>JAPSGF010000056.1:711707-766648 GCA_035772895.1 Perdix hodgsoniae | reverse complement strand
AAAGAAAGAAAGAAAGAAAGAAAGAAAGAAAGAAAGAAAGAAAGAAAAAATTGCGCTGAGTTTTGCTTGGTGACAGTGTGCTCAGAAAAGCTGAGCTGAGGAAAAGCCAGTGCAGATACAGCCACTGTGGGTGCTTCTCTTTTCCCATTGCCTGCATCTATTTATGGAAATATTTGGAAATTGCAATATAGCAATATAGCCCTTATTTTAGGTGACTCCAGTTACCTTTGGAAACCTTCCTGAAGCATCGCCTGTAAAAAATAACTGTAAAATGCAATCTAGAAAGATAAAATAGGAAACTGAAAACCTTAGAAACAGACTGGTTGCTTCAATCATCCTCCCAACAGATAGACTCTGACTGTAGGAAAACCCCACATGAAGTCAGCATTGGTTTCCTCCATCACCAGAAATGCTAGGGCTTTTTTAAACAGCACAGACAATCTGTGTAATTTTGGCAATATAATACTGCCTTGTAGATGCACCAGAGTTCTCCTCAGCACAGACTGTTGATCCCAACAGGTCAGCATGTCACCCGCTAATACATGGAGATGGGAAACACTACCAGTCCTGCAGATGATGTATTTTAACACCACTCTAAACCTCTTTATTATCAGCCTTCTGCAGCTGATACAAAAAAAGAAACAAGGTTATTTTACCTTCTTCCATAATTCCCTGCCCCTAACCACAACTGGAAGATCACCCACTCACTCCTGCTGAATGACCTCTGCAGAAGTGGTTTGGGGTGGCTGTTTCCAGAGGCCTCGCTATTGTCTCTGGAGAGCAATGCCCACACGATGACAAGAGTTTCAGGCTGCTTTAAATACCAACTTGACTTAGACAAAGCAGAGACTGCTGTCTCAAAGAGCTGCTTGCATTTTGATTCTTAAACAGGAGGTACATCAAAAATGTGATGTGCTTAAAGTGAAATCCTTTTCACCATATTCTTCTATCCTCAAAGTACAAAGTAAGCACACTGTGCTTCCTAAAATCAGCTTTAAATACAAACTTACTCCTCCAAGCCTGGGACCGTCAAGAAGCTTTCAGCTTCAGCTCCAAATCCAAACTGCCTCAATAGCTTTGTTCAAGCTGGAGTGGACACACATTTGCTGTGGTCCTTTTGTGTCACATCCATTTATCCACTGATGTCACCGTCATTTTGCAAGGAGCCCTATCGGAAGTTCTCCTAATACTGTGTTAATTGTATTCTTTTTGTTCTGTGTATGGGTACATTAGGATCATGATTTTTCTTCCTTTTCTCTGATTTATGCTGAAATTAAAGTTGACCAAAGAGTCCATGCAGGCTGAGATGTCAAGAGTAAGTCATCCCATTTTTCTTTTCAACAGTAGGACAAGTTCAACTCTCAAGAAATATGCTTCTGAAGGAAGTCCTAAGAAGCTCTGAAGAAAAAGTTTCAAAGAAATGAGGAACAACGTCTTTCTTTTCTGTTTACCAGGAATCATGAGATATTCCTGCAGTTTCCTATATCCCTTTGTTAGGCCTTGTGCAGTCTCACCAGCAGTGTGGAGGCAGAAAGCAGCCTGACATGCCCCACATTGTAAACACTGTACATGAGCTGCTGACCTCATATACAGTGAACCATTCCTACACAGGAGAGGTGAGAGCTCCTAGGTGCACACACCAGTCAACCCTACTGCCCAACAAACATGATGCATGTGAGACAATGCATGCTTGCTGCAGAAGCTCAATAGGGGTGTGATGTTCATGGGCAAAGCAACTCAGTCTTGATTTCCTGATACCTGTAAAACCAGGAAGGGACCTTTTACACTGCAGGATATCAGATTGCCGCCAGAATAAAGATCTCCACTTATAATACTGACAAGTGTAGCTAGCTTGCTTTGAGGGCTTTTATTGTTGTTTGTTGTTGTTGTTGTTTTTTAATGGAGGATGTAATCTTGCCCACAGTGTTTACCCTGTACAGTAAGCTCAAACTGTATTTCAGGAGGAGCTAGGATTTCAGTCAGGAAATCTCTGAACAGTAGCTAAGTACTTTGAGCATTGGCTAGAGGTGGCCTTGCAGATGAATCATCTTCGTGGACAAACAAATTGGGTGGGGCATGGACAGGTCTCCCTCCTCGTCCCCACCCCTAGGGCTTTGAATACTGAAGTGTCTTGATTTGTAAAACATATGCTCAACAAATGTAGCAGTGGTAATGAGGAACATGTCAATCTGCCATGTTTCCTGTTCAAACTTCCGTTTTCATTTCCAAAGTTCAAGTACATCTTGATCCCCAGTAGATAAATGTGAGCAAGTACAACAGGAGTGCAGAGAGGAGAAGAGGTGAGAGCACACAGTGGCAATGAAAACCAAAACCACTGCAGAAAACAGATGGGCTCTGGGGAGTAAGGCTGACCGCACAGCCCCATCTTGCCCTGATGGACAGGCTGGGTTGAAGGACCTGATCCCCAAATACAGCACAGCCTGAGCACCACCTAGCAACTATTTTAAACACTGAAGGCTACAAACACTAGTACCCTTAACAAACACTAGTCCCTGAACAGCCATGTGCTTTGCCTTTCTTTGCCCAGGGCCTTATCTGACTCAGTGATGCTGAGTCCTCACATCCATGGCAAGTCACTTGCACACATCACACAAACACCTGTGCCATCCTTCCAGGCAGGAAGGGAGATCCTCCAAGAGAGAGAAAGAAGTGGCAAACTACTCGCTTGCAAACATAGCACACCTGCAACACCCTCCACTGTCACCAGCCACATAGTTAAGATTTTACCAGCCTGAAAATATTATTCTAGTCTGCTAGCACTCACTTTTCAGCTGTTTTAGAAAAAAAAAAAAGAGCATTCTGACTCACTTTTTTAGTCACATACCACTTCCTTGAGTTTGTGAGTCAATTCAGATTAGTCCATCCTCATAGATTTTTGTATCATTTTTCTTCTAAGAACAACTTCACTGAACATAAGATTAGACATTATAAGAAATACAAAAATCTTGAGGGGAGGAAGAAGGGAAGAGAAAGAAGATCATTATCTAAGATTATAAGATAACACTACAAGAAAGTAGCTACAAACAGCTACAGAAAAGTTGATGGGTTTTACCAAAAGTCTTACTGAAATAGTTGGTCTCCAAAAGTCATGGAAGTAAGGGCAGGGAGATGAAATATGACAGTGCTGTGAAGAGATGAAATCTCATCTTCCTTTCCACAGTCATGAGCAGTTAAATTAGGCAACAGTATTCTGACTACCACCAATGGTTTGGTATAGATAAGAGCAGTTCATTTTAACTACTGAGCATCTATTTACTGTTTGAGAACAGCCAACCTATTCGGATGAACAGCATGACCTACTACCACAAGTTCCTCCTATTCATCCAGGAGGAAGGAGGGCCCTCTCGACTCAAGTGTGCCCTGAGAGGAGGATCTTAGTGACAGTTGGCATCTAGAGATAACTCTACAACAGCTTCACCAGTACTGGGATTTTTCCAGACCACTTATAAAATTCAGGCACTAGATTAAGTCCAAACCATAGGTGTCCAGTGTGATTTTGGATGTCTATGGGTGTCCAGGACATCCAGGGGAGATTTGTATCTCTCATGAGTGGGGTTGGACATCAGGGGCATGCAGCGCAGTGCTATGAGCCTCTGTAGGCACCACATTGTTTCCCTCCCTGAACTGAGCTACCTACCTCTAAGCAACCACACTTGGTTTACCTAGTCTGAAAATACAGAAGTTGTGTTAAAAAAAAAAAAAAAAAAGTCTTACTTCAGAAAAATCTTATCTTACTGACCTTGATAAGCCACGATTAAAGATTTTCCTGACTATAACTCTGTGGTGCAGAGCTAAATATCAAGAGGGCAAGTTCCAAGGCAAAATTACAGAGTCTGGCAATGTTGTACCCAACATCCACATTCATTTAATAGATCAACCTATTATTATTAAAAAGAGATATCTGTATACTTCACAACACTCATAATAATGCTGATTATTAACTAGCAGTGCACCAGGAATTGGAGCTTGACTGTTCATTACATAATAACCTGTCAACAGATACTTGTGCTAGGAGAACAGAAGCATCACTTCAAAAGGAAAGAAACGTGGAAGGAAACGTGCAATACATTGGGATAACAGTCTTTCAAAAAGTACTGTCTATACTTTGCAACCTGTTGCTTTCATAGTGAACAGACTGAGTCTGTGAACAAGCATCTTGTGAGTTCAGGCATACAGCCTCCATATGGGGCCTGAGGAGTTTCTACATGTCAGCCAAACCTCTGTAGCTGTCTGCATTTTTAATCTGTTTCAGTTTAAGCTTCTTTCATCAAGTTTTCAGCTTAACAGTATTACTTCACATCTAGGGCATAGCAAGAGCATTCACAGCAAACAGCTACTTAGGTTACCGCAGCTCAGCTGACACGTGGTAATCCGCTGTGCCATTGCAACTCGCTTGTACGCAATAGCACTCAGTAGCTTTTGGGGATCATCACAGTCAAGGGATAATGAAGAGTGATGAGTAAAAAAATAGCATTGTCCTTTAATATTTTCTTTATTAAATTCAGAAGGCTGAGGAAACTGATTTGAGGTGGAGAAGTCTACATTGGGAGGCAAATCTCAGCCTTTGGTTACTAAGGAGATGCCATCAAAATGCATTCTCAGTGTGAACTCTTTTGGTGGAGGTTTTGCTGCCTGGAAATAGAGGAACCTAAGGCCTGTTCAAACATAGTGAGGTATTCCCTGCCTTAAAGCAAAGCCTGCTTATAGGGTTTTTAATGATGTAATAGATGACCCTCTCAATGAAATCATAAACATAAAGCTCTTGAACTTTGCGGCTCCACAGGAACTGATTCCTCCGAGGTACTCATGGCCCTCTACAAAAAACAGCAAATGTAATGACATTTCTGAAATTCTCAAGAAGATCCTTAAAATTTTGATTAAGTTTTGAATTCAGGCTGCAAGGTGGCTTATGCATCATCAGTGACTTCCTACAAATGAGGAAGTTTTATGGTAATTCAAAGACCAAAAAAAACATCTGTCTACAAAGAGGAGTTTAATAGAATGCTGCTATTTGAAGAGAAGCTGGAAGAGGCTATTTCAAGTGGGATGAGATCATTCCACATTTCCAAAACAAAAATGCCCAGGAGACTCAGACATGGAAGTCTCCTCAGGTTTCATCTCCCATCAGGGCTTACTGAAATCAGAGCTCCACAACACAACTTTTGGCATTTGCTTTTCTTTCTGTGCCTTAACGTCCTTCCTCTAAAAAGAAAAGCAATAACTCTAGTATTCCTCACTGAAGGTGTTCACAGATTTGTTTCATGCTTGCCCAGCAACTTAGCCTTCAAATGCCTGGACAAATGCCCAACAAAAAGGCTGTGCACTTTCCAACTGTTGTTACTTATACTTCTGACTTTGCATGGAGCTGCTGGTTTTCTAACAGTTTGCATCCTGGTGTCATTGAGGATACTTCCAAAAATATTCAAAAGATTCCCATGGTGGGAGAATAAGCACAAACACCCAACCCCAATACCAGCAGAGATGTGTTTGCAAGCACGGCTTTGCACAGTGAACTGGAAATCCATTTGATTATATCAGCATGTTGTGAGGTCATAAAAAGGCTTGGGATTTTTCTTTGCATTGGAACTGCAAATCCCAGTGACAAGGAAGGCACGTGAGGTTAACCTCCACTAGCTTTGCATTGATGACAATAACTCTCATGTTCTCCCCTAACAGAGCCATACTGCACCAAATAAATGTCTCCAGAGCAACAGAGATCAAGCCCAGCCCGCAAGTTGTGCTGCAAGTCAGGTCCCTGCTCCACAGAGCACCCAAGATATCCTCACACAGCATCCTGAGCTCTTGCTGGACCCCATTGTCCAGAGTGTTACACAAAAAGTGATCTTTTATTGAAGCAACTTCCCTTCAGAAAGCCTACTCAGAAAGCCAGTGGCAAGGTGAACCACCTTGATTCCTTCACAAGAACACTGTTTCAGAATATCTTGGTATAGGTCTTTGGCTGACGTGGGGTCACCTCTGCTTTATACTTTGTCAGAAATGTGGCCCTTTGCCTCCAACATTGTAAACTGTCCTTATCACTTTGACCAGGATGGGCCTACGCACGCAAGGAGCCTCCGTCCAGTCACTCTCTCTCTGCCTTTCCTCACGGTGATCACCCATCTTTTCAAGTGCTTCAGGAACACATTAAGTCATTCCAGACAAGCTTTCCTATCCAGCTAAACAAATGACCCTTTCTGAGCACAGAGCAAAATAAGGTCTTGGGAACAATTGAAGGAAGTGCAACACACAGACTCTCCTGCAATAATTACCATCATTCACTTGGGGAGAGGGGGAGCAGGGGAGCACCCCAGCTAGGGCCACCCTCTCATCTGAGGCTGGGGTCTTCTCCCATTGTTCTCACCAGGAGCCATGCAACCAAGTCCAGCCAGAGCAGGATCGGGCCTTTAATCCCTATTTCCTCTTGGCCGAGTGAACTGCAGTATATGCCAGTGACAGCTAAATGAAGGACTCCTTTTTCCAGTTCCAGCTCCTAACTCATAAACTCAAGGTAATTGACATTACAAAAAAGCTTTACCCACAGGGACCCCAGAGCAGTCAACAATTGAGCTTTAATGAGTAGGAAGGGAGATGGGGGGAAGTCCTTACACACCACTGTAGGACATTCTAAGAAAAGCTCTTTCCCTTTTCCAGGCAAAGCAATGATTAAAGTCAGTGCACGAAACCCGGCAAGAAGGGAGGCCTTGCTTAAAATGCCTTTCTTCCTGACTTTCCTGTGGAAAAAAAAACAAGGGAGATGAAAAATGGTTACAGGGACTTGAGAAGGACAACAGCAACCAGTTAGCTAACCCAAACAATAGAAGAGGAAGCCAAGCTTAGAAGAAAAACATAAAGATCTCAGAGATGTGGAGCTTTACACCCAAAGCAGAGTGCAAATGAACTGCAAAAGTGGAGACAGCAGAAAGTAAGCACCCACTCAGATATGATATGAACCCAGCAGCCTAACCAACCTAACAAACTTAGTGGGTCTCCTGCCTCACAGGCTCTCTTTGGTTTCTCCTCCTGACTCAGCAAAGCCATGGTCTGCTAGGTATTCTGTGTCAGCACTTCACAGAGTGACACTAGTTCCAACCACAGCAGGGAAATGAAGTAAATGAGTAGAATTTGGGAGCATCACTGTTTGCAGAACCACACGTAATGCTTTATGGTGCTGCTCAATTTCCACTTCATCTGTTGGGCAAGACTATGTAATCACATTTCAGAAGGGCATTTTTGTTTGAGTGAATCTTTCTCTTGAGAACATAAATCAAAGGGACCTGAGACAGAAATTGTGTATATGTTAGATGCTACGTGAGAAATGTATTGGAAAAACAGTGGCATGATAGAAAATCCTATTATTCATCTTCACGAAAAGGTCAGCATTGCTGGCCGTGTTCCCAATAGCAGACCACAAAGCCAACGGGCTACCTGTTGTAAAAATACAGTAAGAAAGAACTGTCCTGCCCAATAGGATTTTCACTTATGCTAGGAACAGGGAGATACAGACAGAGAAACAGGAAAACATGATGTGTTTATCTGAAGGATTAAGAAATATTCTGTATGGACAAACTTCTCTGAATGGCATGAGGGAACCGAGGGATGGGGACAGGTTGTGATGATAAAGAAATTTGTACAAATCCCATGTTTATGTCATGGGGCACAGGACAGTGAGTAGAAGAAAGGATATTTCCATCTGCCTTAGGAGATACTTTCATGTTCTTGAAAACTCCAGTTAACATAGGGATTTGAGTTTTGTGTATGTCTCTGCTTTTGGCTGTTTTTCTGCTTTTCTTTGCCAGACCTTTGATGGAGAGCAGTCCTGAATCCTCCTGTTCCCCCAGAATAGATGAGTTGGATCTGGACTATTTATTTCAGTATACACAGAGCTCAGTTTTTACCAGAAAAGAAGGAAGGTCTTGTAGGTGAGATCACAGGAATAGCACTCAGCTTGAGCTGTCTCCAGCTCAATACCACACTAACCGAGATTGCCACACCTAAGCTAGAGGTGTTCCATCAGCTCAGAGGCTGAGCACAGGGCAAGCAGGGTCAGCTCATCTGCTAACCTAGACAGTCTCCCTGGGGCTTCACACAATATGCTCGTGTTAGGGACTGTAACACTGGTCAACGAGCCAACAAGCTTCAAAAGGCTTTTGGGGACAGTGAATCATTGCCATTCACAGCAATGGAGTACAGTCCTGAAGTAGTCCTGTGTGATAAAAGTCAGCTGTTTACAGCTGTCCTTGTCTTGGGTAAGTCCAGTTGTGTATCATAATGAAGGCTATACTGGCTGGAAGATGCACACTTGTCAGTGCTTGCCATGGATGCTCTCTGTGGTGCATGTTTATTGATCAATATTGCATGTGAGACCAGTAAAGGCAGGGAGCTTTTCTTTTAGGGGGGTTCAGGAGCCATCGACACTGCAGGCAATCCTGGAGGCCCATTGGATGGGTATACAGCTGTGTCATCATCCATGTGCCCTGCTGACTACCTTTCTGGGCTAATGACACAGACAGATCTCCCAGGGAGAGAGCTGTACAGACTTTTGGATATGGTGAGCTCGGGAATCCAGAGGTGATCTTTTTTGAACAACTAACAAGGCTGAGAGAGGAAGTCACCAGGCTGAGATGTATTCAGCAGTCTGAGAGAGAGATTGATGCCTGGTATTGTATGGTGGCACAGGCAGACAGACAGCCCCATTCTGGGGTCCAGCCAGGGGATTTTCATCTCTGCTAGGGCAAAATAAGAAGACTCCCCCTTGCTCCAGAGGTCCTATTAGCCAATAGATTTCAAACTCTGTTGTAGGAGAGAGAAGAAGGTATGGATAGCAACTCAGAAGCATGTCAGGGTGATCACATTAGAAATATCCAGCCAAGGACCTGCTAGCTTTTCTTTCTAAAGTACAATCAACCTGATGGGGGCAGGGGGAATCAGAGACAAATTCAAATTCAAATTTGGCTTATAAAATCTTGTCTAGAAAAGACTGAGAATTGCCTGGACTGTTGATGTCATTTTGCTTGAGACATCAAGATGAACCTGAATTATGTTCCCAGCTCCGAAATGCCAGTGCATTATCTGCTGAGCTACCCATCCTATCGGAAAATATTCTTCATGATCCTGCAAAAGAAAATCAAAAAACAGGCTGCTCTGGGCACAAAGCCAAATCTGAATACAGCAAGCACGCTCCACAACAAACCAGGGAAGTACTGCACCAGAGTTTGGCAATTGTGAGCAGTCACTAATGGTTGCAACCTAGCCCTCACAAAATCTTCTTGCTGACAGCCTCTGGTATGCTCACTTGTTTGTAAGCTGCAGGTACATTTACTTTCTAGTGTCACTGCATTCCTCCTGGAAAGGAAGACAGAACTGGAGAATATTAGCCCTGGGTAGATCATAAGCATTTGCAAAGAGATTCTTTTGAAATGCAAGGCACCATCATGTTTGTTCTTTTATCCTCTGTCCCTGTGCATTGAAAGCACCTTTGTTTTTAAAGAATATGTATGGACAGCAGCCAGTCACTCAGGGTGAGACTTTCTTCAGTCTTGTTCTTTGTTTTGAACTCTGGTCGCTGAGGTCATCTGTGAAAGGAATACAAGAAGCAAGCAGAGCTGTTTCGTAGATTTAATAATAGAAGCTTCCTCTTAGTTATGTTCAGCTATTCTTCAAGAACATAACCCATGTGAGGATCCATCATGGTTTGGATCTGTTGCTACTTTGACCCAAATGATTTATTGTTTTGTTCCCTAATGAAGTAAGGCAATATTTATCACTCTTCATCTATATGCAAGGGGGAAATCTACATGAACCCCTGAGGTCACAAAAAAATGTGCCTGTGCTCAGCTGTGTTATATTGCAAACAAACTGCTACAGCCTGAATACTTTGGTTACTGGCTAGTAGTGCTGCCTCTAACAGCAGGATGAGATACCCTCTTGAAGGTCACGCAACTATTCCTTGTGGGATTTGTTTATCACGGAAAGACTTTCATGAAAAACTAAGTGAGGTAAACAGTGTTGGAAGAGAGCCCAACAGCACTACCAAAGACAGGAAGGAGAGATTATTTTTGGATCCATGAATGAAGAGCAAGACAGATATGGAAAGAAATGGAGCTGTTCATATTTTAGAGAACAGCAGTGCTATTCCTTTACTTTGTACAGAATTTGTCATAATTACATTTATACAGCACAGATGCCCCAGGGGGCTTTCAAATCATGCACAATACTGCATATTGCATATCAAGAAACTGAGGAACTGAAGTCAAAGCGCATGTAGCAGCTAGCCTGATTCGCAGAAAAGGATGTTTGTTCAGCATCCTTCCAAGTAACCCCCTATTTTTATAAGAAGTACTATGTGCTACATGCTTCAGCTGGTTCTGCATAGCAAACTGCTTGACTTATCAGTTTCAGAATAGTTGAAGGCAGTATCGGTTTTACCTAGATTTACATCTACAGCCCTGGAGTATAGAGATAAAACAAGCTGGTGGTTAGACCACCAAGCCAATACTCTTGCCCACTTATTAAGGTTATTGGCTCTTTCACCATTTAGACATTGCATGGAGACAAGCCGGAACTAGTTCAGCAATGTGTTCAAATGCACATTAGCAAACAGCGAGTGTCATCACTGAAGCTTTAGTTGCATGTTCCTTGTTCACACCAAAGAAGCAGTATGGCTTGCCATGCGATGTGGGGTGCTTCCCAGCCACCCATGCTTGGGGGAATTTATATCTAAAAGAGTGAATACTTCCTAAGACTAAGCGACTTAACATTTGTCAGCATTCACCCCCAACAAGATCTTTGTTACTGCGAAATAAATCCTAACTTTAGGAGTTGCCCCAAATTACTCTCTTGAAGTATGATTCCCATCAGGAGCATCTTCACATACTACTTTTTGTGTGAAAGGCAGAAACCAAACAAAGTCCACAGCTTCCTGCCCATAGATAAGTGACCCTGTGGCTGCCTAAGGCAGGCTTTTATTTCCTCAGTCTGTGTCCTCTCCAAGAAGTGGGAGCTGTAGACACTCAGCATCTAAAAACATGGATTTAGGAGTCTATCTTTTATTCCCTACGATCAATCACTCCAACACAGCCTCGGTGTCCAAAGTGTTAGATGGAGGGGCATATAACAAGTAGGAATCAGACTTCTGTGGGCTGTGACTCCTACTGTGAGGCACATAAATGTCTCATCAGCAATGCATAAAACTGATTTAGACATTTGGAGAAAAAGAGAGCAGTTTGAAACTATCACTTTGTGCTTGCCAAGCTGGGCCAGCGCAGCTCTGGTGCCCAGCCTGCCGCCGCTCCATCAGCCACCACACGCACGCGCTGCCTGCAAAAGGAACTCCTTCCAAGAGAAGGAAGGAGCCACTTCTTTGTCATTAACAAAAGGCAGAGTGTCTGTTCAAAAATAAAAGGCATCACAAGACAAACAAAATGATTCATTGGGATTTTAGGACTCACCTCTAAACACAGCAGGAGGGGAAGAGCTTGCCACTACCCATTCTGGCTGCAGAATGGGATCAGCCAAGAGAAAGTGTGTTCCCACAGTAGACAGTTTGGGCTTGTTTTGTCAGACAGTGAGGTTCAAATGACCTTTCTTTTTTGGCACAAGGATTTTGGCAGCCTAGAGAGTGCTGGTGCTAAATAACAGTAACACCAGCTTTTCCCTGGTACCACATAAGTAAACAATGCCAACAGTGTTTCAGGGACTTGGTGAGGCTGAGTTGCAGATTGGGATCCACAGACAGATCAAACCGTGGTTAGCAAATGAATAGATTCTATTTAAGGGTAATCTCCACCATGGTGTGGGACACAGACATACATGTGAGAGCAACTCCGTCTGTGAAAAGATTTCTCACCTTTGTTGTCTCCGTGCTCTGCTTCTTCAAGTACCTTCTTGGATATTTCTGCAGCTAACAAGCTGTGTAGAAAAGATATGCAGTCACAAAAAAAAAAAAAAAAAAAAAAAATTATTGCAAAGTGGATATATGGCATTAGTGGCTGCAAGAAGAGCAAACATCATCCTGTGCCACATACCTGATATCTGGAGTTATCTTTTAGTTCAGATTCTGTTTTTTACTCCCATGTCAGCTTTTTTGTTTAACGTCTTTTGAATTCATACAATTTCAACTAACTTTGCCAGAGGAATAGGGGTGTTTTATACATCACTGTCTGACAAGATTCCAGAAAGACCAGCTACAGAAAGAGCCTGCCATGTGGAGTCTCTCAGCCATTATTAGTCATCAAAGAATCCAAACAGGGACTCAGCCACTGCCCATAGGAAACCAGGTCTGGTGACTCCTTTGCTCACATGACCAGTCATTACTTTATCACACATTTGCACTACCAAGAGGCTTAAGCCAAGAACAAGATCACATAGTGTCAGCCATCACATAGATGTGTGGTGAGAAAAAATGTTTGGAGCTAAATTCTCGTTCACCCAGTTAAAAGAAAAAACTGCACATTTTATAGTTGGAGATTTCCCATAGCTGCAAGTGAACTGTTCTACCATAATCTCCCATTGCCCAGCTCCAAGCCCAGGAAGCTACAAGTTATTCATTCTTCCTGCTCCAGAGCTGACTTGTCCGTGTCACGCTGAACTACACTCCACTCTAAAAGAGTGGTCATGCAGGTATCTAGAGCTCCCTTCAGTTCCTACCAGAATACTGTTTTGAAGGCCAAAGCAATAAAAAGCAAATGAGTACATTGAAGCATTTGGAGAAAAAAGGATGTGGAATTACACCTTTTGATCAGCTCAGCTTTAGATTCACGCTGGACAAGGGCAGAGGCTTTGCTAGGAACACTCAAGTAAAGCCATAGGAAAGGTATAGAGTGGCTAGGTATCATCTGAAAACGCTTGATTTATTTCCTAAAAGCACAGTCCCTCTAAATACTCCAGCAAGTTTACTTCCTTTTGACTGTTCTTCCTCCTCCTAAATTTCAAACTGACCTCCAAGTCCACCTGCCCACACCACCCTGGCAGCTAAAAGATGCCTTTCTAAAGAATTGGTTCATGTGTTTTTATAGCATTTAAACGAATCCAAGTGGGAGTTTTCAAAGGAGCTTGAGGTGGAAAGTCAACACCTGATTTCCTTTCAGAACCTCTGAAGATCTCATCTAAAGGGCCTTGAGGGTTCTAAAAGTTGCAAAATTAAAAAATAAAAAACAAAAACCCTGTAAATATGCTCCCTCAGGTCTACACCCAACAAAACCAGAGACTAGAAAGCAATTTTCAGTACTTGATTCCTTGAATGAGTTTAGGAAGCTGTCAGAAGGCATGAAGATAGCTGCACTCTGCAAGATTATATCCTTTCACATAAAGTTTCTACCTGGCAGAAGGAACACCAGCTCGTATTTTTGCAGTGTGATGCTTGCTTTAGAGCTTACTGAGCCAGCCCTGGAGACATGGAGCCATATGGAGACCATTCTGACTTCTTCCATCAACCCACCACATACCCATCTTTGTGTCCAGCACCAATTAGCTTGGCATCAGCAGTTGGAAAGGAGGTCTGCCCTTCCAGATAAATGTAGTCATCGCCCTCTCCAGTGCTGAACACTGCTAGATCAGAGCTAGTGCTCTAAGCAGGTCATATTGCCAGGCAAAAGTGACCCCCTCACACCTCATATAGGGATGCTGCTACCTGCAGAGATACTTGAACATTTGTGTCTTCTGTGGGGCTTGGCAGCAGGAGATGTTGGTGTGTTTGCTTGTGGTTTGTGACTGAGGAGCCAGCCTTATAATGCATTTTGGTCTAGAAACCTACAAAAGAATGGGTTCCTCTGGACACATGGCCTTCTCCCATTCCAAATTAAGAACAGAGGAGCAGCGCCAAGCACGAGACATCATTTGTCCAGTGTATGTCTCTGGAATGGGCAAAAGGAGGAGGGAGGAATACATCACCACATTCTGCTTTCACACAGAGATTTGATGTAAAAGGTCTTTTTGGAAGTAAAGCTTCTTTTCAAATTGTTCTAAAATATAGTGAGGCATATCACAAAGCATCTCTCTTCCTCTGAAAGTCAATGTTATTTGTTTCTCACAGGAAGTACATTTGTATGCTACTACTTTTGACCTATGCAACTGTAACAAATACAGCCTTCGTCTCCTTGCAGAAACAAACAAACAAACAAACAAAAAAAAAAACCTGAAAAGATTGAGTCAAGAAAAAAAACCTCAGGATCAAATCCTACTATATTCTGTATAACTTCTACTCCTAATAAGGAGCACATCTTGCAGTATTAAACCATTGCTCCTTTTCATAATATGAAATTATTTTTCCGAGAAGAGTAGATGCTGGGCATTTTTTATTATCTATCCGTAGATAATCTTTCTGCCTATCCTTCCGTCTGTCTAACACTGATCTCTGTGTTACTATTCTTATATGACTGTTCATATCTCACCACTGATAACATATATAATGTGTCAAATATAGACAACTTCTAACTCCTCAGAAAGGTCAGAACAGCACTCACACTTCATTGGTTAGGAGCACCAATTCCTCTCTGCAGATATGGCTGTCATGAGGCAGACCAGTAAATTGAGCATCCAATGCTGTCAGAACCATGAGTAGGGATCTGTAGGGAGTTAAATGAAACAAAATAACTCTATAGTTTCCTATTTGTCAAAAATAATATGGGGGAAAAAAAAAAAGACCAGAGGCTGTCTGCTGGACCAGGCAGAACATGGTTCAACACAGCTGAGAACAGGTGTTTGGTCATCATAAGTGGAAATGTCATTTATACTTAGAAATGGAAAAGTTAAGAGTTGCCTCCTCAGAAAGGAACTCCCTTGCTTAACTGTGGTGCAGGCACAGTGTGTCCACATAGAAGTCAGTGGCATAGCTCCTATTTGCTGTGTCTAATCCAGCCTTTGAAGTGGATGCTCACTTTGGCCCAGCATTTCATGGGAGCAGACTGAGCACCCAGGAAGCCCAGGGAGGTCCAGAAGCTGCTGCTCTCCTGCAACCCTCTTGAAGTCACAGATGTAACACATCTGTTGGGCAGGAGAAATGAGGCATGCAATTTCCCACTAACCAAAGAGGGGTATGGGAAGACAGATGAGTTGAGAACACAAGCAACCCAAATTCCAGGACCAAAAGGGTGCTGGAGGTGGCCTGATCATGTCTCTGGACCTTGATGTTAAGCCATAGTCCCTCACATACCCAGACAACCCTTCAACATTTTTTTCCATTAGATCTGACCACTAATGCTTCTGCTCTCTCCCTGAGCCATCTCACCCTGGTCATGCCATCCAAACCCTGCCTGATCCTTCCTGCACCTTTTTCACACAGCTCTGTGCCCATTTCCTACACTTTGTGTCCTCCAAAAATGAGAGCCCCAGATTTCTCCTTCAGGCTCTGCGCAAGAGAAAATGCTGCTGAGAAAGAGATGATCTGAAACTGGAACAGACAACAGCCAGAGCTCCTTTCTGCTTCTGCACTCCTGGAATGAAAGGTTCAATTTTCAGATCTGGACAGTGAAGTTCAGCACCCTGGCCTGCAGCACACCCCCCAAGCCTCTTTTCGATTAGTAAAAAGGTATTTAAGGGCCAGTGCACTCATGTTTAGACACAGTGATTTGGCTCCTAAGATTTGTCCTGGTTTGAAAACTGGGTCAACTGTTAGTTTCTCCTCTGATCTGTTCCTTTACAGAGTTAGCAGTCAGCAAAAACTGGTTTTCTAATCTGAGACAAGCTCCCACAGATTGACATGCTAGAGCACTTCAGGAGAATTGAGCAGAAAAAGCATTCAGTGACTTAGGGAAAGTTTAGACTACGTGGGATCTCAGCAATCTTTGCAGAGCTACATCATGAGCAGAAGTATAATTCTCCCAGCAAACAGAGAGATCTGATGTGTCTTCATTCCTTGAAAGATTTCCATAGCTCTGGATGAATAATGCCGTGAGAAGAGCCAAGAGGCATAACTTGCAGCTTTCAGTGAACAGATTCTCAGGTAAAATACGGCTGGAAAGATTGAACAGGCAAGGTTTGTGGATCATACCACAGGCTGAGTAGATACTGACTTTCTATCAGTTTCACACCTATTTACCTGTGTGAAGTCATCATAATGAAGGCTAGCTGCTAATTGCTCAGTTTTAATTTTCATGGCATCAATCCTGTACAGAGAGCTGCTCACAACCTGTGTGAGCTTTTTCTCTCTTTCAGTTTAGAAATTACCAAACTGAGAACTGTTGACCTCAAACTCTCTGTTCACTAGAACAAAACCAAAAGTCAGCAAAATCACATTCACTCACTTGGGTCAGCTACCTAAAAATACCATGTGCAGACTGGGCTCAGTGGCTTACTGGGTTGTGCTAGTACTGGAGCCAGCTGTCTCCAAAGCGCAGTGAAAAGAGATGACCAAGGTGGAGAAGCAAAACAGAGTCGAGGCTGGCCACTCTGGATGAGCCTTGCCTTCAGAGATTATAGTGCTATTATTCCTAACCAAACTTTTATCTTGCCTGAAGGTGACAAAGGTCTGGATGAACACACAAGCATGGCTATTGAGTTCAAATGGGCTCTTTACCATAGAAGCTACCTGGTAACAGGGGCAGCTTCCTGTCTAATGATATCTTTTCAGCCCCCCAGTACCATAATTGATGGCACTTATATGATTCTATCCAACCCCTCTACCTGTTGTCTGTAATCTATCATTCTCTGTTTCACAACTCATGTGAACTCCTGCCAGTTAACCTTCATCCAAGCCCAAATCTTCTGTAAACATTAGATCATCCTTTCCACCACGCTGGCATCACCAACTGTGGTGCAAACATCCTGCCAGCCTTCAGCCCCATCCTGCAGACACCACCCTTGGTGTCTCCTGACTCCCCACAGAGACAGGACCGCTTGAAACTCCTGGGACACCCCACAGGAAAGAGCTGGAGATGAATAGGATTACCTTAATTGTAGTTTTGGGTGTTACTGTGAGCAGTTTGCAGTACCCTTCCCATGGCCTCTGCTACTCTCAGTACACTGTACACAGTTAAATTTGGATAATAGTTAAATTTGGATAATCATTCATACTTACTGTCTCAATGTCAGCCTATAAAATATTGAACAGCATACCACACGTTTGCAGTGGTAACTCACAAGACATTCACACTGGCAGATGCTTGCTTCTCAGCTGGCAAATGATTCCTGAGATCATATACTGTGTTTTGTCTATAATTAATTAAAGTCTCAACTCAATTTTTGCTAGTTTCAAAGCCCAGCTAAACTACCAGAGGGACTCATAATTTGCTTGAATGTATTTACTGTCCAGCGTATCATTATAGCTCCCATTTTTCTACATTCTCTAGATCCTGTGCTTTTTCCTTCATTAAGGAGCACATTCAACTGTTCTGTTTTGAAAGATACATCCAGAGCATCTTCAATGCTTTGGAAAGCAACCTGGCCCTCTCTGAGGACTACTTAAAGAAAGCAATCTCAGAGCAAAGGTTTGCTCTAGCAGTGCATCACTCTCCTATTCTCAACAAATGACAGGACCAGAGAGGGGAGCAGTGAGGCCAAGACCTTCCCGCTAGTCACATCAGGAATGTTTAAGTCTTCCATAGGGTTTTTTGAATTTGATGGTTCTTCAAACAAGATGAGAAAGTTGACCTATTTCACTCTCTGTTTCTTCTTCTTCATCCTGTTCATTATATATTGTTGTACCATTAGCTCTTCCTTTAAATGCTGTTACTGGAGTTTCTTTGATAAAATCCTACCACTGCCATGTCCACAGCCTCTCATGTTCTTGCAGTGCATCCAGCTTGATGCTGGGAGAATGAGCTTCACAGCAGGACCAGCACTGAGAAGGCACAAGGGTGTGTGGGGGTGTGCGCATGCAGAAAGGGAATGAGAGAAACAGAGTATGTGTGTGTCCTCAGTTTAATTAGAAAATTTAATTGGATGGAGTTTGGGTCATTTTTCCCCCCCTTTAGAGCTGGCTGCAATAAACAGACTTTTCTCTCTCCCTTTCATCCTTCAGTGGTTTGTAGTTCTGCATCTGCTCCGCTGGCATTGTCTCTGCTAACGGCCATACCGATCAGGAAGCCAGAGCCAGGAGGCAAATGAAGGGACTGCATTGATACCGCTGATCACTGAGCCCCGAATAACTGGCAACTGTTTCTGCCTTTTACCTCTGGACGTGGGCTGAACAGATTGTGCAAAATTTAGTGGCTTCCAAAAGAGAAAAGGGATGGGGGAGGAGATAGGGCCTTACTGCCCAGCCCCCCAACTACCTGGTACTGAGGGGTCTTTTGAGCGCTCAACAGCACAGGAAGAAAAAGCAAAAAATTCATGGAAGTGAGCAAATCTACTGATTTCAGGTCTTGTTTGTACAAGAGAGCAAGTGATTAAAAACCTGCACCCTCTTCTCCCTCTGTGGGAGGGTACTGCGGGCCTCAACCCCAACGCAGGACCCTCCAGCCCCAGCTCTGGCCATCCTGTAGCAAGATGGCAGGCAAGGCCTTACACCAAGCGCTGGGGAGAGGGTTCAGCTGAGATATGGGCAACTGGGGCAGGAGCAGTGACTGGCACTCGAGAGAGGCTGAGTATGAGTCGTGCTTCTCACAGATGCCATTCCGTCTTGCACAGTAGCAACTCACCTCACAGGATGTGGGTCACAGTCATAAGGCAAGGTGGGTATTTGTCATCTCTACACAGAAATAATGACCTGGGGAAACTGACTGCTGGATTTTGCTCCCCTCGGCCCATCTTCAAAGCATGACAGAGATGAGGTGGTGTATGTTGGCTAGGGTAAATTGCACCATTTACCAGCAAGGCTTGTTTTTAGCCACACAGCACTGGTGGGAGCTCACCCTCCCATACTGAGCACTCAGGTGCTCATTGCGATGAGCAGCTCACTGTCTGCAGGGCTAACTTGAGGGTGGGGCAAATATAACCCTTTACTGCCCTTACTTGATCTGCCCCACCATTTGCAACCTGCTAGCGTGGTGAGGTGGGATATAGAGGTGCTTCCCTTACTTCTCCATCATGGACCCCTGCCAGCTTTCAGAATGGTATAATGGCTCCTCTGGTGTTTGCTACATGTCTGAGTGCACAGGTGAACTACTTGTAGGTATATGCTTTCCCCATCTTCACATGGTTTTGTGGAGGATTATGATAAAATAAACCACTACTAGGGGACAATTTTTTAATGAAAACAATTCCTTTCTTTGGATTTTAAGACAAAAGGGACAAGGTGGGCCCCCACCACGCCATCCTGCTAGTTCCTCAGATGGATCAGGTTCAGACGACACAGGCATTATATAGTCCGTGCACCCTATAATCCCTCTCTCTTTTTTTTTTCCTTACTTTCTCTGCTCCCCCACACCACATTACAAAGTCAGACTGGGATCAAATTCAGCTTACGTGAATGTATATCATTTCCAAGTTGAAGTCTAATCTGCATCCTCGTCCCCAGTGAGATACTCAATTTACCACTCCTGTAACTAAAGCTCATTGTTACGGCTATAATAATCAAATGTATCATTTTTCTAAGGGATACTTCTGGTCATGTTTTGCGTTTTTTAGAAAGCTCTCTATAAAACTCCTCTATTTGCTAAGTGACATGCAGGTTTCCTACTCCATTCAATATTTCTTTTTATTTTGTGTCCCACTCCTTACACCAACATGGAAGTAAAATATATATGTATATGTGTGTGTTGTAGTAGGCAACATATATGATATTCCCCTTTGGAAGAATCAAAACTGTTCATGTCTATGAAAGAATAATAGCACAACCAGGAGACTACAGATCAATGTTATCCAGATCAGCACTTAAATGGAAATCACTCTGCATGAAAAATTCACGATGCCCTCTATCCTTTACATGGATAATGGGGACATCTGGTTACAGCAGACAGAATCGTTTTACGTATGTATATATGTGGGATACAGACCTGCGCGCTTCTGGTGTAACTCAGACAATGACTGACATTGCGTGAATTAGTTATTTTGTAACTATTTTGAGGACTTTAATGCTCCTTCCTCCAGTGAATACAAGACCATAGCAGCGGCACCATCTGAGGTATGTGTACTGGGTTAGATCACACCACTGCTGCGACCCCGCAGTGCCTCTGGCTATCTTGTAACCGATGTCTTTAGTATTGATAAAAGGGTCGGTGGCCCATCCTGCTGTCATTGCTCCCTCTGCGATCAGAGTCCCATAGAGGATTCTGCTGCCCTGGGATCTCAGCATCAGCTGCACAAAGAAGAAGGGAGTACAGAGTCATGCTGCTCTGGTCCCACTCAATTTGCACATTTTTTTTTTTTCAAAAGCATCTTGAGCAGTGGCAACCTTGTAATGCAGCTAGTGGAAAACTGGGGAAATGCAAGAGTTTCTTAAATCTGTGATCACGCTGCTGAGGACTGTACAAACCCTATGCCTTGGCTCTCATTCTGAGAGTCTCTCCATCCAGCTCCTCCCGCTGTGGCCACCACCCCACTAGGGGTGAAGGTTTCTAGGGCTGGGAAGCAGCGCCAAAGGAAACTTCGCTCTGCAACCTGTGCCTTTCAACACACACAGAGTAAAGGAGTCTCCATTTCTCAGTCTTATTACACTGTGGATTCATACTTCATATGATCCAACCTTTGGACAGAAGCTGCTAGTTTTGATATGTAATGGGGATATAGATCTTTAGTTAGGCTTACTGAAAGAAAATAACTATTAGGCATATGTTGTATTTCACAAGTTTAAGGAAACCAGTGACCTTCCTTCTTCTTCCTCGAGAAAGTTGGGCGCAAGTTTGCAGCACTGCTGGCACCCCAGAGTCCAGGTAGCACCTCCTGCCCCTGCTTAGTGACAGCAAAGGGCAGAGGATGGGAGTCAATGACCAAATCTGGGCTCTGAAAAGGGGGCCAGCAGCACCACCAGCAGCTTGCATTCACACATAAGTGGGAAAGCTGGGCAGCTACACTACTTTTAATTGCCAGGCATGAAACCTGAAGGCAGAGGCCAGCATGAGGAGAAAAGCAGACCAAGTGCTTTCGGGATACACATTTGCAAATGTGCGCATATGTTAACATTAGAGATTAGAACTAAACGTAGCTCATATTGATGAAAAGCCATGAACAGAAAGCATCCAAACACAGCAACCTACAGGCCGAAATGATCAAGACAGGCTTCAAGGTTATCTTCCACTATAGAGGAAAATTAAGTTGTATATTAGCTATTCAAGTTAATGATATATCAGCATATGCTTTTATTATCTATATATTTAGCTGTCTTGCATAATGTAACCAGATTAGATCAGCAGAAGGGGTTCCCATGCTGTGTATTTATATCCTAATAAACATGCACACGAGGATGGCTTCATGCACTGCTCGGGCCACTCTGCTGCTCTCTCCACACCATTAATATTGATTGGTGTTTAAGCGGGATTCACTGCCAGCCCCCTGCACTGGCTCTAACAGCCACGGTTAGTCTCATTTTTATTCCTAACATAGGCTTTAACCTTCTGCACTTAGCGGTGCCCTCAGCGCCTGCTATCTCCTCAGGAGTGCTGCCTCAATCAAACCAAGGCCCATGACGCCGCTTAGAAAAAGGAGAGGAGAAATTTCTTATCGGAGAACATAAAATTTTTACCCATCACTCACACAATTTTCAACATTCAAATGAGGAAATTAACTGTTGAGTGGTACAGACGAGATCTAATCTCATTAATCCAACGATAATTGAAGTACAGGGCTTCCCCTGAGGCCACGGATTAATGACCAGCTAGGTGGAGCTGCTGACATGAAGCACAGCCAAGTGCCATTAACCCCAGCCAGGCATTATTTAATCCCGGGGGAAACGTCCTGTGCAAAATTTGTCGCCGCTCAGCCGGGAGGATGAGGGAGGCGAGGGGCACGTGGGCGCAGGGACATCCCTGTGTTCCTCTCCCCTGCCAGCATTCCTCATCCTGCCACATCCCCCCTAGCCCACACTGACCAGCGGGCACACAATTAAAATGAATTAACGATCTGAAGCAGAAACTGTCTTTAATGAAGCCTCGCTCAGACTTGTGCGCTAATGCCAGCCCTGTTTGCTGACAAATATTTACCAACTCTCTGTGCATAAAGGGCTGGGCCACCTGTTCTGCCCCTCATTATGTCTCCCCAAGTCTAAAGGTAGCTCGGTCTGGTTCAACCTGCAACATTCAAACTGCTCGTAAACATCTCCCACAAAGCTGCGCCAGATCTGCAAGCTCTATTTGTTTCAGCCTCTTTCTTTTTTAACTCCGGCCATTGTTCACTTCCTAGATGTAAACTCAACTAAATGTTGTTGCCTGTTTTAGCATAAGGGGTAATTTCCTGGCTTAAAGTTCCCACCAAAACACTTTTTGTCTTTTCAGCCAGAAACTGGAAATTCTTTAAGCTGCATATATTGCTCTCAGCCTTCACAAGGTGCTCCAAGGCAAGCAGAAATAGATAACAAATCACAGTATTTGTTGTAATAGTGATATTAGAGATGCTAGTAACAGTTTTAGTAGACGTGTTATTACTAGTAACATAGTAATAATAGTGATTAAGGGCCTATACTTGTTTTAATTGAACTTGAGGGGAGTTTTGGGATTTACTTCAATGGAAACAAGGTCAGATCCTAAACAAGCTAGGGTTAGCTCACCGAATGAAAAGGAAGCAGTATAGGATTAAGCCTCCCTCCCCTTTCCATTCCAAGTAAAAGAAAACCAGGAAAGGTTAGAGAGCTGTAAGGGAGACAGACAAGCAAGAAACGTAGAGGTTGAAAATCAAAGCTGTGGGCACATTGCTGGGCTCACACCAACAAAGGGATGTCCATCTGAGCAGTCCCAGCAGGACCACGCTGGCAAGTTGTCACTGTTGATGCTGCCAAGGGACTCCGTGGACACTTCCTTTGCAAGCATAAAAGCATGCCTCACATTTCACCTCTCTGCTCCTTGGCTTAGGCTTTGGTGCTGCACTAACATGCGGGGTGCCCTTGCTCCCTCAGGGTGCCGCCCATCCCCACAGCCATGAGGGCGGGAAGCTCCAGGATGTGCAGGAAGAGATGGAGTCATGTGGGCAGGTGGCATAAGGCCTGGATGCTGCTGCACACTTACCAGCCATCATCTCGGCAGCACAGCTGGGTGAGCAACCACAGCCTGGATGTTTGGGTGACACCAAACACATCTTTGCCAACAGCAGACCAAGCCTGAGTACACAGAGCCAGAGCAACATCATATTGTACCCTACAGTGAGCCTGAAGGAAGGATCCCACAGCCCTTGCTCACATTGCTCAGAACAATTTTGGGGAAGATTCTCATACAAGTAAGGCCCAGGGAGCAGCTTTGTCTGAACAGGGCACTGCTGGGGAGAGAAGGAAAAGTGGTGGTGAGCACAAGATGCACTCAACAGCTTTTCCTCACCTTCACCTCTTCTGATCCTGTCACCAGGCATAAAGTGCTCTGTTTCACATCTGTATTTTTCTGGGAATGGCATGACACAAGGCAAAGCCCCATGGTATTACAAGGTCACACACACACACACACACACACACACACAGAAAAGCAACAGCCTGCTTGTTCTTCCATCTCACTATAGCCAAACATTAACAACCGATTGTTCCTTTGTAGATAGTTGGCTCCTTCCAGTCCTGACATGTGCAATTGCTTTCTGGCTCCCACCCGACAAAGCACAGTGTGAAAGGATGTACACATGAAAGCTAGGGTAAATTCAAAAACATCGGTCCCAGGCTGCAAGGGAGCTGAATTCAGCATCAGCAAAACATACAGGAAAGGACAATGTATAATGGAAGTGGAGGGGGATGAAGGGGGAGTGTGCAGGGGGAGGGGATAACGTAAACATTCACGCATGAAAATATTAGGCCATTCTCCCTGCACAGTGACTTGAATTCAAAGTATTTACGTGATCATTTCCATTTCTTTTCCCAAGAGGGTGCTGGGACTGGCATGGCTGTCAGAGGAGTGTGAGAAGATGCCAGCACAGGCAAGCAGTTTCCAAGGCAGAACTACAGCAATGCCTGATATTGTATTAATGTGAGTGCTGGCCATCTGGCCATTAGGGACAAGCTGCTGCCAGGGTGTCTCTCTTTTTCCATTTCATTTCAGAAGCTTTGGAGCCTGGGACTGAGACCCCTAGGGAGATTCTGGCTAAAGATAATTCCAGCATCCACTCAGATGTTGCAGAGAAAGGGACAGAGAGCTGATAAGGGAGGAGAATGTGCTCACACCCACACAGAAAAAAACAACGGTGGGGGGGGGAGGGAGGGGTGTATTACGAACAGAAAGAAAATGAGAGCAGATGAACAAGGGAATGGTTTAAATAAATAAGAGGGAGGAAGCAAGCAAAGGAAAAGAAAAACAAGAGGCACAGCGTTCACTCAAAGGAGCCTTAAAAGGAGGAGAGAGGAATAGAGAAGAAAAGGAGTAGAAAGGGTTCAACAAGGAGAAACTGCTATCATTGAAGAGGCAGGGCTTATGAAAGGACCGCTAGCACAATGCACCTTTTTGGATTTTAACTCCTCAGGGTTAAAGTGAGAGGCTTTGAGTTCGCCCTTTGAATAGCACCTTGTCCCAGGAGCTGCTCAAGTCAGTCCTCAGTGTGAAGAAGTGTGAGGAAAGGTGCCAGAACTTTGCCTTGTCAAAATAAATGCTCTTCCTTATGCTTGTTTATCTACTTCTCAGTGGTCATTGGAGAGCCTCAGGCTAATCCCCTGGGAATTTTTTCAGCATATAGAAAACTATGCACAAAGCTGACAGTCAACATTGTACACCAGTACAGAAGAATACACCACTGGAATTGTCCATGGCTTTGCAAGATTGCTTCTAAAGCAGAAAACTGAAAGGAAGAAATGAGAGCACCCCACTCGTCTGTAAAAAAAGAAAAAAAGAAAAAAAAAAAGAAAAAAAAAAGCATCTACAAAAAAAAAAAATGGTTAATAGGTGAGGAAGTGGCATGGAAGAGAGAGTACCAAAATGACAGCCTGTGAAGTCTCATTTCCTGAAGAAGTTGCCCAGGTGGTAGCATGATAGTGTGATTTCCTGTGTGCATTACCAAAAAGTAGACACTATATGTTATTGTTATTCCTGTTGTTGTTATTATTATAGTGCTGTTATTTGGATCCACATCATGAGAGATGGTCTGCAGGCAGATCTGGAAGTCTGAAAACAGGATTCCTTCTAAGATTTTCATACTTAATCATTGCACCTGATGCCTACCTGGTGATTCTCAAGGACAGCTTCTCAAGAAGATGCTTCTGGCATGGGAACTCAGGTGCTGATGCCACACCAAGCAGCTGAAGTGCATCTCTCAAACAAAACAAGGGGAGCTGTTTTGAGCTGTGCTCCAGTAGAAAAAAACAACTCTTGTCAACATTCTGGGGTGTGGGAAGCAGCTCCACCTAAGTTTACAGCAGCAGAAATATCTGCTGTCCATTGGTAATTAAAACTAGTTAAACTTTGGCATAGCATTGCCCTGGGGTAAAACCAGTACTATAGGGACCAGTCTCAAGCAGGGATGTGGGAGCTGGGGCTGACAGTAGGATGGTCACCTCACCTCTCACAGACAGCCAGGAGCTCTCATCCCTGGGCAGGTGGCTTTGGGGGAACACGGCATGAGGGATCCCAAACAATGCCGGGGGGGATTAGGAGGGCAAAAAACCTGCCTGTGTCCATGAGGAGCAGCTGCATGCCACACCGTGCCATAGAGCTGGGGCTTCTCCAGCAAAAGCATGCTGCATCACGCTTTGATTCCAACAGGCACTTGCATGCTCATTCCTTTGAACAGAGTTTCCAGCCACCTACACAGATTTCAGCCAAGAAAAAAGATAACCTATACAAATCCACAAGAAATGTACTGGCCCTTGCATTTACTCTGTTTTAAAGTTTTGTTCATAAGAGGTCCTTCTGCAGAGATAGTGCCTGCTAAAACACAAGGTGAGTTGCCGCAGAGAGGATCTTGGCACAGAATCATCAACAGGCATACAAAATGAAAAACCTCACAGAGAGGGAGAGAAACTAATTGAAATTAACTGAATTAAAACCAACCTCAATATTTTCTGTTTCCTGGAGTATTTTCAGTGCCGCTCTGTGAACAATAATATATTCTTTTTTAATGCCTATGATTAATTCTGTGAAAAAAATGTCCTGGTGGGCACAAAGCATGCTGTAGGAAGACGTGATAGAAAGGGGAAAAGTCCTTCATCTTTCACGAGGACAAACTGAGTTAAAAGCTCCTTTCCTCATCTTAGCTCCTGAGATTCAGCCTGCCTTCCCTATGCTTCTCAAGCAGAACTGACCAAAACTCAGGGAAATTAGTTTGCTGAGTAGGCCTGCAAATGAAAATTGGTTTGTGTTTCACAGTATTTTCAATGAATACATTCTTGCACAACTTCCTATATTTTTCAGATATTCTTTTTCTCTACCAATATTTTTAATTAAGCTCTTCACTGAAGGAATTTTTTAATTCTGCATAAAGAATATTTTGTTTGATGATTCTTTTTATCACAAAGATAATCCATTGTGTTTCATTAAAATATATATATATATTATCCCATTGTAAAAAAAACTCTGACAATAAAAACTGCTTGCATAAGAATTGGAACAGCATCTTTCTGAAGATAACCTTTTCAACTTAACCTTCTTGCAAGAACTCAGCAGCTCCAATGTGGCACTGCTTTCTGACTCCCTGGTTTCAAACAACCAGGGATAAGGAAATTGTGCTGTGAAGGAGGGATGTGTGTTACTAATCAGGTGTCTGTGATCTTGTTTGCATTCTATGGTTGTGTTAAATCACAGGCACTCAGGAAGCTGTTTCACCCACTGATGTCTAAGTGAAAAAATGAGATGACTCAGTACAGAAGAACAGGATGAAGGCTTGTGTGGCTCACAGAATGCCACTCCCACCCACAGAGATTATAGAGGCATTAAATGGACCTGTCTGGTACAGGGCTGGATTTCACCCAACACTGCTGCAGAGGCAGCAGGACAAAGACCAAACAAAGGCAGTATGGGGTGGTGCTGGGAAGAAGGGGATCTGGGAGGGGAGCTCAGCTCATTGACATGGTAACTGATAGAGGATACTGCACCAGAAGTGGCCAGAGAGGATACCAGAGACTTCTGGGTGCTCTGGGTTAATCTAGTTGGATACAGCAATCTCAGAACCTGAGCATCTGTTGCTCACTAGGGTTAAGGATGGGTGTTCGAGGTGTTCCTTCCTCCCTGCAGGGTACATGAAGCAATACAATTGTATCCCTCCTGAGAAGCCTGTGATTGTCACTCCTTCCCCAGGGAGGCAGGGAGACACATTGCATCTGGCCTGGGACGGCCTACCCTGGAGCAGTGCAGGGGAAACTCAGCAGAAGATTTCTTGGGGCTCCACCCACACAGTGTGCTCACGGTGTACCTCATCCTTCTGAGATGACCACATTGCCACTGCTGCTGTATAGTAGCACTCACAGAAATAGCTCACAGGTACAGCTCCTTTCTTTGCCAAGAGCCTGTGCTCCAGCAGCTGGGGAGGAGACAACTGTCTCTCACCACATCTGCTTGAGACAGCAAAGGGAAACAGCAGAAGGGAGAAGCACAAGAGAGATGTAGACAAAAATCCAAGAAGGCACAACAGGATCCAGCCAACACCTCCCAACAGAGGAGCAAGCAACAGGTGTGTGGGCGAGCAGCCTTACAAGCACTATCCAGACTTTATCAGTGCAGTCTTGCAGTCTTGGCTGGACAGAGATGCAACAGCACATAAATCAATGGTAAAGCTGCCCATGATGTCAGTTGTACCAGATCAGCCTCACAGCAAACACGAATGCTGAAAATCATTCTGCAGGGACAACACACCTAGGGCTGAGGTCAGGTTTACAAGATTTATACCTGTTATAATGATCTTCCCTGGTGAGGAGAACCACCAAGCAATATATTGATAATGAACAACTTATACATGTTGTTTGGGATTTAAATTTACTCCATATCGCAAAGACAGAAAAACTATGTATTATGAAGGATTTATTGTTTGGAAATAATATATATCACTCTCTCTCTCTCTCTATATATATATATATATATAATATATACATTATATAGATATGTATATATATAAATCCTAATGTAAACATTTACAAATAACTACGACCTTCATAAAATGCACTTTAACATTAAAGCCCAATCTTCTCAAGTCCTGAAAGGCTGAGCTCTTCAAAAAGTAAAAGCTCTCATTACCTTTCAGGACCAGCCCTTACACTCCATCTCTCCTTAATGTTCATACGAACTTTCTTCCCTTTCAGGCTTATTTTTGTTTTTAACCAAGAGCCAATTAGACGGATTTTGAATAAAGCTGGAGCACTTTTTGTTCAAATGAGAAATTTTAGTCCCTTGAAGTGTAATGGGTTTTCAACAGAAATCCTCTCCCGCTGTGCATTGATCAGCTATTGATTGGTGAGGGTTTAAACTAAATTATTACTGCCAAAGAAAAGACCTTCAGGATGAAGGAACTGAGCTGAGCACAGTGTTATATGAAAAGTAAGCCAACCCTTTGTGGTGGAATCGAAAGGCCCTGGTCACTCTTGAAGAAAAAAAATGTTAATTGAAAAATTCCTTAAATAGGTAACTGCTCTGAAAAGTCTGCTTTACATAAAAGATATGAAATCACAATCAGCCAACAGAGAGAAAAGGATCCTGCAGTTCAAGTGGTTTTTCTCTCTAAATGGTGCTGATTACTTTCCCATTCATGGATGACATGGAGTGATGGAAATTAGTCATTTCAGAAGAAAGGACTAATGACAGCTGAACTTGCGGGCACTAGGGAAGTTTGACTATTGGCTCCTTGAGACAGAAAGTTAAAACAAAAAACTTCCTATTGGGTGGAAAGATTTATCCCAAGTCTAGCAGGAAAACAAATACATGAGCTTGATTAGGCTCCAAAAGATTTATTTTTTAATTTTTTGTTTTCACCAGCGATCACAGCTCCCGACTTTTGTTGAAAGAGCAATTAAAAGAAATGGCGCTGACCACATACAAAAGGCTATTAATAAAAAATATGTTCCCAAACAAGTCTTTTTCTTTACGATCTGTAAATGGAAAGAATGGATCTTGCTGATCCCCAGAGGCAGGTGTGGAAGTTTGGAGCTCCATCCAAAGTGGAATTTCAATCAGTGTTCTGATTTGCAGAGGCACTAAAACCTTTGGATACACTTCAAGGAAGTTAAAGGACAATCAGTATTCCTAAAGTCCATCCAGATCATTGAGGAACTAACTCTAGATACAGATATTTCAACATATGCAGAATTGCATGATCAGAAATGATCCCATTCTGAAAGCTGCACACAGTGCTGCAGTGCAGGTTGCTCCACACTCTCCAAAGCTGCATTCCCACAACTGGCTGGAGCATGCTCATGCTTTGCCTTAGCCACATCTGAGCTTCACTCAGCTCTGACTCTAACCTACCAGGCTCTCCTGCACTGCCTTGGACATGGCTCTGCCTTCTCTGCTGCCCATCCTTGGAATGAGTCTTTTCAAGGCTCAAGTAGCATGCATCAGTTAATGCATACCAATTTTCTCAGCATATCAAACAGTAACATGTAGTAGGATCAACATATTGAAGTGTTCCATTTTATTTCATGAAAACATATTTTGAGAACAAATCTATAACCTGCTTGCAAGAATTCAGTACCTGCATGTTCAAGATGGCTCAGTTTCAAGGACAGGTTTTCTCCCATTCCTGAACATTACTGAACAGCTGGCTCTGTAACTAAATATGGAATCCAGCATTAAAATTCATATTTATAGGGTTCTGTAGCTTCTGGTTCAGAGGTCAATTTAGTTTGTTCTCCAGACATCTCAGAGATAAAGATCTGGCTCACACTCCACAAAAATTCACCTTCGATCAGGCACTTTGCACAACAAAATCATGTGCATTTCAAGACTTCAAAGAAGTCAGAGTCAGTATGATTGCTTGATTTCTTTCAGTTAGAGGAACCACATCCATCCAATAAAAGCATTCTCTTTGATTATGCTAATCTGTGTGCATTAAGCTGTTGGTAGGTGTAAATTGAATGCTTGCCCAGACTTTTATACTAATATTTCATCCAACAAAATTTAACAGAGTTCTGCCATACCTTCTCTGCTGAGTAGGATATCACAGCAGTAATAGAGTAAATATTAATCCATCAAAACTTTGCCACTATCCTAAATACACTGGCCTATGCCAGAGCCTTCAAAAAAATAATAAAATCCTTTATAAAGCCCACAGTTTTGTAACTATGAGAGACACGGAACCTTAAAGTCTCAGAAAACCCTTATCATTCATAACCTGAGAGCAAATAGCATTACTGTAGGTAGTATTTCTACCCACATATATGTCTATTACTTTATCTTATTTATTAACATTGCAAAGGCGTTTCATCAGCTAACTGCACCTCCAGCACAAGCTCAGATTTTGACAAACATGCATACAAAGAGAGAGACGTCACTGGGGAAAATGTAATCATTTCTGATAAAGAGGAGGTCAAATCAAGTGGTCTACGTAGCTGTCCTATCTGGCTTAGAGTTCTGTGAAACATCTTAGAATGAAGAATCACGCCCTTTCATTTTACACTTGCTGCCTTTTAATTGAGCAAATGCCTTTTTCATAGATGTACCCTGTGTGAAAAAGCAGTAGCACCTACTGCCAATGTACTGTCCTGACAGACATTCAAATTTCCTCCATTTCTGTTAAATAATTACAATAGGAGAATATACTGAATAATGAAAGTGCAGCCTTCTTACCATTTTAGTAGTGAGGAGCCAAGTAGCTTTAGCAGGAGAAAGATCAAGCTATAGACCCTGAGGCAAATGATCCAGATGATGCAGAAGATAGCAATCTAAGACAAGGAAAACTTATGCAAGGGAGACTGGAAATATTTCTTCCTCTGCTGCCCACAGAATATTTCATTCCTGTCCATCTTTGCCTATTTATGCAACAGACAGGTTAATAAATTAATTAGTGCCTCTCTAATCTCCAATTTATCCCCAGCATATGGATACAATATGCTCCAATTCCTCACTTGCTGATAATTAGGATGAATTCTAGAGTAAGAATTAAAAGGAAAACCTCTAAGGAGGATGTAAAAGTTCATCAAGCACATAATAAATATCTACAAGACTGTGTAAAGTAGAATCTAATGACCTGATTGGAGGACCTTATCCAACTCAAAACTGGTTGCCAAATTCCCATTCATGTTTCTAGACAATTCTTGCCTTGGATGGCCAAAAAGTCTACTGGCATGGAAAATGAGGGTGCTGGGGTGATGTCAGTCTTCCCAGAACATGCCACACAAGCTTAGGGCCAGAGCACCAATAAGCAAATTCAATAAATGGAAGTCAGTTCTCACCTCTTATGCACCCTGACTTTCAGAACTTAAATTTTAAGTGCCGAAGTTTTGAGTTACAATTGCCAAAATATCACATTTTGGCATCTAGCACAGCATGTCTACTGGGCACGCTTTTCAGAGGCTCCACAAGCTCATTAGGCAAATAGAGAATAATTTAAGCATCTGCACTACCCCTTTGATGCAGGTATAATGAAAATCTCTATTTCACAATAGAGAAACCTGAGGAATGGAAAAAATATCACCTTCCTAAGGTGAGGAAATCAGCATCAGAGACAATGCTAGAATGCAGATCATCTAATTACCAGGCTGTGTTCTTCTAATTGACGAAGAAAACCACAGCCCTAGGAAAAGAATGCTCACACCTTCATCATCATCCTGTTTACTAAACACTCTCATAATAGAGCAATGACTAGAAGAAAATATGTTTTGGTTTTGAAAAATGATCGCAGAGATTTGACAAGTCCTCACAGAGAGCTGTAATGAGTTCAAACCACTCTTACAATAAAACTAAACTTTGAAACAAGCTACTCAAAACAAATCTGTGTCACTTTCTGAAACGAACTGTTCATTTACATTCCTTTAATGATTGTGACTGTATTGAACCCAACACACTAAGCAACGCATGCAAGAAACCTCATTTACACTTTCTAACTTTGTTTTTCCAAGGGGGCTGTGTTATTTACCTCCTTATTTCCTTTGGAGCTCTCACGATGGGAGCCATAAGCTAAGATGGGAGATGAAAGGTGACCAAATATATTCAAGCCGATAATAAACAGAGAGCATTTGTAGGTGAAAACAACCAGCTTGGCACAAGAGCCAGAGAGATAATGCAGTCAGTTTAATAGGAGGCCTTTAATGTTTCCTGTTCGGGATTGGCTGGCTTATTAATGATTTAAGCACAAATTGAATTAACCAAATATTGAACATATGTTCTTTTAAACTCTCTTAAATCTACCAGAGCCTTGTGAGGGAGAGCTCTGTGGCCATGCTGTTGAAGTGGGGGGAGAATGACAAGGGGGTATTGAGGGTGACTGGGTAAGTAAAACATAACCTGAAGGTGGTCAATTTAATGCTGTGTTAGTGGCCTGAACTTTCAGTTCCCAAAGGGAAATGATGATTAATGCCACTACCAAATGTATACCCATACCTGACCCTGATCTCATCAAATCCTGCTGCCACCATCTGCTGTTTTTAATTCCTCCGCAATATTTGTATTTGCTACCTCCCTCCTACAAAGAGAGGGAGAAAAAAAAATGTTCCCTGCTTATGAATGGTGTGATCTGGTTGTACTGGCTGAACGCTGGCCAGGAGGCATCTGTTGCTTATAGTCCTGACAGCATCTGCTACTATTTCTCACTTTTCCCAGCATGCTGTGAGATATGGTTTCTCCCAAAGGTGGCCTTTGTATGCACCATTGTCAATTCCATCATTGTCTGCCACAGCCTGTTCCCACGATGCAGTGGTAGTTATTACCACACTGCAAAACCTTTTCTTGCAGGCTATCTGTAATCTAAGATATTGTGTGAGTTATGCAGTTAACCCTTTTCCAATGCATCAAACCATTAAAATAAAAAGTAGCAACCTGGACCATTTTTGGAAGGGAAGCCTTCAGAGCTCACAATGGATGGGAAAGTGAAACACTTTTGTTTGGTTCCTTTTTAGATTTAAAACAGTATCAGTTTGGCACTAGTAAATTGGAGGCTTAAAAACAAACAAAAAGACAAAATGCAACAAAATGTCATAACTAGCGTTTTTAATTCCTTTAAAAATGCTATAAAGGACACATTGTTTTTTCTCCTGATTCCTGATACGGCTATTAAGTATTGTAACCAAATGTGTGTGAATGCTATTATTTATGTGTCTGATCTTTAAATACCCTCTGCTAGTGGGATACAGACCGAGACTTCTGATGGACATAGGCGGCCCAAGCTGTCATCTTGCCTTGTCCTTCTGTCAAACAGTTCGTGTGTCAAGCACTTCTCCTGGGAACTTTTAGAGCAAGAGACAGTAAGCACAGAGCAGTTTGGTCTCCAGAGAGCTACTTTTAACTCACTACAATATCCTTGGTGTCAGTTCAGAATAGCCCACTATGGGGCATGGCGAGAAAAAGCACAACAGATGTTACCAGTAAAACCATGCTTACAATTCTACAAAGTTATTGCCCTGATGTACCTTCTGACCAGAATCCGCTCAAAAGATGGCTAGCTTCCTTAGCAGTTGGATCTTTTAAGTCACATAAATGTTTGTTTACAGAATTGATAGTATTGAAATAGACATCGTATCTCTTATGTATCTGTGCCCCTCCCTTTCCCCCAGATCATTTGTAATAGTGTGGCCTTTTGAGTAATACAGTTATCACTTACAGCTCTATTTGTGGTAATTTCTCTATTTATATCAGGACTTCAAATACATTTCCCTAAGATACATAGGGTGTGAGTGGTGCTTTACCTCCCAAATGCAATTATACTTTTAAAAATTAATTTGTTAGGTTTTTTTGGGTTTTTTTTTGTTTTTGTTTTAACTTTTCATTAATCTGAGGCCACTTAATACATATGGAATTATAACTCCACTCTTACGAAACATTTAAAGTACGCAATATGAATGACACTAAAAGAAATGCTGCTAATCAGCTGATTTTTTAAATACCTTGAAAGGTTCCCTCTTAAAGCAGACTGAAACACTGGAGAGAGAAAAAAAAAGAGACGTGGGAGTTTTAAAACAAAGTCCCTCAAAAATCCTTACCTCTCCTTGCATCTAATTCTGATTTTCCACAAAGTGGAAACTATCAGGTGGTGCAATACAGCACATAACAGCAAAGCAAATGTTGGTGCACCATTTAAAACACTGCAGTTGCCTACTTCTTCCTGTAAATAATCATTTGCATGGTATTTTGCATCATCTATTTTATATACTCCCAGACAGAGGGTTTCCAACAAAGGAGAAAAATGTGTTATTTTATATCTATCTCTGTGATTCCTATTTTAAGCAAGGACTTATATCACTTAGAATGTTTTTACACTTTCTCTGTCTCATGAAGGGAACCAGGGACAACTTTGCACTATGGCACAATATTCCCATTAAAAAAAAAAACAAAAAACAGAGCAATCAGAACATCCGAACTGCAGCAGAGCAAGGCAGGACAGATGACAGACTGTAAGTCACTGAGGAAAGGGACAGGACCCCCATCATGCAAAGTGGCTGCAAGAACAAGCATTGTACAGACATATTACTCTCTTTGGCACCACTTTATCGTTCCTTCACATCTTTAAAACTATTTAAAGTCAATTTCAGTGTTATCGTCAATTTAAATGAGGAAGACTGATTAGAACTATACATCTAAAAGGCTAGAGAGAATAAGGCACTTAACAAGATAAGATAGGTATGATGTTAGATAAGAGATCTGCCCCAACCCTTGAGGCATTCAAGCCCAGGTTGAATGTAGCTCTGGGGAGCCTGGTCTAGTGGTTGGCAACCCTGCACATAGCAGGGGGTTGAAACTAGATGATCACTGTGGTCCTGTTCAACTCAGGCCATTCTATGATTCTATGATCTGCTGAGCTGCTATTGGGTAAGACCAGTAAAAATACATTTCTGAACCAAAGATTTAGCTGCTCTCTGCACTCCAAAATCATTTTAATAGAAGCAGAAGACAGCAGAAGGAAAACTTTCTGACTCAGCTGTAGTTTTTTCTACCACTAATGGAGGATGAATCTTCACAGAAACTGACAGTGCCTAGATCTGGACCACTATGAAGTATCTTGTCTCCAAGACATTGGCAAAATCTGAATAGGAATATTTGCATGGAGAAAGTCATGATCATATATATATATATATATATATATATATATAAAGAAGAAGAAAGAAGAGAATATATGCATATGAAGGAATCCATGGGTACAATGTTTGACTTGCTCTTATGAAATACTTAATATTTATGGATCAAAAGTAATAAGATTATTCTAGCAACCAGATATCATGAGCTGTGACAAAATCAAAGTGGCAATACACAAACATTCTAAAATACATGTTCCAATCTTCCTCACAAGTTGGCTGTGTAAGCTTAATTGCTTTCCTACTATGCCTCAGTCTCCCTGAGGCTCCACCACATCCTTTGCTATTTCTGCGGGTTCCTTTATTGGCAGCCTGCTTTCCAGGAGGAGGTGGATGTTTATTTTGTCCCGTGACAAGGTGAAGCAAGGTAAAACCTGCTGTTCAAAGCCCTTGCTGAGATCTTCAGTAAAATACAGTAGACGTCAAGTGTGATGTAAATAAGTACAGATGCACTGCTTTCAGTAGAAATAAATTCACACATTCATAGCACAAAATTGTTTCTGCAAGCTATTTTTTTCCTATTTCAGGCCAATCACAGGGATGCTGTTGCTCTGCTCTGACCAGCTGGTCTCTCTGCTGACGGTCTGGCTGCAGACGTTGCTCGGAAAGAGGCGGACGATGACATTGGCCCAGGCCTCATGTTATAAAACAGAATTAACTTCAGGCATGTCAGCACTTATGCTAAATGGAAAGGGGCACTGGCATGTTTACTGAAAAGCATGTGTATAAAATGTCTTCCTGAATCAGAAAACACTACACAGAGGCAACAAAACCTTTTCCCTGTTTGTTTCAGTGGGCGAAGCATGTATGGACAAAATCCCTTTATTATGGGTATTTGGGTAAGCACAGTATTTAGACTGAGATCTGCTGTTTCTTCTCCACCCTCCAATGTTTTTGTCCACAGATCCTTTAGCAAACTAGAAAAATACAAGTGCCGTGCGCAGGTAGGTTTTGATAACAAGTTGAGCCAGAGGCTGCTCTCATTCACCCCCTGCTTGTTTGTTTTTCATTTAGGAAAGCAGCTCCAGCCATGCAACACAGAGATTAAAATAAAACGACGCCGAGGCAGGAGAGGCATTCGCTCAGATAGAGCAGGGGTTACCGGAGGGGGAGACGGGCCACCTGACGCGGCAGCAGCACGCCAACCCGGGCGCTTGCTCCCAGCTTCGTGGCCTCGTGCACCCGTTGCCCGGCCAGCCCCACACCAGCGGCCCACAGCTGGGAGAGCAGGGTGGCGGGGATGTGCTCCTCCAGCCTTCCCCAGCCTTCCCCGGCTCTCCTCCTTAGCCTGCCGGCCTCCCCGGGCCTGCCCTGGCAACAGCGGGGGCGGCAGCCAATGGGGCCGGGCCGGGTCAGGGCGGCGCGGCGGCAGCGCGGCCCTTTGTGCGGGGTGGCAGGTGACCACGGCGGGGGAACAAAGCGGGGTCAGGGCGGGAGCCGGGTCCCTTTTCTCAGGCCCATGTTCTCCACTCCTCACAATCTGTCTAAATTTAACTCGCCATTGAGGGCCCTGGCTGTCGAAAACAGCTTTATGTCGACTAATCCAGGCAGAAGTAAGGGTAGACACAGAGAGACACAGAGACAGGTTTGAAGGCGGGGACGTGGCTATTTTACTGCTTTTTTTATTTTTCTTTCCTCCTTCCCCCTTCTTTCCCCTCTGCCTCCAGTGAAAAGTTTGCTGGACAAAAAAAAAAAAAAAAAAAAAAAAAAAATTGGTGACAAGATTAATCAGCCCGTGGAGCTGAAACACATGCTTGACTTAAACAACCTCTTTGCTGTTATTAACAACTGCTCCAGCATTTCTCTTGTTATGCTAATGGCACAGATTAGAGTAAAATCTATTCCTTCTTCTGAACAGGCCAATTGATAGAGGCTGATCTATTTTTCTCCCCGAGTTTAATTCTTTTTTTCTTCGGGCACAAGTGTTTGCGGCAGCAGGGAAAACAGAACACGGGAAGAAAGACAAAACTGTGCACAGAAGTAACTGGTCCTTCACGTACACCAAAATCATCCATAAATACAAACCTGTGTTGGTCTCACGTCTGGACAAAAGGCAGGAAATCCAACACAGTGGCCGATGTCCTACCTTTAACTCATTTGCTTTCATTCTGTGTAGACTCAGAGCACTGATAGGGGAGAGTGCCCTGGTTGTGTTTAATAATCTTATGGGATGAGAAATGGAGGAGGAGGAAGCATCGCTGGCAAGTCCTGATGAGAACAACTGGACTCAAAACCAGGCCATGCACTGGAGCATCATTAGGATGGTGGGAGAGGTTGCCAGCACAGCCCATAAGGCTTCAACATCAAGGAGAGCAGAGTAGGTCCATGAGTGTCACTCCTTGAGGTTTGTGCCTACTGTTAGCTTGGATCAGACACTAAAAGCTCTTTAATTTTCTTTTTTTTTTTTTTTTTTCAGTAGACAGAGTCAGACATCTGTTTCATAGATAGCTGCAAAGCTGACATTTAAATGTGTGAGTTTATAACATACTAAATATTTAAAACATCTCTGAGAGGAGCTTTCAGCAGGCAATAGCCACTGAACGAGAATGAATGTGCCATCAACTCCCAGTGTACAATCTGTGTATAATATTTATATTAAGCACAATAAACCTCGAATTACTTCCTCTGGATTTGAATTGTTCCTCTGTAAGTAAGCGGAAATATCAGGACCCTCATCCTACTCCAACTCCTATCAGTGAGACTCTTTCTAGGGATTTTCTTGATTTCTAGAGCTGCCCCTACTGCTGTCTCTGTATGCAGCCCCTGCTGAGCAGGGGCCATCTGCTACTGCCTGGAAGCTTCTTCAACCTCCCCCCAGTTGATTGATATGATAAACTTGTCCGGGTTGACTGAGTTCTATGAAATTCCAGGATCCACTTGTGAAGCCTGCATTAACAGCAGGTTGATCTGCCTGGATCCAAAGACATTAAAGACTGGGCTGAATTTGGAGGTCAGTGCTTTGCTAGCACTGAATCTCATATGACAGAGTTCACAATTTTACATAGCTAGAGACTGCAGGGATTGTTATATCATCTGCTCTGACTTTCTGCATGCCATATGCCATCATATTTCACCCAGTTATTCCCATATTGAGCCTAATCACCTGTGCTTGATTAAAACAAATTACCCATTCTGCCCTAATGAGTTGGAATTAAAAAAATGGAATACTACCACTTCTTGTAGTAGTTTGTGTCAGTATTTTAATGACTTCAACTCTTCAAAAATATATATCTGAGTTTTCATTTGCCTGGGCCTGGCTTCAGTGTTTGGTTTTATCTGACTTTCCTCTTCTGAAGTAAAAGAGCCTGCCTGAACCTAACATTTTCATCCTGTGAAAGTATGTAGACTTCTTTGCCATCTTTATCGCTTTATGGGTTTTTTTGTTGTTAGGTTTCATTTCTGTTTTTTGGATAATTTAAACAGATTGAACTCCTTAGGGTGTTCACTGGAAGCCACTTCTTTGATCTTTCTGTTCTTGGAGTTTCTTGGTGTTCAGCCAGGATTGCCTGTTCATGTTCACTAATCCTGCACAGACCCAAGGACTGCTTTCCCTTCTTTGCTCTAGCACAGGAGTGTCCAACCTTTTGGCTTGCCTGAGCCACACTGGTTGAAGAGGAATTGTCTTGGGCTGCATGTGTTTAGGTCACTCCGAAGGTAATGCCTCTTATTTATTCCCATGAAAACTATAACAGATACAGTAAGCACAGTATCTGCACACTGTTTGACAGAGCAAATTCTCAGTTAAAAATCACTATCTTTCGACATAGTCACCAATGTCACTGTCATCACTTCTGAAATGCACCACTCACTGCCTCACTGTGCTTACATCCACTGTTTGGTCTCCATCAACATTCATAACTGTTGATGAATGTCAACAGATGCAATTTTTTCCACACGAAGGAACTTAGTGGCACACCTTTGCTTCAGCTGCACCTCCATGTCAGACACCATTTGGTCAGACTGACCTTCTGCTGTCATCTGTCACATGGCAATAAAATGTAATGGGATATTGGTGGGCAGGTTCAACCTCTACTGCCATACCACCAACATCCGCCTCTGATGTCGTGGGCCAACATAACAAAATAGGAAACATTCATAAAATATATAGTTAATGTATATAAGTAACAAAACATTTTAATTTTTAACATTTTTTTGTTAAAATATAAAAAGAGAGAGCAACAGAAGTGTAAAGCTAGTGGGACGTGTGACCCTATTTTTGTGAAACTAACGCATCAGCCTGGTTAAATGGCAGTGGCTGCAATTACCATTGAGTTCTCAAGGTACTTGCCAGAGATTTTTGATGAATTTTTATTTTTCCTGCACTTTATCCTTGAAAACATTTGTTCACAAATGTTTGTACTTTCAAAATGCAATGACATGAATGAGGTGTGACTGTGAAGATGTTTCTGTGGGATATTTCTCTCTGCTAAGACAGGGCTCATAAAAATCCAGTAGAGAGATATGATCAGATTTTTGAGTTGAACGTCTAATTACAACCCTATAAATTCCATACAGAATTTTGCAGCTCGTGTATTTATGTTGACTGAAAATGAAGATGCAAATATAAAAACAAACAGAAAAGATAATTTCCTTTTGCAATTTTGACATCTATTCTGAAATTTTTTTACCACAGTAGTAAGCATGACTACATGTTGGTTTTTTTTCTGTTCACAGAACAGTGTTCAGACAGTGTACCAAAATGCTTAGAATTATTTGCCATAACTTGAGCTGGCATTGCAGTACACTCTATGCTCTGGTTTCAACCCAGATGGGGTTAATAGCACACTGATGTTTGGTCATTACTGAGTGACAGTTGAGCACAGGGTGGAGGGCAGTTGCATTGCAAGCTGTGCCAGGCTGTGTGTGGCCTGTGAGCCACTGGTTGGAAATGGCTGCTGTAGTCAAACTCTGACACCTTGTCCAGTGTGAGTTCCAGTGTTCTCCAGATTGGCTATATTCTAGGCCACCTCACTTTCTCAAGGAGTAGCACATTTTTTTACTCCTAAGTATGCACAGGTTTGCAGTCTGCTTATCTGACCTGTGATTGTATTCCAAAGTATGACTGCTCTGCCCTCAGTCACTCTACTAAACTTTGTATATAGGCAGATATTTAGCAGGACATTTTTTTTTACACCAAGATGAGAAGGATGATGCTTGAGCATCAGGAACAATCTCTTTAAAAGATAATTACCCTGAGACAACTTTTCTTCAACACAGGCCAGTATCTAGCTATTTCTCAATTTATTGCATGATCTATTCATATTTTCAAAAATTTTAGTCTTAATTTTCCATTTGTTCCACGGAACAGTTTCCCTAGCATGAAGGCATCGAAAATATATTGTATCTCTACAGTTATATTTTAAAGTCTTAGAATCTCACCTAGAATCTCACTGAATAAGGAGCTGACAATTAGTTGACAAGATCCTCTTTCCTTGATGTTATGAATTCAAAGACAATTCCATCTTTAATTCTTTTTTGATTAAAAACTATACCAATAGAAGTATTACTGCCTCCAAACACATACTCACACACACATACATACATAGATGGTAGGCTAATTCGGTCATTGTAACTCAGGTCATCTTACATGACATCTTTAAATATCAACATGCTATTTGTACTCTTTTTAGTGTTGGAATATCCTCATTTTTTCCGTGATTAATTCAAAATAAGGAGCAGCAATTGGAAACTTTCCTTTTCCGATGGTTTCTGAACTTCTAGGTGTACTAAGCCCTAATGGTTTATAAATGATTATCATTAGAAGATGTTGCTTTGCTTTCCTTCCAGTTACCTATTATCTGAAAGGAGCTTCCATGAGCATAATAAAATAGAATTACATCAAGAAAGGAACAAAAATAGCTACAGGATACATATTTTCCCATATCGTGGGAATTCTTTAATACTAATCTCCAACTGATATTTATGTCTCATCGTTAGGATCTCTTTTGTTCTTACTGTAGTTGAAGAAGTCATTTTCATTGTCTTGAGCAACTCCAGATAGGGATTTTCTCAACCAGTTTTCTGCATCTTATCATTTATTATATCCTTTGTTCCCTCCTTTATCTTTTTCTTCATGATTTCTTACTTCCAACTGCTGCTTTCAATATTTTGCTGATGCTTTGTTGTTTGTTCTTATGATAAGTGTGCAGTTAGAGCAAAATATCACTTCTATGCAGAGAAAAGATAAAAATATGTGGCATTTTTAGCATTTCAACACCGTGAGAGACTCCTTAAAGCAAGTCTAAGAAGTGACAAAAAGCACTTTGGCAGTCTGTGCAAAGCTGTCCTCTTTCCAAGACAACAGGTGATACGTACCAACGCATCAAGAACTTTAGATGCAGTATGAAGCTGCAAGCTGCATCACTGTGTTCTAATGACCAGGTCATGAGAGGCAAAAGCAGGCAAAGAAGACATAAAAATCAGTTCAGGAAATCCTAGGTAGAAATGGAAATTCATATGGCACATGGTAGGTTTGTGGTCATCAGCAGGACTGTCTTGCAGTGCTGCAGACATGCCATATGTGTGCAGTGGCCAGGCAGCTGGCAAGAAGCACTGCTCTACTTGAACTGATGGGCATTGGAAACCCCCTGAATGCAAAAAGATGTAAGGAAGGCAGGGGCAAAAGCTGATTTAGGCTACCACCTTTCCTTCTTCTCATCTTCAAGTAAATCTGCTTGCTTGAACATGGGACCCCAAATGTTGTTAGATGCTTTTTAAACAGAAAGCAACATCCAGGCATTTTGTACCACTTACCAGGTAGACTAGGTTCCTACCCCTCACTGAAGAAAGTGCTGCTAGCTGTATTTTTTATCCTCTACACTCAAGTAAGAAGTAAAAAAAAAAAATTTTTTTTAATCTAATTTTCACTGACATAAAGTCGTGATTTTCCTAAACAGCATTTCAGTACTTACTTGCAAGTCAAATATTTCCCTCAGTGAGAATTCACCTCCACATAGCCCAAGGCCTGTCAGTCATTTGAATGTAGGATGTTGTTATTTCTTGTTCCAGCCTAGCTGATGAGAAGCAATAGGAGAAAAGTGAGAGGAGAAACACAGTGGGGTCTGGTGCCAGATCAGACTCAGTCTGAGCTTCATGGAAACAATGCCAAAATAAGGATTAGGTGACATAGAAGCCAAGATGCTGTACAAGCACTGGATGCCAAATTTTAAATAAAACTGCTGCCCATAGGGAACAAACTTTTAGATCTTACAAAAAGTCACCACATTGTCCAGTAGTAGTGCCTGCTATAGCCAGTAACTGCATCCCAGCATAATATTATACAGAGTGCTGGAGCCAACTGTTCCTGCAAATCAATGGGAAAAGAGCAAAAGTGATATTATTGCTACTATAATTTTATTATTACTATAATTATTGCATAATGTTCTATTTCTAATACTGCATCCAGAGACAGGGAACTTCCTTTCACAGCAGATAGTCAAGAAAGCCGAATAAAACTCTGTAATTTTCATTTACCAGCATTCACACAATTTGTTTTGGTCCACATACCATACAATCCCCAGAAATATCTTGTAGACAGAAGCTGTGCCCAAAAATAAGCCAGCAAAGATACTAAACAAAGTAAAAAAAAAAAATAAAAAAAAAAAGGAACGAGGCTTTGTTGATATTTATAACATCTTTAGAGAATTGCACAACATCCAGCAATAAACACTTCTCTAAGCTTTAATTACTTCATCATTAGTCATGTTGTGTGCTGCCTCTCCTGTTGTTGTTTGTATTTCTGTAGCACTACTGAGCCCTATTTGTGGACCATTTCTATTTAGCCATCAGCATTCTGTTGAACGGTACCAGATTTTGTGGTCTTGCAAACCAGCTACTGGTTGGAGAAGTAATTGGCAATACAGAGTCTGGAGATTTTCTCGGTGTCGGAGTTATCAGGCTTTCTTGATCAGAGACTTCTAACAAATGTTTACATGGTCACCAGGTATCCTAAACATGGATTTTTCTGCCAGAAGTGCAATAAAAGGAAGAACGCTGTTCCATTAACCTGCTCCTTGGACTGCTCCTGGTGTACTGTGCTTAAACACAGGCTGAAAAACAATTAATTAGCCTGTACTTTAGAAAAGCTCTGGGGGCCAAAGTTTTTGAAATGAATCAGTACAAATTAAAGAAATACCTAGACTCTGCATCACTGTCTTAGGGTTTGGCTGCAAAAACTTTGTAGGCTGACACAAGCTGACTGTGCCAACACTCCAGGCAAGCACAGACTCTTTCCATCCCCATCAAAACCAAGGAAACTTTGTTCTAGAGGCTATGCGGTTGTATTAATGCTGCATGGATCTACAGTAGTTTCTTCTGAAGGACTTCTTAGCAAAGGTTCAGCATCTCTGTAACTATGGCTTCCAGTCTGGAGATATCATAGGTCCTGCTACCTCACTGAACAAGCGGAGTGAGCAACTTGTAAAGAATCACACAGCCATCATACCATGCAATAACTTGTACTTCATACTCTGTGTGCATGAAAGATGGGCAAAAACCAATTGAAGACCATTGCCAGACAACCCTCAGCAAAAAATAATACTGAGAAATTCATCAGTTTTAGGAGTTGGAGTTGATCCTTATGAGTCCCTTCCAGCTTGGGATATGTCATGATTCTACGATCAGAAAACAAGCCTGTTTCTGGAGTTCATTCTAAGTAGAGAAAAACAGGTCAGAATCTTCTACTGCTGGAAGTAAATTCTCCAGAGTAAGAGACAGCATGAATTAGACTAGCAGTTTTTCAGAGACAAAATAATGTTAATCCTAACGTTAGGATTAATCCCAGCATCTGCTAAATCCACAGGCACTAGCCCCATGCCAGGAACCTTCTAGAATGCAATTGCTGTATGCTTCTAATGAATTATGCCACTGCTATATTAATTTGGCTCGTATTTTATTTATTTTCACATATAACTAATATCAAGATATATTTATAAATGTAGAGATATATTCTCTTTACAGCAGATGATGTCGGGACATGAGAGAAAAAGAGAGGCTCTACAATCAAAAAATTGGAATGAGTCACAGGTACTCTTGAACTGAAAGATGTCAAAAACTTGAGACCTCAGACACTGAACAACCACCTGTGCTTCATATCAGTCTAGCACTGACTGATCAGATGAAGAAAATATTTATTTTAAAAATGCACACCAAGAAAGGCAACCTATACAACTCACAATTGTATGGGAGGCTCACAGTTTTGGGATAAACTCATGAAAATCTTCCCTGCCATGATGTCTTGCTCATTTCTGTGCTGGAAAACACAGGGCTTGCCAAGGGCATGGAAAAGGAAGTGTTTTTGATGATTCTATGGAGTATCACCCAATATTACATGAGTGGACACATCCATTGTGAAGGTCGATCTTGTCTACTCCTCTTTTTAATAGCTTTCACTGACAATCTCGTTAATTCAGTAAGCAGTACTTTTATCAAGTTTGCAGAAAAAGAACACTGAATTTTTATCGAAGAGTTACTTAGAAAAGACAGACTAGCATGTGAACTGATTCAAAAAAATGGATGAATGGATGGATAAACCAGGGTGAAATTCAAATAGAAACATTCAAGGCAAGAAAGGTTACTGCCCTGGAATTGCAGCAGTAATGGACTGTGCAAATGCAGGACAGAACCCAAAGAAGATGAGAGATGATCATATAACTTGGGGTTATCATATTAGAAGAGTCTGAGAGATAGCATCATTAGTCTTCAAAAACAGGCTGCCAGAAAAAAAAGAATAGTCTGCTTTTCTTATCCACTGTGAAGATCATGAGTCAGGAGTTCATTCAGACATTAAAAAATTCTGATTGTCATGACAGTGAAGCACCTGGATGGACTGCTGGGAATGATTGCAGGATCTCTGTCACTGGAGGTCTTGAAAAAGCAATTAGAAAGTATCTGTCAGGAGATAGGTTGTATATGTAGAGTAGATCCATTCTTGGGGCAGTGCTGTGGATTTGATGACCTCCAAAGGTACCTTCCAGGATTACTTTTCTGGGGTCAACGTTTTCAGTATTACCAACTGAAGGAAAAGGGCTCTCTCTTAAAAAAAGAGCAAGAACTTTCTTTCCCTTCAAAGACAGCTGCCAGTGCTAGCCATCTCCACCTTGTCAGTGACAAAAAATTCAAAATAAGGGCTGGTCCTGCAGGCTTCTGTGGGTTAAATGGAAGTATCTGGTGGAATTAAGATGTGGTATTTCCAGAGAGGCTCGCAGGTTCAGCTCCTCTTACTGTCAATTCCTGGTCTTCAGCCATCACCAATATGCTAGAAATGCAACAACAGACGTGACAAAGAAGCAATTATCCCAACAAATTCAGTTATTACTAGCAATTCATATGGTAATGACCATAGTGAGGATGATGATGATACTGCTCAACTGTAGCAAGGATGATAATAACCAGTGTTTTAGGAGACGAATTACAGGTTTAATCATAATGAATACTTTATCACAGATAATGAATTTTACAGAGGAATACATTCCCTAGGAAAATGCCTTGTTCTGAATGACTGACAATTGCACTGATTTAAGTAGTGGGCTAACATATTTGCACTATTCATTTAGGAGAACAGAGAATGTAGCACTTTAATGCAGAGATTCTTTGACATCCTTAAAAAATGAGAATGTCATGAGCATGGTAGGGAAAGCCATTACAGGGTCCAAGATGTTTATGGGTCTACTTTTTATAAACTAAAATACTATTGAGCTCCATTTATTTCATTTTTGTTTTGGCACAGAAAGGAAAACTGTCCTTGTCCTAAGAAAAATCAAGTTTTGTGAGCATCTTGTGCAATTTATAAGCAACAAAGACCCTAACTCGGGGGAATGTTTAACTGCCTGTTTTTACAGTAGGACTTAGTATAAATAAGAGGGAGGCTGTCTCAAACAAAGCTCTAAACTGAGGGGGTCTGGAACAGTATATTACCACTGAATACTCTATATATTACCACTGAAATACTTTTTAAACACATTCACTTCCCAAAACATATCAGTTTTCCTACAAAAAAAAAAAAAAAAAAAAAAAAAAGAAAGAGGGGAGGGGTGGGAGGGATTGAAGCTTCTGTGATATGTCAGAAGGAAGATGGGGAAAAAAAGAGAGAAAAAAGTGACAGAAATAGAATCAAAGGGTTGTCCGTGGTTTAAAAAAGGATTGACAAGTGTTAGACCCAAGAGAACATTAACTTTATATAAAGTAGATTTGGGCTACCAGTGTATGTCCTTTCCCATTCATTCAAGTTTTCCTTGTATTTTATCTGTAAGATCATTCCCGATGTTGTTAATGCTATTATGCTATCACTGTTGATTTCAAACCAGTCTCTGCTTTAGTTCACAAAGTGCCCTCCAAACTGAAACTGTTTCAGAAATGCTGAAATCAATACTTGCCTCTTGAAGGATAGATCTTTTGTAATACAAAGGAGAGGATGACTAATAGATTACTGAAGCCTTAACAAAACCTCAACAGATCCCCATATGGTGCACTGCAATTAAAAGAGTGGAGGATGGATTTATAATTTTTGGGGTGGAGGGGAAAAAAAAAAAAAAAAGAGTTTTGGACAAGAAAATGAGTGAGGTGGAGACAGAAGTGATGTGTGACCATATACAAAATAAAAACCCCTCTTTCTGAGCCTTTCATCTCCGGGTCACTGATTCCAATCGAGCTCAGGTCGATAGTGAACAAAAATCATTTTAATCTGATGGCTGTTTGCTGACCTATGTGAAATGAACTGGTTGTGTCAGTCCACTTTCCAGCTGACAGCTCTCCCCATCATCAAGGCCATTGCTACAAGTGGCAATAATTGGTACTTTTTAGGCCAGCTCAGCTAAAAGGCTGAAAAATGGAAAATAAGCAGTAGGGTCAAACCACCTCCTTCTCTTGTCCAGCTGCTCCCTCCTCCAGGTGAGTATTGCCTTTACCACATCTGCTCTTCAAACCAACAAAAGATCTGGGGGCAAAGGGGAGTCCTCTGAAGTGGTAAAGACTTCTTAAGAGCCTTGAGGTGTTGATGCAGCTGTTTGTTGGCAGCCTCATGAGTTTCCGTGCAAGTATGAGACTCCAACAGGACCAGCTGAGCTTCCAAACCCAGTCCTTGAGGGTGAGGTACAACTCCACTGGCAAAAAAGGAGCAAGGAGGCCTGAATCCAACTTCCACTGATATCAGTGGAAGGGCATCATTCACATGCATGTATATAAAAACAGCTTTAATAATTTTTTCAGAGAATTTCAGATTTAATGAAACAAACTCAAGTGAGGGGGAGCGTGTCAAAGTGAGCTCAGTCTAAGTAGTTAGCATAATAAAAGAAGAAATAGAAGATGGATTCCAAGAGGTTAATAAAAGGTAATGCCCTGGAGAGGACAGTTTTAATCATGAATTTTATCAGTGTTTCCCTGAGCAGCTGATACCTTTCTCATTGTCACGAGATAATGTATTATGAGGAGAATAATATGAGGACTTTCAGTTACACTTTAAGCTATGGCCACCCTGTTTCCCTTGGATGCCCTTTGGGAAATATGGCTTTGCCATGGGAGATCAGAGATACCAGCTGTCAGTGCCAGGATGATCTAATTTACTGGGAGAACCAACAGGTCTTCTGAAGCCTACTCAAATGGTGCAGATGTCTTCTGCGAGGTAAATGTGTGCCTGCCATTACAAACAGGAGGGAAAGTCTGCATCAGGAATCAGAACTGATGGCAAAGACATGAAATTAAGCCTCACAAAGTAGGAAATCCATTTCTCAGTATCCATTTCCTCTTTCAAAGATGGACAAGATATAAGAGAATGAGGTCCCATCAGGCACTCTCCAGATGGAAGGATCCATGCTGCAAGTGGATTTTCTGACATCTGAACGAACTCTTCCTGATAGTTCACTTTGCAAGCAGATTGTGTGATATTCCAAATATGGGACACAGGTGCATGGGAAAGGGACAAGGAAAAAAGATGCCTGAAAAGATTAGGAGAACCTGGGTTTTGCAGGTCATGACTTGTACAACTAAATTTGCCATATATGCTCCTCATTCACATTTAAGGAAATGTCCTTTCCAGCATCTGTGTTCAAGTATCCATTACTTGGCACAGTAGGTGCCATGCAAAGCAATAACACAAGAAAAATACAAGATGCTCTCCCACCTGGTACATTTCTGACTTTCTGCCGTTCCTCCTTAGCTGTCAGACAGACCACAGCCAGAGACAATCTGTGGAAGGGTGGCAGTGGTCCTCATCAGCATATGCACCTTCTAGAGTTGAAGAAAAGTAAGTGATCTGTGTGCAAGGGAGAAATTTCAGTTTTTGTTGATGATCTTCCATATTGCTGTCAAGAAAAGAAAGAGAATGGAAACTTCTAGCAGCTTCAGTCTGGATACGAGTGAATATTGACTTGTACCAGAACTGTCTGTGCACCTTGTAGCTCTGTACATGAAGAGTGTGAATGCTTGTCATCTCTCCAAAATCTAAAATAGAGTTGTTGACTCCATGCTAGCTGAAACCTTTGGGAAGGGAGTGGGAACAGGCAATGTTCCAACAAGTACTGATCCCATCTTGCCCTCAGTCAGTCAGAAGGTGAAGAACAAGCACTTAGAGCAAGTCAGAGAAGGGTGTTGTGGCAGCTAAAGTATCTGGGCTATGGCTGGAGTCTCATAGTCCCTCACATCCTTTCTGTTTAATCAAAATTAAACTCATTTTGCTCACATCTTTGCCAGGAGGATCAGTGCAAGTTAAATTTTGTTACTGTGGATAAAGTTCTACAGTGACTGTCCTGCCATGAGCAAGGAAGGGTGGAGAACTTGTGGGATGAGCCCAGTTCCATGCTAGGCTGTGGAATATGAAGTCTTTGATTCACAGAAGAGTACAGAATTACATTAAGAACAATGTGATTTATATATAGCATCAGTTGGCAAATTGCAAAATCCATGTATGTTATGTATGTCCTGATCTCTTAGAATAAAAATGTGAACAAAGTTTTCAAGCATGTGTAGAAACCTTATCTAGAGGTGAATTGCACCTGTAAGGCTCCAGACCTCCCTCTGAAGAGATTACTCTTTTCATAGATTTCTTCAGTACTGGCTGCAAACAGAAGAACCTAGTTTCAATTAGAAGCAGAAATTTCCACAGTCACTTAGTCCTCTGGTCCATGTGATTCAGTACCCCAGTGGAGCATCCAGCACATGCTAGTGCAAAAGCTGTTAGGCCTCTGTTATAGTCAGTTCTGTGGTGATACACCTATTTCAAACTGTTTCTATCTAAATACTGCAGTAGCGTGACCTTTTCAGAATTTGGGTGAGTCCAGTGAATATTCGTACCTTGTAAACTGGAGGGCTTAAGGAACTGGTGTTCTACAGTAATTAGGAATTACATGAGACCACCTAGTTCATTAAAACAAAATGAAAGACAGAGTCAAAGCCAGGCCCGCAAAGATAAACAGTGCATGAATTCACTGCCTCCATATTTAAAGCCTTCAAAGCCTTTCACTTAAAATCCCTTTCCGCTCTGGATCTCAGCGTGAGTCTGGCTGCGGGGAGGTTTTGTGTGGTGGCCTGTCAGCTTCCATCTCCAACACAGTGAAATTCAACTAATTGTAAGTGCACATTGCTCCGGGCATGCACTACACACCGCCACTCAGGCCGTGCACACGCGTCGTGACCCTGTCCACCTACGGTACAATACGGTATGCTCTCCCCATACACACTTTTCTTTTCTGTTCCTTGCAATCACTGAAAAGATGACAGGCCAGAACAAGGAGGAGAAATTGCCATTGTGTTTCTGCAAAAATTGATGTGGAGGGTTTTAGTCCCACAACGGCGTATGTGCCAAGAATTGCAGCAATCATTGGATTGTGCCTCCATTAATGACAAAGGGCTGGCCAGGGAGCACAGTGTGAGGCTGCATTTGCCTTCTGACTTTGATCTTACCTGCCGAAGCTGACCTCACTGTCATGTCAAGCCCTCTGCCCGGCAGCTGAGGATCAAGAGAAAAAGAGGAACAGAAAAATGGGAAATACCTTGCAGTTGAAGACCCTCTGTGACTCAAAATAGCCTCTCTTAGGGCTAATCCTCAGTTTCTTGTGAGGTTCTGAAAGGTCACTAGCCACACAGGCCTAATGCACTCATTATGCAAAACTGTTTGTTCCGGAGCTTTCATGGCAATAGTACAGTCACAGCCCCAGCAGGCTTTTTTTTCAGCATGTACTCATTCTTCAGAACTTGCAATCTGAACTTCACAGAAGTAATTTGATTTTGTTTCTGTTTCTGGATTCATCCTTCTGTGCTCATTTTTTTTTGCCTATCTCTATGCGCTCGCTGAGGTAAGCAGCCTCCTGCTCCTTCATAGGTAGCATCCTCTGTGAGAGCCTCAATGCTCTTGGGGCATATTAGGCAAGGTCCAGACGCACAGAGGTCAGGATCTTCAGGGTATTCAAGTGGAGGGCAGATGTCTCCAAGTTCAACAAGTTTGAAGGTCAGTGATTGTCCCTGGGACCATACAGCTCCCATGACAATGGGAGAATTTCAGGCACTCAAGATATTTTGTGATACAGAGCTCAGAAGCAAATAATGCTAGGTTCTTCCCAAACAACAGGGAGCTGAGTTTCTGAATTAATATCTCTGTGCTATGGTCTTGTTCAACTCTTGTGTAAGGCATTGAAAGAGGTCATTTCTATCCCACCCTATGCTTTTATTTTCTGTTAATACAAACATAATACAAACTTGATCCTTCACTGGTGACTCTAGATTCTGTTGTTGAATGAGTCATGTAAAATTAATATTTGGCTAGTTGTTGGCACACATTCTAGGCTGATCCTCACAAAGTGAAGTTCAGTTCTGAGCAGCTTTCCTGACAGATGATCTGCGTTTCCATTATTCTACCCGAGAAGTGTTTCATGTCCTCCAGTTCACCTGCTAACTCTTCTCTAATGTTCAGTTGACCCGTGACACTCTATAACTCAGTGCTACTTCCGTGGCAATATCTCTGAAATTCAACCACACAAGATAAACAATTTAAATAAACAGTTCTGACTGCTCTCAAAGAACTCATAATCCAAAAGGCTTTTGCTGCCACTCACCACTGAGTCTCACCACTTAAGCTCACCTAACTATGCAATACTTCTCTTCCCAAGTAGTCGCACCCAAAGAACTGATTATTCTGTATTTAGTTTACAGTGGCTTCCTGAAGGGCTGTTTGGGGTCTCTGTGATGTTGCCGCTTGGTTCCTTATTACACTGATACCATTACTACTTCCTACTTCCTATTGGAGGTGCTAAATGGAATGCTAATATTCAGGATTGCATCCACAACACCACAGGAAATAAAAATTGAAGAATTTGGTTTTGGATATGAGAACACTGGAGCAGTTAGCCCAAAATCTCATTCTCATTTCTGTGCAGTGTGAAAACCATGATCCAAATGCTTTAGACCCTTCTGAATGTGAGAGCACCCTTCTTGGAAAATAAGCAGTAGGTGGGAATGCCCTGAGAAAGATACTAGCTGCTGCTAGCAGCCTAGGGAATTACCGTGTTAGAGTTAAGAGTTTCCAAAAAGACTGAAAGAGAATAATTCAATTATATTAAGTTTAAAAAGTTAGGAGAGAGGTCAAATTTGACGATGTATGCGGTTTATGTGGGTATGTCTGTATGCACATATATATGTGTGTGTCTATATAGATATACAGATCTGCACTTTGCTCTGAAAGTAATGCCTCCTATTTATTTCCATGGAAACTACAACAAAGAGCACAATTACACTATTTGATAGAGCAAATTCTCAGCTAAAAATACTATAACTCAACATAGTCGCCACCATTACCCATGCAATTTTGCCAGCAATGAATAAGAGCCTATATGCCACACTCGCAAATATCTGCACCAGCAGAGGGTCTCACCATTTCACAGTTGCTCTGACAGCACGATTGCTAAGAAAATGTTGCCAATACAATCCATCTTTCATTGGCTTGAACAAATGGAAGTCAGAAGGCACCAAATCCAGACTATACAGGTGGTGTGGTAGAATAATCCAGCCAAGACTGGCAGTGTGCTCTGTGGTTTTCAAACTGATGAAGAGCCTGGTTTTTCATGTTGCAAGATAAAGGTTGTCTTCTTCTCCAGCCTAACTTTAGAAGTTAGCATCAGGATATAGAGGTCTGAGCTGACAGTTTGTCCGGGTTACAGGAAATCCAGAAGGATTACGCCTTTTCTATCCCAAAAGACAGCATACATCACTTTACCAGCTGAGGGCTACGTCTTGAGCTATTTTTTGATGGGGCATTTATTTTTTGCCACTCCATGGATTGCCATTTTTACTCCAGCTCATAGTGGTAACACCAAATCTCTTCACCTGTAACAATGTGACCCAGGGAACTGTCACCTTCAGCCTTGTACTGATTCAATAACTCCTAACAAACTTGCTTATGGTGTTCTTTCTGTTTCCATATGAGTACTCACGGGATTCACCTGGTGCAAACTTTGCCATATTCCAACATTTCCACCATCATTTTGAATTCATTGAAGACAATATTCAGCTTTGTACACGGTTCCCATGTTGCAATCTGCCAATCTGTGCATGAGCTGATCAAAACATTCTTCATTTTGCACTGTGACAGCTGTGCACGGCCATCCAGAATGTGACTTATCTTTCACATTGCTGCTGACACATACCACCCATCACTTCACTGTGCTCACATCTACTGTTTGGTCTACATAAATATTCAGCAAGCAGCAGTGAATATCAACAGGTGCAATTTTTCCATCTGAAGGAATTTCATAATACACCTTTGCTTCATATGTACCTCCCTGTCAGACACCACTTAGTCAGACTGCCCCTCACGTACCATCTGTTACACAGCAACTAAATGTAACAAAATATTGGTGGGAAGGTTCAACCTCTGCTGTCATACCATCAGCATCTGCCTCTGACTCTGTGGGCCAACGTAATAAAATAGGCATTACTTTCGGAGTAACCCTCATGTTATACATATATATATATATCTTTTGTCCCTAACTGAAGCATTTTATTTGCTTTTACTTCTTTGTTCCTTTATTTCTACATGTTTTTATTTAAAACAAAAATAAACTTTTCACAGACTAGAGTCAGGGGGAGCCTTTTGATGTTGATTCAGAGTGCACTGTTATTTTCTTAAAGAGCATAGACAGCCTTTGCATATATACCAAGAATATAAATGCTAAGGAGTTAAAGCTTCCTTAGTGATCATCAGCAAGACACAGATTTCATCCACAGGGCTTTGCAATGTACAAAGTGGCACCACGGCAAACTGGAGACACAAGTATATATATCTCTTCTCACTTGGCCTTAAACGCCTTACCCATTTGAACTCACATTTCCTAAATGATTACAATTAGGAAGAAGCAGATTAGATAGAATTGAAGGCTCTGCTGATCCTAACATGTATTCTGATGGGTTTTTTGTTTCTGGAAATGACTATTTAAAAGACCTAGGGCTCCTTCCTTTAATGGAGACTCTAGGTCTATCGTATCAGGTGGCTTGTCTCAGAGCAACTCACCCACCTTGTGGGCAGAGAGCCAGCCTCCAGTACCAAAGCACAGAGGGAAATGTAGGAGCTCTAGCTCAAAGGAGTAAAGAAAACAAATAACACAGCTTTGCATGTCTGTGCAAGGGAACTCAAGGAGGGGCATTCTCACAGATTTCTGAGTCCCAGTTCTGGCCTTCTGCCTTCACACTGATTCCTGCTGAAGAACATCAAAGTTCACTGGCCAGATAAGTTGTTGCAGGACTGTTTCTGCCAGCTGAGCCGCTGGCAGGCAGCACATAGCTTCCCCAACATTGAATGCTACATCATAAGGGCCTGAGCACTCCGCTTATCAAGGCCAAGCATTTGCTCCCAGCAGGGCAATTTCCCTTGACTGTTCTCCCCTTACTCTATAGTTCCTCTGAGAAGCCATAAATCTCCACAGTGATTGCTAGGACGGTTGACTTTTGCCATGTTGACAGTAGGTCCTAGTCATTAGTAAACAAAAACTGGATTCCCTTCTCACTGCTGCATCTTTCACATTCACCTTAAAGACACAATTAATCTCTTTATTTCCTGCCAAGATTTTTCTAAGATAATAATTCAGTACAAAAATCACAATTATTCCAACACTCTTCTATTGCTAATTTTAGTAAGCAAAAATTCCTGAGGTGTGGAAATTGTTTCTGAAGAGTTTCTGGTGGAGCTGTTGATTGGAGATGCTGCAGAAATTTGTTAGTTTCCTTCTAGTCACTAAATCCCCCAGGGAATGTCCACCCTGCTGCTGCTACTGCTCTTGGGATGAAAAACATTATGTAAGAGCAGAGTATTATTATGAAGTAAGAAGGGGGAAAGAAATATGTTTGTCTGAGGGTAAGTACTGTTGGAATTGCATTTGGTTTCGATTTCATTTTCCTAATACTAATGGACTTCAGCAGAATGAACACTGGGTTGCTTTAAACCATTGCTTCTTTCACATGAAACTCAGTTTGTACAGGCATTTATTTTTTATTTTTTTGTTTTTATAAATACTGTTTATTTAAGTAATTGTTGGCTCTTTTCCTGTCCTTTGTTGACCCCAGGAAACAGCTTTTTTTTATGTGTTTCCATTCTGGGATTTCTATTATCTACTGACTTGAGCTGGGTGTACTTCCGTGAAAAGACCCAAAAGAAGAGAGAGATCTGAAGTTGCTCTTGAACTAAAGTCAACTTCTCTTCCAGTCTGAGACCCAAGAAAGCCATCACTTGAAGCAAAGCACTTAGAAGGCAGTTAAAAAGCCTACTTCCTAAGAACAAATGGGGTGTGCTCTTATCACCTTTATGAAGTTAAAAGAG
>JAPSGF010000056.1:520325-711697 GCA_035772895.1 Perdix hodgsoniae | reverse complement strand
AAGAAAAAAAAAGTAGAAAAAGAGAAAAAAGTGGGGAGGGTGAAAAGGGGAAAGGAAGTTAGGAAAGCAAAACAGAGCAGAAGGGAAAAAATCTTTATGATGAGGTGCTCGGCAGGATGAAGGAACAAAAGGAAGGCTTTCTGCCTGTCTCCTGATATTTTCCAACTCAGCAAAAAAATCCATTGTGTAGCTTAAGAGGGAAAAAAAGTTAAAGTTGAAAGCTTAGTGTGTGAAAGCAACTGCTCAACCATTGTGTAATATGGGCTAATGTAATGTCACTGTTTCCCCATGATGTAAGTTGCAATTTTTGTTCCAGTTGCTATGGTCAATGTTATCGCTTTCACTTTTCAAAAGGGGGCAAAGGGGTACACGAAGATGGTATTTTTCTTTATCCCACCACCCTTTCCCCATGCCGAAACAAATACTTCTGTTAGGAAATATCAGTATATCAGTGTTGACCAGATGTCACTGACTTTTCTTTTTTTCTTTTCTTCTTTTTTTTTTTTTTTTTTTTTTTTGCATGTGTCCCTTAACAGCTGGCAAGAATATCAGCTCAAATTATTCACCACAAGCACACACTTTCTGTTTGTCTCCAGATAAAGGGATTTGAAATCCTGGTTGTCGGAGAGGGATGCTGAAAACTGTGGAATGGATTTCTTTGGGCAGAGGGAATATTTCCTGAACATCTTTAAATCAGTCAAGGATGGTCACAGCTAGCATATAAAACCTAACAGATCCATTAACTTGGCACTTCGTGTTATCAGAAACTGTTTTAGCCAAGGATGTTTTCTTGGAACCAGAAGTGTCTTGTTCATAACAATTATCAAATCTAAATATAGCAACATTTTTCAGTCTTGTCACCTGAAAAAAAAATCTTAGGTGTGGTTACAGAGAAGTACAGTGTATGGATGATGAAAAGAGTGTATGGATACTCTAGAATTGCTTTGGACTAGAACTGTGTGTTTGTGTCACCTTGAAATACAGTCTCTACATCTCACAAGCAGTTAGAGGGCACAGGGCAATGCTAGGATTGCAGTGGGATTGCTCCACACGTTGCTCAGGTGCCACCTTGCTCAGGAGATGGCAGTCAGGATTCAGCGAGTGACCCTATTCCACCTGGAACTGCACATGATGGGTATGGCTGTGCACAGCACAGAAGAGGGGTTCATTTCTCCTCCTAGGCTGTGAGCTAATGGCCATTGTCACCCATATCAGTGAGGATCATTGCCTTTGACCAAACTGTAGCCTTCTCTTATATACAGCAGTATCTACTCTTTCAAACTGTTATAGGTAACAGATTGCTGCTGTACCTTTCCACAGTTACGGGTCCATCACAACTGTGTGTTTTCAGTTTACAAGAGATCAAAGATTAAGGAGCTTGCAGCCTGAAAGTGATAGCATGATACTGTTATTGGTAGCATTATCTTCAGATGAAGAAAAAACTGTGATCAGATAACTCTGAGTTTCTGAAAACAGAGAGGAAGCAAATCTCAACTCTTCATTTCAGCCTTGTCTCTAAACCAGAATGAACCACCGTTTTAGTTAATGTTGCATCTTACCTTTGGACATGATCTCAAATAGTTACTTTAGAAGAAAAAGGCAAAGCCTTTAGCCTTGGGAGGGTGTAACATATAGAGTGTCCTGAGTAGTTAGTAGTTATATTATGCTTCAGCATGTTGGGATTTGCATGCTATTATTTATTCTCTCTAATGAAGCTGTAAAGATCTTCACTATTGATAAGAGAAAGGACCCTTTTCTAAAGCCTGCTAAGCTCTTGAAATGGCACCACAATTCAGAGAAACAAAATTCCACCATGAAATCTGTTGTAGCTTCAAATGCTCTAATTCTGTCCCTTTCCAGCAAGCAAGTAAAACAATTCTATTCACTGTTCCATGCATTACTATGTTCCCTTTGGTAAGTAAACTAGTAGTTTTTCATGGTACAGAAACCTTTCTACATGCATAGTCACCTCCACTGTCAGTCTCTGAAATACATTCACTTTTGACACTACTTGTTTTGAAGTGTAGAAATGGGAAATGACTCCAGCTGTCTGCCCATTTTATGATGCAAAAAGCTGGGACTACAAACTACTGAAAAGGAGTCTTGGATGACCTACAGTAAGTATGCATTTCTGTAAGAAATCCTAATTCCATCTGAGTTCATACCAGCATCCCCAATGACTTCAAGAGAGCAAAAAATGCTTCTTTGCTTAAATTTTTGTGCTGAAGAACAGGAGATCATAGTACTCGCCATGTTTTCTGAAGTAGATTCATATGCATTCGAAAATTAGATTGTTGTATAAAAATTAATGATTTAATTATTAGTGTGTTTTCCATCACACTATTTTGTTTGCTTCTCTTGATTGCCTCAAGGCACAGAGCAGATGTTTTCACTGAGCTGTTCTCAGTGACTTCTAAATTACTTAATCATTGCAGAATGGCAGCAGTGGCAGCCTTTCTTATAACATTTAATCTCATCATTCCTCATACACTTAAAAAAGACCACTTCAAGGCTTAATATACACATCATTGGAAAGACCACCTCCAGGTACCTCATATAAACAGCAAGAGAGAGATGAATAGGTAAGGAGAGAAAATGAAGGGAAAAAAAAACAGAAAGAGTGAAAAAGCAAAACGGAGACAGAGAAAGAAAAGAAAGAAAGAAAGCTTGGATTTTCCTCAACTATCAATGGCTTGAAACTCAAATATTAATTTAGCTTGATTATTGAATATGGCTTGCCTTAGAAATAATTGGGTAGTCTTTTAATGAAGAAAGGAAAAAGCATTCCTCAAATGTCTGACAATGAAATGTTACTGAAAACTTCCGATTCTTCTAAACAGAAAACCTATTAAAATTAAAAGAAAAAAAAAAAAAAAAAAAGACAAGTCATTAATCAGTAACAGCTGTTCCCAGCACCTGTTATTTATTCCTGTCATTAACACTTCCTTTAGCATTTCTGACAAAAACGAGTATTTTCCTATCTGAACACACTGCGCTCTTTGGAACATCCTCAGTACTTGATGACTACCTTTGATCTACAAGGTGCATTTGTGAATTACCCCACTATGGTAATGCAGCTTTTCTTTGTCATTTACAGGCTCTTTTTTTATTCTGGCAATGCTAGAGTTCCACCTTCATCTCCTAGCTCTGCCTCTGACTCTCTGATGGACCCTGTCTGTGACAAATAGGGTCACTTCCTTGCAAGTATACAGGTGCCAAAAGATTCCCAACCACCACAACTTCCCTATGCCTAATTCTTGCTAAGGCAAATGGAAATTCAAAGGGCTTACAAGCTGGAATTTGCATGCTACAGATGTTGAATGTTTTGGTGTTGGTTTTGTCTTCGAGCCTCCAGCTCACAGCAAGCCCTGCTGGGGTCCCCTGTGGAGCAGGCAAGGAGGTTCCTCACAACAACCCTCTGGCTGTCTCCCTTCCCAGCATAGGAGGCTCCCAGACCTCTTCTGGTGTAGGAAAGAAAAGCAAGGGAGCTCAGAGAACAATAAGCATTCTTCAGACGCACCCGTTCTCTTATGCCCATTACCTGCAGGATTCTGGTGCTGAAGCTTGGGGCAGGGGAGCCCCATTTTCAATGACCATACAAAACACTCCTGTGCATAAGAAGAGCTTTGAAAATCCAGCCAGCTATAACTGGACTTGAAAATCTTTCAATAAATACTAACATGTTTCTGCACACAGTTAAGCACATCGACAACAGGAAAGAAATGCAAGCACACTTGTAATATCTGTGCTGTTTGTTACCTTTTTCCACCTCTCTTTGCTTAATTAATATCAGCCAAATCTGTTCCGTGCTTGTTTGTAGTTTAAACATTGAGACTTGCAGTGGTTTCCTACCATTAGATAATATTTTTAAGCTGAAAGCCACTGCTTTCATTTATGAATGTTGAAGTTGTGGCAACGTTTCTGCTAGTCTTGGGTTTTACAGCATTGTTCGAGTTAAATGCATGCATGGGGTTGGAATTAGGAGAACATTGTTTCTTTAATATAGATAGATAAAGAAAGCAGTGTATTGTATTTATCAAAAGGAAATGTCAGCAGAACTTTATAGTCTGGTAATTAGATAACGCAGATAAGTCTGCTGAGTTTGTGTGCTCACAACTGCCATTCCAGATAACACTTCCTGAAGAAAATTATAAGAAGAACTTAAACAACATTACACATTTTTCATGGTTCCTTTATTGAAGCTGATATGGAAAGTAAGAAAGAAAATTAAGATACAAGCACAACAAGCATTATATATTGTCCTTCCACATTTCTTTCTATGTGTGTGTATGTTCTGAACAGTCCAGCTTTGAGCAGGAGCACTGAGTGTCTGTCTTTCCAAAGACACCCACAACTGCAGCAGTGGCAGCTGTGCCAGGCCATCACCATTGTGGGCAATGGAGAATTCCACAGCCCCTTTGATTCAGAACAAGGTAAAACCAGGCTGAAGCAAAGGGCTTACAATTTTCAGACAGGTGGCCTTTGTAAACACCCATGTTTGCATATATGAAAACCTCACGAAGGAAAAACCCTTAGTATCTTGAAAAGGAAATACACTAGCAATAGGCAAATTATTTTGGATATATCGCTCAGATCCAAGTACTGAAGGTTTCATTCTCCTCTGTGTAGCTTTTTATTTCAGATGCAGATTGTTTTGACTCCATGCCTCTTGAAAACTTTCTGGAGAGGTTATAAATGGTAAAGCACTAGCCTTGAACTCCAGGAACGTATTTCTCATAATGCTTTGTGTCTTAAGCAATCAGTTATTCCTGAGAATGCCATTGTGCAGGTTACATTAAAAGTACTTTCTGACATAAGACCAAATCTTGTCTTTGACACAGCCTTCCTTGTGCCACTAATGTGCTGCCTATGAGGGACAGAAAATGGGGCAAGAGGCAGAACATAGCTTTAAAAATTTTCACATACTAAAGCAAAATCAAAAGTAACACATGCAACTTGTTAATGAGGTAGAATTCCCAGATTGATTCTATTTTTGAAAAGAAAAGAAAGAAAGGAAGTTTTCAACGAACTTTCTGTCTTCTGAGAAGCGCTTGCTTGTCATTTTCTTTCTTGCTTCATGAAGAAAGTGAAACCCACAGGAGATTTTCAAGCGGATATTCTAGTTTGCCATTACTGGAAAGCAACTTTACCACTGAAAATGTCCTTTTTAGAAAATAATAACTTGAAAACCTTCTCTAGCAGGTGAAAATTCTGGTTCAGAATGCTCACAAACCCTCTCCAGTGCTGACACCCCAGTGGTGCTGGCAGCTGGGTGGAAAAGCGGCTCCACAGTGTCTCCTGGCACCAAGAGCAGGCCAGAAGTTTCTCTTGCTCTATCCTTTCCCATACAAAGTCCTTTCCCCTCACAAAGTTCATTTTTCATATTGTGAAAGAGAACAGGGGATGCCCCCTCCCAACCCTTTCTCCTGCTCAGCCCTCAGTGTGCTGAGAAATCACCCCAAAGAGATGCACAGACTAACCAACATTGCATCAGCCTGTGCAACTTCAATCTTGTCCAAGCAGATTTAGACCTGCTGCTCTATAGCAGCATAACTGTGCTTTGGAGAATATGGTGGTGTAAAGCTGCTTTTACCAGCACAGTTTAGATAAATAAACAAGGGAAGGGAATTTCTTTGCCCTGATATACGTGACCTCTATTTCAACATAGCCGCATCCCCAGTGGCCATTTTGTTGGTGTAGTTTTATACCAGGAGGAAGATCATCACATTCATATATAGCCCACATGTAGAGCAGGCTTTTGCACAAACAGTGCTACCCTGAGTAGCTGACATGAGTCTGCACTGTCCCTATGGCTACCCCACAGCTGAGGCACCGCATTCCCCCTCCATGCCACGATGCAAGGATCCTTCAGCACAGAGCTCAGTGATGCTCTGGGTACATCTCTGCTGGGAAATTAAACAGTTCCAGGTCCCTTGAGCACAGTCATCTATGCTGTTTCATGGCTGCAGTCCTGCCATGTTTGTTTTCCTCTGACTCACATGGCAGGTAACAGAGATTGCCAGGCCTTAGCAGCCAAGTGGAAGAAAAGCTCCATAGGAGGGAAGGGAGCAGAGAGGATCCCCGTGAGCAGAGGGTGATGGCCCTTTGTACTCTGCTCTGCTTCCCACCTGAATGCTGCCTCACGGGTCATCTGTCTTAGCATAGTGGCAGACCCTGTGCACTCAGAACACTGCAGCTGCATCCCCAGCAGGGCGACTCTGTACTGCCAGTATGGGGCTCGTGTCTCCTCCCTCAAATGATGGATGTTTCAATTGTAATAGGGGTCTTTATTCCATGCAAGCATCTCAAAGCACTATACAAAAATAGCTCTCCATCTCACAGACAAGCAGTCAGACTTATGGAGGTAGGAAATAGCTTTGCTCACCTCAGAGGGTATTTTGACATTCCCCCCCACCACAGTATCCTCTGAACTTCTCCTTGCCCGCACAGCCAGGAGGCCCTTACTTTCCTAAGGCCCTGAAAAGATTAAGTGACCCAGGTCCAAGGTTGCACAGGAAGTCTGGAGGGAGCACTGGAAATAGAAAGGGGCCCTCCTGGGTCCCTGGGCAGCGCCCTGACCATCAGACCATCCTTCCTCTCCCGAGGTCATGCAGCATGTCTGCAGCAGAGCCAGGAATAGTACCCAAGTTTCCTGATGCCTAGGCCCTAACGCGCAAAGTACAAATACCAGTTTAAAGAGATGCATAAACACGCTTTGCAATTAAACCTAAGGCACCCTGAGCCCACCACTTGCTACACTTTGAAGGCTGTGTGTGCCTCACTTCAAAAATCCCCTTCTACAAATCTGAGTGACTGACAAATACTGTCAATGTCAACCTTGCAAAAAAGCTTGCCACTATTCACCACCAAGATGCAGGTTTACAGGTAGGACATAACTTTAGGGTGCCTTCTCCAGCTCCCATCCCAGGGATGAGCCTTGGGGTGGGACAGACGTGTGCTTTGCACTGTGTGAATGCATGCTGCAGCCCTGGGATGTGCTGCGTCAGGAGGGGCATACTGCCACGTGTCCCGGAGCTTGTTGGAACCTTTCCAATAATTTTAATGGGCGTTGGATCAGGTCCTGAATTCTCAGCTGTCCCAGCTAAACGGCCTCCCCACACCAGCTCTCCTCTCTTTTCAGACCAAGGAGGCAGGAGACCCTGCCAACAGGGGGGTTCCTGCTGCTTTTGGGCAGCCAGCTGGCCTTCTCCTCACACACAGGGCCAGGCATAGTGGAGCCCACAGCCACCTGTATTACTTTTGCACGCTGCCTAGGTCATCCTTTTTGTCCTCCAAAGGAACTGGGTGCTACAATGCAGAGTGAGGATCCATTGCTCCCCACTGCATGCCTCAATCTGTTCACCAGGAGCCCCAGTCTACACATGCATGTTCAGAGGACTTAGTGCAAGAAATAAATCCTGCATGAAGCAAGAGCCCCAGCTGTGTTAGACAGGAGCTGGAGAAGCCATTGAGATTATTTGTGAAGCTGTGGTTGCAGAAAGAGCTTCAGAAAGACAAAGCCCAACTCTCCCCTTTTTCCACAGTGCCTTTTTCTTACCAAACTTAGTAACTAACCAAACTTAGTAACTAACTTTCTTACCAAACTCCAGTAACTAGCACGTGGAAACAATCTCAGCTTTCTGAAGTTGTCTTATCTTTACATGAAGTTAATTACATGCTGATGCTGTGCCTCCTCACCAGAGCACGGGGCTGTAAGCTTCTCCAGACCTTTGCCTGGCAGTACACTGTATAGTACTTGAGCTGGTGCTGGAGGCCTAACATTGTCACCGAGGTCCTCAGCCATCAGTGATTTCTACTCATTGCTGCTTTTTATGCAGAAGTAGCATTAAGAAGTCCCAGCCAAGACACTGGCACTGCAAAATGCTGCAGATCACAAGAGACAAGCCTGTCTCCAAAAAATTTAGGAACAGGAAGTAACAAATGAAGTGTTTTGCTCAAGGTTTGTCCAGTTTGTGAGTCTGCACTGCCTTGAGCACCCTGCTGCCATACACACTGTCATGCCTGGGTCACTGTGAGATTTATTGACTGATTATTTGGCAGGGTATTATGTCAGCCTTCTGCTTGTAAATACTGTTCACACCGTCACAAAACATATCACAGTGACTTCATGTTGCTTTCCTCATGAAAACCTTACCTAAGAAGACACTTTGGGATAAATGAATAGAATATACCTTATTGGGTCACTTTTGGGAAACTGAGTAGATCTTGTCTAAGATCTGGTTGGCTCGGTGAGAACACTCTATAAATAGACAAGCCCCTGCAGCCAGTGTGTGTTTTCTACTGACCCTGTATAGAAGTTCTAGTTGTTCTCATATTTTTGTACACAAAAATAAGGCAGGTACATATATAATTTACAGATCACCAGTTGCCATAATTGCATGTGCTATCACATGCTTTTGCTTTTGGGAATTCACCTCTGCTGAATAGAATGGTAACAGACTATTTTCATCATCTCCCAGAAGCCACAGGATGTAACTAACCTACAGTGACTAGGGTGGAATCCACTTTAATGGATCAAAAAAAACACTATTTTTCTAGGTTTTCCTTTTTTTTCCTGGGATGGAAGAGTACTTTGCATGTTTCTGAAGGATCTCTGCTAATTAACAGGCACAACCTGAAGGAAAGCTCATTAGGGCAAACTAAATTGGGAAATGGCCTGAGCATTCAGCACCAAACCAGGGGATGGGGTCACACATTGACCCAGTATAGTGGTAGCAGGCACCACGGGCAAAGTTGAAGCCAAAGATACAACGTACTTGAGGCAGATGTCATAGTCAGGAGAGTCGTGGCCATTAGCCAACTCTGTGTCTTCCTATCCTGAAAAAGGAAGGGCCATCCCCAGGCTGGAGTGGTTGGGGAAGCTCATGTCCCTTGGGTGGGCACTAAGGGTCAGAGCCAGTGAGCCTCAAAATGCCCCTGGACTGTAAGCATTTGAAGTTGCAGGAAACACAAAGCTGAGTCAGGACAAGCCCCATGCCTTGCAATGGAGTGCATTTGCATTGCTCCTCCTTGGGAAGCGATGCTGTATGTGTTTATATATATATATAGTCTAACATGACTGAGCAAACATTACTCGAGGTTTTTACAGATGTTTGCCTTCGGGTAAGAGAGAGCACAGCCACGGGGTTAATAGTTCAGAAAGTTAGGAGGGGAAAGGGGAGGTCTACACACAGCAAGTTGTTCCCCACTCTTTGTGATGGACTTCAGTCCTATCCCATCCCTATCCATGAGTCCCCAGAAACGTGTCAGACCTCGTATGGCAAGGTTTAGCCTGGTTCATCATCTGCTGTGGAATAAAAGTAGCACTCTGGTTATCATTAATAATATTTATTTTGGAAAAATATTTTAAAAATGAATTTCTTCATTAACAAAACAGTAAAAAAAAACTCAAATAACATTTGCACAATATTCCATAAATACATTTATATACAAAAAAATATAGTCACATAGACCCGAAGTGCCTTTGTACATATTTACCAAAAAATTTAAATTATAAAAAAATGAACATCACAAAATACTCAAGCTTTACAATTATCATGAAAATATTTTTACAGATTCAAAAAAATAACACACTTTTTCTCACCTAGTAAAAACACATTTTAGTATCAAAAAAGACAATAAAGGCAGTGTTTCTGTCTCTAATTCAAGAAAAGACTGGCTCATAAGAATTCAAAATATACACTTCAGGCAGTGCATGCTTCTTATGTAGTAATTAAGTCCGTTCATTTAAATATATATAGAAAAGCAACTGACCATAGTGCAATGATAAAATTCATAAAAGGCAGTGCAACAGTAATCCTTGAACACAGACCCTTGCCTGGTGTCCATCTTGTTTCTTTATTTTGCAGTCACTTTGCTAACTTCAGTAGAGAACCAGCTCAAGCCTGAATTTAGTTTCTCAGCAGCAGTCAGTGAAGGAATCTAGCTCTCATTCCTCTTTCAGCAGCATTCATTGGGGCACGTCTCCTTTGAAATTGTTCTGAACAAAAGCTTTGCCATATCATGTCTTTTTTACACCTGTTGAGAGAAAACAAAAGCAGAGACCAGAACAGGTTAATAAAAAGAAAGCAGAGGACTATGAGGATGCAGGGAGTTGGGACTTCACCTCAATGCCAAGCAAAAGCAGGCTCTGCAGGAAGCATATGAAAGCATGAGTCAGTAGGATTAGTAGACTACAACTGCACTGTAGTTGTACCCTTGCCTGCAAAAATTGCTGTCCGTGTAACCCACACTGGAGTTTATCTTAATCCACAAGTTTTTTCAACATCTGCAGTGCCACAGACTGAAGGTGGCCATGTTTCAGCGAGTACAGATGACTGTGGCAGCAGGTAGAATGGTTTGGCTGCTCTGACCCGCGCTGTATGGGGATCGCACACCGAGACTTGTCTGACTGCCAGGTGAGATACTAACCTCAGTTGCTATGATGCACTCATCTTTCTCTTCTGATATGACGTACACCGACTGGTACTTTGTGTCCTTTGAAGTGGAATATACTGAATCTGGCCTTTTTCTTTCAGAAGTGTCACTACTGAAGACAAAAACAAACAACACAGATCAGATGGCTGTTATTTAACACTGCCTTTAAGTGACACATGCACCTTTCAGAGTAAAGCCACCCCCTGCACTCTAGTAAGCACAATACCTTTTTAGCTGTACTGCGCTTTTCTCTTCTGCCTCTGAATCATACGTTTCACACTTGGCTTCACATTTGCCATGCTCCTCTTTCACAGAGTCCTCATTCTTGAGTTCATGCACCAAATTGTAATCCACTGACGGGTATCTAACTTTGTAGCCATTTTTATCGGAGTTATCGCTGTGAAAGTCTACTTTCTTATTTGTGTTCTTAATCTGAGTGGCACCAATGACGCTGATGGAGATGTCCTTCTCGCGCTGGCAGTTCGCCAGGTTGTTCATGGTCTCCGTTTCGCTCCTGCAGGCCTCGGGCTGGTGGTGCCTCTTCTGCACCTTCAGCCTGACGCAGACAACGATGGCGGCGCAGCCCAGCAGCAGCATGAGGACCAGAATAATCCCGGCGCACACTGCGATCCAGGGGAACTGGCTGTTCTGGCCCTCTGTGTACTTCTCCGTGAAGTCGACGATGACCGGTCCCTGAGGTGGCTCGGGGAGCAAGAACTGGCAGTTGAGGCCGCCATAGCCCCGAGCGCACTCGCACACGTAGCGGTTGCTTCTCTCGTGGCAGGTGGCCCCGTTGTGGCAGGGGTTGTGCTCGCATCTGCTCACCGGCGTGCTGCAGTTCTTCCCGTTGTATCCCGGAGGGCAGGTGCAGGAGTAGTCATTGACCCCATCCTGACAGGTCCCTCCATTGACACAGGGGAAGGAGGCGCAATCGTCCACGTTGTCGTCACAGTGCCTGCCAGTGAAGCCAGCCTGGCACTGGCATATGTAGGAGTTCCCCAGATCAATGCACTGGGCTCCTGCAAGATGTGAAGGGGACGAAAGTTGAACGGCGTGTGCTCAGACCCTCCCCTCAATACACCCCAACTGCTGCTCTCAGGGCCACTGTCACAACCCACAGCTGAAAAAAGCTTCTGTTTTGGGAGGCTAGCTCCATCTTTGCCAGATCTGAGCTACCGCAAAAAGTACCTTTTTTTTAAAGAAAGGTATTTCTTAAATCTATTTTTCATTCAGCATCCCATTCCCTTTTTGACATTTCATCTAGCAGGGACTATGAAGCTAGTTGAGATCAGGCTCACATCATGATCTCACATTACAGAGTTACAGTGACAATGAATGAGGAGGACTGCATTAAAGAAAGTTTTAAATACTTTAATCAAAACAGGAAGATTGCAATTACTGGATTGTAATTAATCATACTTCGTGTTTGTACGGCTTCAAAGAGTCTTTATAAATATAATCCTCCACGCCTATATGCACAAAGTTTCAGGTCAAGTTATGCAGCTACAGTAACCCCTTAAGAAAATACTATCTGAAGTACTGACCCATACCACATCATTCGTTTTTAAGTACAATTCCTCCACTCAGTCAACTACTGACATGACGTGGTCCAAGGTTTATCACTGGGCCTCATTATGAGCCCTAGACAAGAAGTCAAAGTGACTGGATGGTCTCCTTTTATGTTTGGCCTTACCATTAGCACAAGGGCTGGAACTGCAGTAATCAATTTTCTTTTCACAGTTGAACCCAGAATAACCCAGTGGGCAGCGGCAGCTGTATCCACCATCAGGGTTGTCAGTGCATCGCCCTCCATTGAAGCACGGTCCATCAGCACAAGTCATTGCACTCAGCTCACAGTTTTTACCATAGAAGCCTGGAGGACAGGTGCAGGAATAGCTGTTCTCGAGATCCTGAGGGGAAGACATGATAAATGATCAAAATATTTACCTGAAGTTGTTTTAAAATACAAAGGAGAACTTCAAAAGTAAGTAGAATTGACATTAACTCATCCCTTGGGGTCTCACCCAGCACAAGCAACTCAAACTTACAGTGCAGCTTCCACCATTCTTGCAAGGGTTGGCATCACATTCGTTGATTTCAATCTCACAGCTGGAGCCTGTGTACCCAGGTCGGCAAGAACAAGTGTAGCTCCCCTGACCAGTGTTAGTGCACGTGGCACCATTCTTGCATGGCTTGTGGTGAGTGCAGTAGTTCAGGTCTGTGAAAGATTAAAAAAAAAAAATTAAAAAAGAGAGAAATCAGTCAAAATGCTTGCTCATTTGTAAGGCTAGCATAGCACGCATGAGCTGGAAATAATTGTCTGTTTTCTGCTTTTGGAGGGAGATGCTCAGGCGAAGCCCTAGAACTTACCCTGGTTGCAGAAAAGGCCGCCCCAGCCTTCCTGACAGTTGCACTGCCATGGCTGCTGACAGGTACCATGCAGGCAGCCTGGGTATCGGATGCATTCATCACAGTATCGCCCCTGCCAACCCACTCTGCACCTGAAAAAAAATAAGAAAAAAATAAAAAGTCAACAACAGAGTCTTGTCAGATTTAGACTTCTCACATTTGGAAACCCTACTGCAAACTCTGCAAACACACTGATGCCAGGGATCAAGTTTCCTGAAAGCCTTCAGTGATCCTTCATCTGAGAAAGTCACCGAATCCAACTGCAGCATCAGCTTTCATCAGCCCCAGCTACCTCTTGCACTTCCTCAGATAGAGCTGTGGTTGCAGGTATTTAATTTGTTTACTCTAATAACAAACAGCCAAACCTTATGCACAGCACCATAAACTCATTAGGTTAATATTAATGGCACTGATGTTTGACTTGTAGATTAATGCCTTGATCTGGCATCACCTGGATTGCTTGAATTACTATCTAAGACGAAGAAAGGCGTTTAAGCTGACCCTTGCAGGACCGCTGCTTCCAAGCTAAAGACAAAGAAAGGAGGAAGGGGGGAGTGGAAAACTTACTTGCATTCCCCAGGTTTGTCACAGAAGCCGTGCTGCTCGTCACACCCAGGCAAGCAAATCGCTGTGAACAGAGGAAGGAGGGAAGGATTGAGCGCGAAGGCCCACCGCCTCCCCTTGCAGAATCCCCTCCCGAGAGCACCCTGTGGGTGGGGGGCCGGGCAGTTAATAGCAGCTGAGTTAATCTCTGGAGCCTGCAGGAGTATTGATCTCGCCTGGTAGCCGGGCACTTTACTTATCGCCAGGGATGAGCATTCTTCTTAATACAGTTGCACACAGACAAAAGAAGGCTCACAATTGCTGCCTTCCCCGCAGCCCCTCGCCCCCCTTCCCTTCCCAGCGAGGGTCAGAAGTCCTTTTTTCCAATTCTATGCACACAGCTCCACCTCTTAATATCCCCCGAAAGTGTGTGTGCAGATAAGAGTGGACAGCTGGTGTGCAGGGTGCCAGTGCAAGACAGCTGCTCTATTGTCTATTCTCTCCCAGCAGCTGCCCCGCTGCAACAATACCCCCGGCCCCAGAGCCAATGGGGCCGGTGCCGGCGGCCGGGCAGCCTATCCCTGCCCACGGCTAATCTATGGCACGCGCGTGATTTCGCTGCAAAAACTTTTTTTCTTATTCAAATAAATAAGTCTAAAGTTCTTCCTCCCTCCTCCCCCCCGCTCGGAACAGGGGCGGGCAGCTCCGGGCATGGTGAGGAGGTAAGCGGGCCAGCGGGAGGGAGGAGAAGGGAGGGAGAAAGGGACTTGTGCTCATTACTTTGCCTGGTTATGGAACTCATTAAGCAGGCACTGCAAAGTTTTAATTCAACAAAGCCAGCCGGAGACAATGGCATGCAAGGGGAAGGCGGGGAAGTGGGGGGTGAGTAGGGGGGGTAGGGGGGAGGGGAAAGAAAGAATCGGTGCTGATAATCAGATCGCCTCAAAGTTGGAAAGAATGGAGCCGAGGGCAAGGAGACGGGAAGCAATCTGCCACTGGGAGCTCGGCTCGCTAACGGGAAGACATTCTTTTCGCATGCACACATAAACACAGCTCGGGAGCCGCGTCCTCTGCACAGACGTGGGCTGGGCGGCGGGCAGAGCGGTGGTGCGCAGGCATCCCGAGTGCTGACAGCCCCGAAAGGGCCGGTTATCAAAGGGCTTCCTCTCACCCCACCCCCTGACGCAGCGGGGACAAGCACTTTTGATCATGGGAAAGGTTCTTGTTCCTATTTAAAATGCTATCAAAGGAAACGAAAGCTCTTTTGCCTACTGCTGATTGTGCAACATCGTAAGATGAACTGTTAAAAGCATCTTAGCAGCCACGAGTAGTGTGAGCAGTTGGTCTGGGCCAGGAGATAGCAGATCAGCTGGGACCACGGTGCTTTATGGACTGTGACTGTTCTCTCCCTGCCTGTCTGGAGGGCTCACCCAGTGTCATCCGCCAGCACGCCTCAGCGTGTGCACACAGAATGCCACCACACACCACAGTGGGAGCTGAGTGTCCGTCTGTCTGCACATAGCTGTGTATCTACAGAGGGCTCCTCTTGTAAAACCAGCAGTACCTGGCAACCATGACTGCCTGTCCTTCTGGAATCCGCTCGCTGCCCCACCTGTACCACTTTCCCTGCTGTACCAATACACTGCACTCCTCAACAACTTCAAGCTCAAAACTCATGTCCCATGGCCTACTCCTGCTGATAGCAATGATCACGGCAATGCTACAGGAGAGTGATGGGGAAGAGACTGAATGCTTTGGTGGCCCCGGGTGCACTCCCCCTGTCAGTGGCAGTGTGTGAGCATCCCAAAGGAGAAACATACAGTCTGAAGGCTGCAGAGAACATCTTGGATATCCCACTGCTCTTTTCAGTGCAAGATGGGAAGACGTCAGGCCACAGCAATCCTACCTCTAGCTCTGCCATGGGGATGCTCCAAGGCCAAGGTCTTTAGAATCATAGAATCATTTTGGATGGAAGGGACCTTTAAAGATGATTTAGTCTAACTCCCAGGTCCTCTCCTAGAGCCGCATACCCATGGATGTGAAACATCCCCGAGCAATTGCTGAACATGTTGCCATCAGCTTGGCAACTGAGTGAGCGAGCGATGTTGGCACTGTCATTTTGTTAGCCTGAGATGTGGCTGCTTGAGTTAAGTTTCTGTGCTAATACTGAGCACTGCCTATACCCATGTATACATAGGAATATATACATATTCACATGGATGAAACCTGCACCTAGCAACATGCACACCTGCCTGGACCCCTCTCCATGGAGCCTGAAGTTAGAGACACCCCCCCCCCCCCCCTTCGAGAGCTCAGGGGACACGAGGGGGACACTCACGCTCAGTGCAGTACTGGCCCTTCCAGCCTGGGTTGCAGACCTTCTCGCCACGCTCTCCACAGGTGAAGTGACCGAAGGCGTCGTCGCGGGGCCGGCAGAAGACAGAGCAGCCTTCCCCGTAGTAGTGTTCATCACACACAAAGCGATAGGAGTACTTGAGGTCGGTGCGGCCACTGCTATGAAGGTCCTGGGACCACTCCTCACCCACCGCCAGGTGCCTCTGTGTAGCCAGGCGGCTGATGAGGCGCTCGGGGTTTTCTGCATGAGAGCGGAGAGATGAGGGATGAGAGAGCCCGAAGCGGGCAGGGTATGGGGAGATGCTCAGCGGGAAGAAAGCATGGGGAGAAGGGAGCGCGGAGGGAAGGGGTCCACGCCGGGCCGGGTACCTGTGGTGAGGTCGTCGGGTGAGTCGGTGTGCAGAGCCTCGATGATGAGCGAGAAGGTGCCCTGGGGAAAGAAGGAGCACAGACAGCCGTGAGGGCGGGCACGGCCGGGGGGGCAGCGCCGCGCCCGGAGCCCGGGATGGCCCCCCCGCCCCAACACTTACGGGCCAGGTGAAGCCGAAGGGGAAGCGGATGGGGTTGCTGAAGGCGGGGTCGGCGCCGCCCGCGCCGTCGGGGACGCTGAAGGAGTTGGCGCCGAGGACCGGGGTGATGGCGCTGCCGTAGGTGCAGGGCGGCTCGGGGGAGACGCTGGCCTGGTAGTGCTTCAGGCAGACGCGGAAGAAGGTCTTGCAGTCGCACTGCTGCAGCCCGGCGCCTCCGGGGCCGCCCCCCCGGCAGCAGTTGCGGTTGCTGAGCAGCCCCTTCTTGTTGACAAACTCCTGCAGCTTCAGCTCGAACACCCCGGAGCCGTCAACCTGCCGAGGACAGCGGCCGTCAACCCGCGGAGCTGCGCATCGGGCAGCAACCGGTGGCCCTCCCCGCTCCCTCCGGCCGGGCCCGTCGGGGGTCGACGAGCGGCACTTACCTGGCAGCGGCACAGCAGCGCCGAGAGGAGGGCGAGCGTCAGCAGGAAGCGGCTTCCCATGGCGGAGGGGCAGCGCTCGCGTTCCTGCCCCTGTGTCTTCGAGGGGGGAAAGGAAGAGTGTCTCTCGGGGAGGGGGAAAGAACGGAGGGGCCACAACCGCCCCGCAGAGCCGGAGGGGGTACTGTCCCGTCTCCTGCTTTCAGGAGGGTCTCTGACTGTTATCCCCCTACCGACACCTCTAGGTGCAGCCCGGCGGCGGCTGACAGCTCTTTCGGATGGCAAAAGGAAAAGAAAGAAAAAAGAGGGAAAAAAAAAAAGTTTTAAGATTAATCTGCTAAACTCTTTTTCTTGCCCAATCCACGGTGCTCCTCCTTTTCTCCAGGAAGAAAATAATAATAATTAAAAAATAAAAAATAAAAAAATGAAACAAAAGCAACTTAATTCCCAACGGAGGCAGAGAAGAGGCTTCCCAAGGAAGATCACAAATCGGCGCTCTGGAAATCCCTCCGCAAGGGCAGCGCGGGACGGGGCGGCAGCGGCAGCGGCGATAATTCCCGGAGCGGTGCGGGGCGGCTCTGCGCGGCTCTGAGCGGCTGCGCTCGCCCTGCGCACGTCGGGGCTGGAAGGTGTCAAACGGCAGCGGCGGCAGCGGGTCACGTTGGAGCCTTGATCCTTTTTTTTTTTTCTTTTTTTTTTTCTTTTCTTTTTATTGTTTTTATGTTTTTAATTGCAAAAGAAGCTCCCGCTCGTTCGTTGTTGTGGGCTGACTTTTGTTTTGAGAGGAATCCCAGCCAACACAAATAAGCTCGTGTCTCAATAGCGGCGCACGGAGCGTGTCCGGGTGTGCTCCTGCGGGGGGGGCAGGGGGTGCCCGCTCTGCGCCGCGGCCCCGCGGCTCTCTCCGAGGGTGAACGCGAAGGATCTGCCTCTCCGTGGGCGCCGGCCTCCCTTATATCCCGCCGGCCGCCCGCATGCCTAATGAGATGCAAATGAGCAGCCCCCCAATCTGGCTGGAGCTGTCACAAAGGAGCCACTTTTCCAAACCCTCCTCTCAATGGATCGCCAAATGGTCAGTGAGCTGTAAAATGTGCAACCCTCCTCCCCCTCCCCTCCGCGCTCACAAAACGTGCTCATTTACATTCCTACAAATTCGGGAACCGCAAGAATCCCCCTTCTGCTACGGGGAGAGGGCGGCACCCCCGCCGCACCGGGCAGCGGCCCCGGCACCGCCGCCGCCACCGCCCCGAGAAGCGCCTCGGAGACCGCGGCCGCTGCCGGGGGGCTCCGCGGGGCCGGAGGCGGTGGGCGGCAGCGAGCCGCAGCGGGGGGAAGCCGATCCCTTTCCTTTCGCACCGCATTTCCTCCGGCGTCGGCCAGATGGGTGGGAGCAGGGGGCGAACGGCGCGACCCCGAGTCGGGTTTGCCCGTCTTCGTGCTCCGCTCGCAGCCCCCGTCCCGGCAGCGGAGAGGAGGACCGCGGGGTCCCGGCGGTGCCCGCCGCCCCCCCGGCCCCGGGAGCGCTGCCGGGAGCGGTGAACGGGGGCTGCGAGGGTTACAGCTCTCGTCTCCACGAGCACCGCAACCGGGAAGAGCTCCCCGCTCCGCCCGGGTCCTGCACCCCTCTATGATTATTATCATCATCGCCAACAACCTCGGCCTCTCCCTCTCTCTCTCTTTTTTTTTTTTTTTTTTTCCTGCTTCAGCTTAGTAAAAAGTGAGTTTGGTGTGTGTCGTTCGCGTGGCTGTCATTAAGGCCGTTTGTTATTGTGTGAGGGCTGAATCAGTTAGCTCTTTGTGCTCTCAGCTGTATGGTAATGTAGACAGCACCTGCTCCCTGCACAATGCGAGGGAGAGAAAGAGCTCCCCTCGGCGCACGCTGCTGCCTCTACAACAATGTCCGCACATTTTTTAAAGAAATCCCTTCCAGCACTTCCCCGCTCCGTGGAGAAAAAAAAAAAAAAAAAAAAAAAAAAAAAAAAAAAAAAGAAGAAGACTTTACCCCAACCGTCACCTTATTATTTTTTTACATATCCGTCACACACTGGAACTTTTGTTTTGATGGTAAAAACATCGCGAGGAGTTCGGTGGCGAGGAAATAGAGGGTTAGGGACGATTTCCCTTCGAGCAGCTCCCTAATGACGAATGCGATCGGGGATAAAAGTTTGCGGGCGGCTCTGGCACGGGGTCTGCCGCTTTGTCGGGCCCTCTGCGAAACACCTTCGGCCTCGGGTTCATTAGGATGCAAGGTGTAACTGTCTCCCTAAATGTCATTTTAATTGTAACAGAGCATTTCAGCGCAGATTAAGCTGGTGTGCGAAAGGAGAGGATTTGGCTACAATAACCTCACTGTAGGTATGCCGTGCTCAAAGCCTTATTATGGCGACTTTATTGGGTGGGAACGTGCATTTGCATGGCGAAATGTGACTTTCATTGAAGCAGATGTCTTGATCACAAATTACTTTACAATGCGCTAGGAAAAAAAAAAATCTTAAAGACTTCTTAAAGTAAAAGCATCGGGTAATACCAATTAAAAGAAAATCGCTAATGAGCCCATTCAGCCCCGTTCACTGCCTGCTCCTGGACCGCCGCTGTCCACGCGGCTCTGCAGCCTCGGGACCCAGGCGGGCACTGTCTTCTCTCCTGTAAACCTAGCTCCGCTCCAGCCAGCCCCCTACACGCAGGTACCCGAGGAGAAGGCTCTTCTCCGTCCCGGTGCTCGCAGGCTGCGCTGTGCCGGAATGTTTGCGTTTCCCCATGCCCGGCCCGAGGATGCGGCCGGGGGCGAGGCTGGGCTGTGCCCGGCGGCGGAGCGGAGAGGGCGGCTGCTGCGGCCCCAAGCGCACATTGCTTTTGCCACCTAGCGACAGTGCCGCTCCGCCAACTTGGCTGCGGCGTTATCCTCGGGAAAGGGAAGGAAGAGAAAGAAAAAAGGAAAAAACAAAACAAAACAAAAAAACCCAGCACATCCAGCACCCCTCCGTATCGGGTTTACCAACCGAGTGAGGTGGAGGGGTGGCAATATCTGAGATCCGAGGGCGGATGGATCTCCGAAGATCGCTAAGGATCTTTTAGCCTAGGAGAGGTATAGAAAGTTGGCCCGTGAGCATCCCCTTGCTTAAGAAAGTGGAAATAAAAAGTTCCACGCGCGAGGGCTTTCACCCAGCAAAGAAAAAAAAAAAAAAGAGCCCCGTAAAACCGTGCCCCCGAATCGCGACCACCCCCCCCCCCTCGGCACCGGGTATTTGTTAAACTGACGTGGCACAGATTTCTCGATTACCGCTGCTGAGCGTGACTGAAAGGCGCCGTGAGAGCCGGCAGGATCCTGCCCACGGCGCTCATTCTTCTCCGGCTTAATTTATGCCACGCGATTCTGTATTGGGGAAATCAAGCAGAAAGCTCCTTTTTCTGCTTTTTTCCCCCCTCTCCCTCTCTCTTTCAGATGCCGGGCTAACGGGGAGACTGTTTAACTTAAGTGTTTCTATAGGAGGCTGTTGTAGTTTAACTCCTGCCCACCAGTAGCTGAGGCGAACAAAGGAGGGACTCGAGGTCTAACTATTCATCCATTCTCTGCACTTTAATTTTCATTGATTTTGAAGACAAGGGGAGTCCTTAGGGATTCTCGCTGAAGGGGGATGACACGCCTTTAGACGCGATCAGCCCCCCAGCCAGCCATCTGCTCCCAACCAAATGGCGCTTTTTCGCTCCCAACCGCGTGTCTCCGCACCCCGCTCCCCCGGGCCGCCCCCGCGGAGGTGCGCGCTCGCGGTGAGCAGCGCGGGGGCTGCGCGGTGACCTCCCCCCTCCACCCCCTCCGGCCGGCGACGGCTGGGTTGCCGCGTTCCCTCGTGGATCGCGCTCCCTTCAGCAAACCGGAGGATGGGAAAAGTCACTTCAAAGCGGGGAGGGGGAGCTGAGGGTGAAGGCCTCCCCCCGACCCTGCCTTCTTCTCAGGGCGGGGGGACCGCGGGCATATGGCGAACGGTGCCTACGTGTGGAGCTATGTGTAGCCGAGTGTGCATAATATTTTAATTAGCCCCCCGGCCCCTACGGAGGCATGCGTGAGGCCGCAGCCCCGCGTCACCTGGCCCGGGCATCCCGGTCCTCCCCGGTGCCGGGCGCTGGCATCGCGCTGCCCCGGGCGGTGCTCGGTCGCCGCTGGACCCCGCGCACGGTGCCCCGGGGCCGCGCCTGCCGTGTGCGGGAGGGGATTACGGAGTTCTGCATGTAGGTTAGCCCAAAGTTGCAAAGGCATGTGCTGATTAGAATAAGAAAGGGCAGTCGCGTGGCTCAGCTGGCACACAGCGAGGCCAGATGATAGATAAGCAGCTCCGGGCCTTCCCTCCCCCCCAACCCCCTTTTTTCAAATCGCAAATCATCTGCTCCGGCCCTATCCTCGCCCCTCATTTCCATGACAATGGCAGTGTGTTTACCTGTGATCCCAGGACCGGCGGGGCATTCCTTTGTCTCCCGATGCGATTACCGCAGCCAGCTGCTCTCCAACCCATCCCCGGCAAATCCCGAAGTGGCCCCTATATATGTTTTACCGATGGCACACGAGGAGAAAGTGAGCCCCCTCCTCTTCCCCCCCGTTCCCTCGCGCTCCGTGTTTGTTTGGGTTTTCTCCCTGGTTCGTCTCCGAAGATATTTCGCTCGTGGGAAACCGCGAAGGATAAAATTGGCTGCTGGTGTGTGTGTGCTTTTCCAAAACGGGACGGATCGGGATGCACATCCTTTAGGGGCACACTGAGGGAAGCGGGAAGCAGCGCCTGCTGTGAGGCTCCGAGGATCTCATACAGGGCTCCCCAGCTCTTTCCCGTGCCTCAGGCCCTTGGGCTCCCTCCCAGGAGAGATGCCTTCTCCAGGGTGCCCAGCCTGCACGAAGTCCCACTTCCCACCGACCCACCTATCTGATGAAATCTCCTGCCTCACTTCTGCAGAAGGGATGTGGGGACAAATCACTGCATCTCCAGAGTCCACTTGGGTACAGTTCAGTCCTACTGCCACAAAAGAAGCCTTTCTCCTTTTTAACCCCACGCTTGCTCCCCTCTCCAGGAACTGGGAACTGTGTGAGGAGCCCCTATGGTGCCTTCAAATTTGAGGCACCCTCTGAAAGCCAGGACAAACCTGCAGCCCACATTGGGCTGGAGCAGGCCTGCCCTGGTTCTGAGGCCATGGCATGGGAGGCATGAACAGGCTCACATCATGCACTCAGGGAAAGTTACAGTACTTCTCAGAAAAGTGCTCTGCACTTTGGCACCTCTCAGCAGCAGTTCTTAATGCAGTCACCATTTCACCTGAGGAAACCCCGTCTTGTCTTTTCACCAGCTTTACTTATCATCGTTATAAGCCAGAACCCCAAAGAGTGGCTGCGAAGTGCTCCCCCAGCCCTGCTCCCTGCCTGCAGCCCACGCAGCATGCCGCTGTACTGTACCACGTTTCATGCATGAGGGGTTTTTCTGTCCCCTGAGGCCCCCCCTGATCAGTGCACACATTGTGTGCTGGCTGCAGCGCAGAACCTGCCGCTAATAAACCTTGAGGGGGACGTGGGGGTGGGGAGGGAAACAGAGGGGGCAACAGTTTGGTCGTATGTTTGCAGGGCTCTCTGAGCCACTTCCAATTTGTGTTGTTTTTATTTCTTCCTGCATCTCTGCGCGGGGGAGAGGGCTTTTGCAGAAGGTGATTATGAGACAGAGGATGGGTACGGATGGGGCGGGCCGTGCTTTTGGAAATGCTCTCCGCTTTTCTCAGAGCATCTGCCCGGAGACGAACAGATGTGGGCACCTGCGGTGACAGGCCACATATGCTCCGTCCTATTCACAGGCATTCAGACACAGCCACAATGGCCAGGCTTTGTGCACGCCGAGCCACCAAATATATTAATCTGCGCTCCCCAGAGCACCGCTCTGGTTAATTTTTCCCTGGAAATAACATCAGATCTCAGCCTTCCTCGCTCCCCTCCTTCGCCTGAGAACATGTGGAGCTATCCGGGCCCCACCTGTTGGCTGCGGGCAGAGGTGGGCGCGCAGCACGGACACGGGGCTCCCCGCTCACCCCAAGCACGGCAAACCCACCCCCACCTCACACAGCCCGCACCCCCACGGGGCCCCAGGGGTCACTTTGTTGGTCAAACTCTGCTATTTGTCCCCGCAAACACCGGTCAACGAGCGGCGCAGCTGCAAAATGACATCAATCTCAGGTGCAAGGCTGGGACTCTTTATTTCATTATCCAAATCACGTCGCTGCGCGCCCTCGACATCTCCCTCTCTCGGGTTCGTTTCGGGGCACAGTGCCGGTGGACACCAGGCCCGCGGACGAGCCCGAGACCCCCCCCCCCACACACACACACACACCACCCCGGACCGCCACTGCGATCCGAACGGCCCGCCGCAGCCGTCGGACGGCAACGCAGGCCAGCCACCGGCGGCTCTCGGGCCCGGCCCGGCCGCTGCGCGCATGCGCGGCTCCGCCCTCGGAGAAGCGGAAGCGCCTGTTCGGGTCAGTGCCGGGGGTGCCGCGCCGCGCAGCGCTGGGGGAGCGCTGGGGGGTGGGGGCGAGCGGGGTCCCGCTCCCTGCCGGCCGCCCGCGGGAAGGGCTCGCTGCGCGGCGGGCCCGCACCGCGCCCGGGTTGCTCACCGTGCCCGGAGAGCGGCGAGGTCGCGGGGGTGGCGGTGCGTGTGAGCTGGGAGTGGTGGGCTGTGTGCTCGCAGCCCTCTGAGATGGGGCGCGGTGTTCCGTGGGCGCAGCGGGCGTGTCGTGGCGGTTGTTGGCTGGCAAAGGCCGTGGTGTGGGGATACTCGGAGTCTTTGGGCCTGTACAACGCTTGGAGGGAAACCGGCTGTTTTGGGTCATGGAGGGTCTTTTGATCGCCTTCAAGTTCACGCACTTGGTAGCTTTGCAGCTGAAATCCTGTGTTAACCCGAGACATCTGTCTCACAAAAGCATCCAGCCTTTGCTGCACAAAATATGTTTTGCTCTGTTAAGAAACATAAGCATTCCAACATAAAGTGTTTTAGTCCTGTTTCTAAGCAGCTTGGACTAGGTGATCTCCAGAGGGCCCTTCCAACCCCAGCGATTCTATGATTCCTCCAATTGTACTGAGGTACCCCTGACAGAAGCACTCCAGGCAGGATGTTTGCCTTCCCTTTTCAGACTCTGTGGTGAATTAGAGCGTTCTCCTTAATGTGGAGGTTTGTTTAGTGGTGGGACAGGGGGGGTAGAAGAATATAAAATCCTCATGTTTAGTGGTGAAAGAATATAACATCCTCAATTTTTTTTTTAGTGATGTTTTCAGTAAATGTTTGTGGTCGTGTTGAAATGGCAGTAGCGGCCAATATTCTTGCTTATATGGCTGGCTGTTAACTGCCTCTTAATTAAACTAGGCCATTACAGGTCATGGAGATTTTTCTGATAGTGATGATAATATCATAGATTTGCATGAGTTCTTAGGCAAGAATATCTTCAGATGCAGGTGTCAGAAGGTGGGGAAAATGTCTCTTTCAATTGCATATGGCATGGTATAGCTTATAAGTTGTTTACTGCACTTCTTGCTCTAGCTGTGTAACTGCTGGGGACAGAGTCTGCACTGATTCTTAATTTTTGCTTGGATTCGATGTGTTACTACAGAAGTAAGATCTGCTATGGCTTTTTACATCTGTGCAGTGAGTTTTAAAGGTGCAGATCTTCACACCCATTGCTAGGTCTCCATGGAAAGTGATAAAAATCACCTTCCAGGACTCAAAGCATTCATACTCAGAAGTATGTATTTCCTGGAAAGCAAATGGCTGGAGTTTTAAGGGCACACAGGTATCACTGCAAGGAATTAGCTTTGCAGAGAAAGCAGTGCCCTACCTTACATACTTGTACAGCAACGTGTGTGATATATACATGTTTGTTTCTGATTCTATAACAGTGATGTCTGTTGTATACTCCCAGAATATTATTACACATGCATTTGTGTATTTCATTTTGCATTAAAGAGAATGGCATTCAGAAAATATCTGAAAGGCATTTAAATATTTAAAACTTCAAGGGAGAAGAACTCAAAAATACCTTTAGAAATTTTCAATTGCAACACTTCTGAATTTGACTTCTTTTTTTTTTTTTTCCTCCTTTATTTTCTTCTGTATGTCACAGGCATGTTTATTGCAATCATAGAATTGTTAAAATTGGAAAAGACCTCCAAGATCATCTAGTCCAACCGTGCACCTACCACCGGTGTGCCCACTAAACCATGTCCCTAAGTACTGAATCTATCCTTCAGCGCCTCCTGAGAGGGTGACTCCGCCGCTTCCCGGGGCAGCTGTTTCTATGTAGCAATGTAATGCTCTGGGGACAACCTGTAACTGAAATATCAAAGCAGCATGAAAAATGAAACAAAAATTGTAGCTGATTAATTAAAACAGTGGGTATTTTCAGTAACGGAGGAAGCATTCAACTTTTAAGTAAAATCAACATAAAAGCAAAACAGATTTTTTTGAGAATAGAGAACAAAGTGAAGCTCAGTGAGAAAATCCATTTGTTTCTTCCAGTTTTCATTGCAAAGGCCTTTAAAATAGCATTGTGATAAAAAGCATATCTAATGGCAAAGCTGTGCCAAACTAATGAAATGCAATAAGATTTCTAGAAACGAAGTGGAGGTCATCAATGGTTCTAATTTTATCCCGTGACTCTTTTAATGGAAGATATACGTCGGTTCATTTAGCATTCCAAATAAAGTTCTGCCACAGAAGTTGGAGACTGTGTTTCATTCTTTCGGCCTTTTGCAAATAGAAAATAGACCTATTCCAGTTTTAATTATTTAATTTCTAGCTAATGATTTGTATGTGTGTCTTTGAAAACAGGCTGATTCAAAATTGCTGTGCATGTTAGAGATCTCATTTAATAAAATAAATTAACTTCACTGTTGATGACCGTCAGATTTGTAGATTTTCTGAGCATAGGTAAGTCTGTAGTTCTTTAATGTGTCTTAAAACTTAATATTATGTCTGCAAATGACAGCATGGTGAAATGAATCAGGAAGTAAATCCACAGCAAACTGGCAGTACTGATAATGTCAAAGTATTGCAACTGGAGCCACACTGATGGAGTACTGCCTGTAAACGCTGACCAATTTGAACAGTGAAGGTACAGGTCTAATTTCTAAAGTTATTCAGTATTTTTTTTCGTCTGGCTACAGGATGTTAATATACTTTTAGTATGAAAGTCAAGCCATTAACTCATGTGTTACACGCTTCCAGGTGAGATGGTGTAAGGCTTTGAATTACATCTATATTTGTTTTTTCTAGAAGTGTATACTTTTTATATTTAAGAGTGTTCTTCTGAAATTTTTGAAGTCATACTTCTGAGAACGTTTTGATAATTACAGTTTCTACTCATACAGAAGGAAAAAAAAAAAAAAAAAGCAGGGATGGAAAGCAAAACAAATGGGCTATATAGTCAGATGGTGATGTGACTCTTTAAAGGCCAGGAAAAAAGAGCCAGCTATTAGCAAAAGCAGAAAAATACTGTTCAATTTCTGAGCTGCTTTTTCAACTGTAGCATTTCTCAAAACTGCATTTTGGAATGCTGTTTTTATTTTTCTCCTTTCAGACTGTGGCGAGCTTCAGAAATCAACCATGGGCATTAAAGGTTTACAGGGATTTGTGGCGAGAGTTTGCCCTGATGCATGCAGAATGGTAGATCTGAAAGAGATGGCAGAAAAGCACCGCATCGATCATCCGGATGTCACGCCTGTTATTGTAGTAGATGCCATGAGTTGTGTTCGACATTGGTACACGCCAGAATCCTGGGTGTGTGGTGGCCAGTGGCGAGAGTACCTCACTGTTTTAGAGGATTTCATTGAAACTTTTAAAGCAGCTGGTATCGAGTTGGTGTTTTACTTTGATGGAGTGGTAGAAGAGAAAAAGAGAGATGAGTGGATCAAACGGAGGCAGCAGAATAACAAGGAAATAGCCAACCTATTTCAGTTTATCAAGACTCACAGGAAACAGCCGGGGAGAGGAATGTTTGTTCTTCCCTCAGCTTTGCCTACTTTTACACGGTTTGCTCTAAAGTCACTTGGTCAAAAAACAGTGTGCACGTTGCAAGAGGCAGACTTTGAGGTGGCTGCATATGGTTTGCAACATAACTGCATGGGAATTCTTGGGCAAGATAGTGACTACCTCATCTATAATACATCTCCCTATTTTTCCATCGAGAAGCTCTGCTTAGACAAACTAGTCACCGTTATGTACTCCAGAGAAGATCTTTGCCGTGCGCTAGGTCTTAATATGATGCACCTTCCTCTCTTTGCTTGTTTGCTTGGCAATGATGTTGTTCCAGAAAACTTGCTGGAAGGCTTCTGGCATAAATGTTTAGTCCTCTGTCCCTCCAGGAATAAGAGCTACAACAGAAGAACAAGCATAATTCTAGCTGTAGCAAATTATATCTCGAAAATTCCGTGCTTATACAGCAGCCTGAAACACTTGGAAGATATGCTACCTCTGGGATCAGACAAGACATTACTTTACAGAGGAATGGAGTCCTATCTTTTGCCAGGGCAGCAGTCTCCATGGATTCCTCCTGATGCAAGAAATTTCAAAACGTTCTCAGGTCAAGAAGAAACAGCCATGTGTCGAGATAAGGAAATCTTTCAGGTACTTTAGTTTCGAAAGCTTAATGGGCATTTCATTGTCATGACTACTTAGTGAAAGCTGGTACTGAGTATGCTGATCCTATGTATTTAAATTTGCTGGAACCATGGTTAGAAGCATTATATCCATAATGCTCAGGGCAGTTGCAGCACATTTTAATTAAGTTGTTCCTCTCTTTTTGAAGTATCAGGCAGGTCAAATAATGGGAAGCAGCACATGTATGGGCCCACAGCTGGACAAAGAGACGTGCTTTCCATGTACTGTACAATGGAATAACTTTTTGCTTTGAGAACCTGCAGGTCAGATACAGCTGGTTAACAGTCTGCTTGGCTGTGCCTGGCACAGGCAGTCAAAGTACCAAAGGAGAGCTGTGCTAAGAATGCAGAAGTTGAAATTGCTTCCATGGATGTATTGGAAAAGCTTCCAATAAATCTATATTTCATGATTTTGGGACCACACTCATTACTGTTCAGATACATAATCCATGGATGAACCAAAAGCAGTGGCCTGTTAATCCTTAAAGGGCAGGTCTGCATGAAGAAGTTTCACATATGACTTTCCACATGGGCAAAGATGCACTGGTGTTGGGTTGTGAAGAGGTACCATCTGCAGATTGGATATATTAATTAGGGTTGCCTGCCTGGCTATTAGAAAACTGCTGCCGACACATGAACTGATCTTTACACCAACTGGACAACATAGCATCAGAGTCTATACAACAGTAGTAAGTTTAACTTACTACTTAACTGCAAATGCATGGCAATTAAGAGAATGTATTGAAGTTTAATTTAAAAAAAAAAAGTCTAAAGGAGATGATAGCTATTACTGTTACTCCCTGTTTTGTTAGGTACATACATAGGGCTTTCAAAGAGAGAATTTTTTTTGTCTGTCTGTTACTTAGTTTCCTTTAAAGTTGTTTTTCTGTTTCCTCGTTATATTACACTCATGTAATCCTATAATGTACATTTTCCATTTCAGAAAGACTCCAAAGCACTTAAAAGTTGAAAAATACTGTTTATGTTTGAAGTGCAAAGTAAAATTGGGTAGAATGTAATCATCTATGTTGGATTACAGCTAGGACAATAGTAGTAATATCCTTATTCCTTAAGAGAGCATATCGTGTGGTATTTATGACAAGAGGTCATTATTTCTTCATCTTTTGTTTTAAGATTTGCAGTTCTCTAGCACTGTGCCGAGCTTCTCCTGTATGAAAATATTAATGTTTAGAAGCTTCATTGAAGAATGCCTCACTCTTACTGCATAAATCCTATGTTAAGCCAGTCACTGAGCCAAAGAAATTACAGTCAAAACTGAAGACATGTTAACTAGCCTTCTACTTTTCTACAACAAGTGTTTAGATATTTGTGTGTTGTTTGTGTGCTTTGTTTCATATTTTGAAATCTTTAAAATAATTCCATTTGCCCTGCACATCGTATGAAATGCAGATAACTGGCATATTCATCCCAGTTCCAAGTTCGAGGGCATAACTTCATGTTACTGCTTCCCCTTTTTATGTAAAAGCAGATTAGGGAGACTGCATTTCTTCCAGGGCAACCATAAATATATTGCTATAAGAAAATGCTCTGTTGATTGTACAGAAGCCTAGTGTTAATTTTATGCTCAGTTCTTTGGAAAGTATGACATTTCAGCTGAGTTAGCTATGACCCATAATGGCTAGTGCTTGACTGCAGCTTTGAACTCCTGAGTTCCCATTCTGGCAGACACTGGAATTCTGTGGTGACAGTGAGTTTCTCCAATCTGGTAATTCCCAGTGAAAGAGACTGGGAGTGCTGTGTATATGCACAACCCAAGTCACATAGATAGCATGACACATAGGGAATGCTGAGCAGAGAAACTTCAGTGCCTGCTCATCATACAGTATGGATTCAAGAGAGTCTGCTAGTAGTACCCTGTGGAAATAATAGGTCTCACTCAACTGTTTGAGCACCCATACAGTTTGGTTTGAGGTTGTAAAGTACCAAGTATGGCTGTCTCTGCCCTTGCTAAGTCCAAGTGCCTGAGAACAGCTCTGTTGCTTTTCCATATATAAGATGTTCCAGACCAACACTCCCTATTTGTACTCTCTGCGTATGGATGTGTCTGTACCCAGTGTGTGGTTAACCTGCAGTCTGGACACTGCTGTGATTCTGCTTCTCAGCAAGTCCGGAGACCTTGTTTTCCTCACTGCAGCAGACTGTTTTTTTTCCCTGGGAGAAGAAGTATTGCAAAGTAAGACTGTGGTGAGTTTAAATATTCCAGATTGACCACTGTGTAAACTACACAAATTCAACTACTCTCAGAAGAGACTGGTGTAGTTCATCTTGAAATAGAATAAAAAGGTTGGGTTTTGTCATGCTTTCACTTTTTTTTTGTTTTGTTTTCCTTTAAGTGCATATACCCTTTTTTGAGAGGGAAAGACAAGTGACTAGTGGAGGGCAGTTCATTTTTCTACATCTGCGTTCAGAATTAATTCGAGGAATGATTACTTTTTATTTAAAAGATGTCACGGAAAAACAACTACCAATTTTTAGAATTCAGGGAGAGACTAAAGAGAAGGGCAATGATGAGTTCACTGGTAATCCCTATCCACAAAATGATAAGTGTCTGAAAATATACTGTACTCCTCCTTTTTTAAAAAGTGCTTGTTGCCTCCCAAACATTCTGCCTACTTCCCCTGATAGAGTACTGTGTCTTCCACTAGTGAATGCATTTATTTTTTTGTTTTTACTATTTGATTGTTCTTACTTTTGAAAATAACGCCTTCTTTCTTTGAACAGTTAGCTAAAGAACATCACATCCGATCTGAGAATTATGCAATCTTCAATATCCTGAGTAATGGAGAGCTTGAGTGCAGCAACTCTTTGGAAGATGATTGTGATACAGAGATTCCTGGACAGGCACTCATCTATCGCCCTGCTCGTCAGCATATTTATTCTGTCTTGTTGGAATCAGGAGGTAAGGTTGAGGCTTCTTATGCTGCTATTCAAGCACACCTTAAATTCTGAAATCTGAAATCTTGAATTCATTGTTACATTGGCTAATTCAGCATGGCATTTAGGATAAAAGCTGGGCAGCTGAAAGGTACTTTGTGAGGAATCAACAAAAAAACTTCACAGATTGTTTTTCAACATGCTAAATTTCAGTGCTTTTAAAGAGTTGTTTTTAAAAATATTCTGTTAAATGAGAAGTTATGAAAGTTGCTAATGATCAAAAGATTGAGCAAAACTGATGTTTAGCTCATTTTAAGAGTTTGAGAGGATGTGAAACCTTATTTTGCTTTAGAAAGCATAGCTCCTAATGAATTAGCTTCAGCTGTAATGTTCTTCTGCAAAACAATAATGCACTGTTGCCATTTTACCTCCTGTTGACTTTAAGTTTGCAATTTTAAGAACATTTGATAGGCAAATGTGTTTATTGCAGTAATACAAACACAAGTAATCGTGCTGGTGATTATCAGTGCTTTTATCAACGTGGAAGAAAGTAAGATTTATTTATCCAGTGGTGTAAGTAAATTCTGCAGTGGGTGTATCTGTGCTTCTATTCTACTTTAAGACGCAGAATTATTTATGCTCTCAGTGGCTTTTAGGCAGTGACTTGAAAATTAAAACTGTACTGTGCTTTTATTCTTTTTAATACGTTGCTTTCCCCTTGCTAATCACTTTACATTTTTATTAATGAAAGTGCAAAACTATCAACTTAATATTCAAAATTCGAAGAAAAGCCTTATATATTAAGTACCTGACTTCTTTCACCAACTGGAGTTTGAAGTCACACCATAATAGGAAGAAAAAAATGGAAAAACTGAATCAGAGTTTACATAGTCCTTTAGAGAGAATAACAAAAAGCTCAGCAGTAGCCATGCACATCTGTCATCTTTCATTTTTCGGCCTACTGCCTCTAAATTTTGTAGACAATTATAACTTGGTTGGGTTTTGTTTATTCCTCTACGCAGCAGGATATTCATTGATGTTTTCAGAAACACCCCGAACCAAAACTTCCAATTAACAATTGTTGCTGCAAGATGGCAGGATAGTGGGCAGATTTGCATCTGTGTTAGTTTTTTGTAGTACTCAGATGAAGTAGATTAGAATTGAAATGCAGAAACATTAATTTAGAATTCTAATGAATATGAAATTTGGACACGAAGGAGATTTTCTTTTAAGAAAGTGTTTCAGCAGTAGATTCAGCTGAACACCCCCTGTCCTTACCTTTCCAAAAAGATACATGGAGTGTATGTGCATGGATCCCATACTAAGTCTGCATTTATTAATTTCCTGCATCTATTTACTAGCTGCTGTAACTACTGCTTTCCAGTATTTCATTGCATGGTATCTTATTCCAGTGTGTAGTTGCTTCCAGAGCAAAAGCATAGACCATTAACTGTATGGAAATTTGTAAGTAAATGTGCATGTTACTTTTTTTTATGAATTTGCTTCTAAAGCTACAAGGCAGTCGTGTTCTCTACAAAGCAGATTCCTTTACTGCCACTGTAGTTCACGCAAAACCAAGTTGCCTAACTATACAACGTTCCATTTTGCAGTTTGATTACTGGCCTTTCTGCAGCAACTGATATTTTGCAAAAGCAGTGATTGCAGTTTTGGTTAAGAACAGATGAAAATTTTTTTAATTGCTTTGTCTACCTTGAAACAAGAAGCTCCTGTAAGTGTTGAATGTTTAGGTTGAGGTTTTCAAGTAGCCTAAGATACCCAAGAATCAACAGGAGCTGGATATCCTTTGAAATCACTTGCATAGAACGTGCCACTTTGCCTGAAGCAATAGTGTAATAAACAGTGCCAGTTTAGTTCTCTTGCACAGCCACTCATTTCAGTCCCTTTGCAACCTCACAGTTGTGCTGGTGCAGCTGTTTGTGAAGCTACATGGTGACCTATATTGAGAAACAGAAAGTAGTCACTTTCTCCCCTCTTACTTCCTTGCAGTTGGGTAACTAACCTGGTTCTGTTTCCCTGTCCAGCTCTGTAGTCACCAACAGTTATGGTGAAGGAATGACAGGGAGTAGGAATGAATGAATCAGCTCTTACCTGAAAATGTGAGCAAGTGTGCTGAAGAATTGCTCATGGAGCTATGACTTTGACTGTAATTTGGTGTATGGTGGGCATGTGTGTACTTCTACTCACTGAAATGTTTCCAGAATTGGAGCCTTATTGTGACTGAATGAAAATTAACAGGGGACTGATGGTGATCTTGACAATACAGTATTTGTTGCCTATCTTTTTAAAAAATATATAATCTATACTATTAGAGCTTCTTCTCGTCATTAGGTTGAGTATTGTTTACAGTGATACATAAGCTGGCAACTTCTAGCATTGTTCTTAGAACAATTGTACTATTAGAAAAAATCACAGAGGAGGTAAAAACAACAGTAAGTAGTACAGCCAAGCTCTTTTATGCACAAAGAATTCAGAACAAAGCCGACAGGTTTTGGCATGAGCTCAGTTCATGGAAATACCTGCACCAGTTGCAAGGTTATGTAATGTGGCCTGAACACGTGGTCAGCTCCTGGAAGTCCTGGCATCACTCCCAGTTCTAAGATTAGCAGCCAAGACTGACCATGCCTTTGACACTGTCAAAAGCAGGCCATTAGGAGAATTTTTGCCAGTTACCACCAGGGATAGCTCAGTAGGACTGCTGTTGCAGGTGTAGAGGAGCACAGAGTTTCCAGCAGTCTCAAATTTTGGTGTTTTGCACATAGCTGATTTTTATTTATTTATTTATTTTTACCTGCTAGGCAGACCTTTCGTGGTTCATTCAGAACCTATTTAAGCAAAGGAGCTGCTTTTTCCTAATGTGATTGGTGATATTCTGTATGTGCATTGCTGGGGGAAGAAATTTGAAAAGTTAAACCTTTTCTTTTTCTTTTCCCCTAGCAATAATTCCATGCCAGGAGGTTTGGCATTTAGTAATCAAACCTCCATTTTGTTCTAGCTAGGTTAATGTGCTGTGAATTTGCATGACTTGGGTTTCAGCTGTATTTATTTGGCATCTTATGAGAACAGTCATATATTTCTGTTACAAAGGATTATAACAATGAAAAGTACTGAACTGATGTGATGCTGCATAGATTAAAAAGGTGATAGTATAAGTTTCCCACTATTTTCTCTTTTTACTGTACTCGAGCTCAATGGGTGATGTAAAAATAGTATTTCACTGGCATTTGGAATCAAGTGACACATTGATAAGCTGTTTTGTGAGCTGTGGAGCTTTGTGGCTCCCCCAGCTTCCCTCAGCAAAGTTTTGTATTTCCATTTTCTTGCTGTCCTCTTACCTTCTCACATCTGCAGCATTCCATCATGCAATATACTGTGTTCTCAAGTATGTCCCCTATTGTCTGTTGCTCTCCACAGATCCTGTCTGTCTTTTTATTCAGCTCTATTTCTTCCATAGCTATTTGCCATCTTGATTTGAGGTAGAAAAGGTAACTTGGCTTCCCTGCCTTTCTTTCAGTTGCTGCCCTGATTGGATCCTCTTGTCTGCTAAGTCATTGGCTTCGTGAAATATTTCCAATTTCATACAGTTGAAATCTTTTGTGCTTTTCCATATTGAGGTGAAGAAGACTTGTGGGTCCATTGATTAATTAAAAGACAGACATCTTAATTGTATAAGCCTCGCTTCCTTAAGAAGCCAGGCTGAAACCTGGGAGTTTGAACAAGCTGAATGGATTGTATAAATCTGAGCAGTTTACTTAATAACCCTTAAAACAGAATGCTAAATCATCAGAATGCTTTGTGAAAGTGACTTTGGGATATTAAATTTGAAGGTTTTCTTAATGAAATAACATTGTTATTTATATTGTCATTGGTAGTAATTTGTAATCAAGATCTGAAACTATTCATGTAGTAGAATACTCAGTTTAACGTGTTTATTTCCCCTACTGAAGGAATTTTTCACTGTATTCTTTGTATTGGCAGTTTCCAAACAATGAAGCATCCTAAGCACAGATGTAGGGCTGTCCTTTGCAATTCAGCTGCCAACTCTTCAGTTTATTGGGAGTTTGTACTGTAGGTTCATGCTTAAGGAAGAAAGAAGAAGCAGGGCAGTAAAATGTTTTGTCATGTTCTTTTCTTCTTCCATATCCTTGGGACTAGCACCATATCTGAGGAATTTTACGCCAGCAGTCATGTTCTGCACAGAATTATGGACAGGGTCAGGAAACAGCTTCCCTTAGATTTTAAATGTGAGCTCAACTTTAAAAGTCGGTATGGGGTGGAGAGTGTGTGGCTCAAAAGGGGAGAGACTTTTTAAGTAAAGAAACATCGTAGTCTTTACATGGGATGGTGAGGTACGGCTGGGGTTTGAGAGCTAACAAGCCACTTGAGCTATTAGACATAAATTATCTTTTTATGCCAGATAATAGTCTGGGAACGGTGGCATCTAAAAGCTCCGCATCTTGCTGTGTTGTGACTCCACTGCTGTGAACTTTCAAATAGATAGTTAAAGCCTCCTATAAAAATTTTATCTTTATAGTCATGGGAATCGTCAGGTCAAGTTGAGAAGTGAACCGTGTTGAGGACTGGCTGCATATGTGGGCCTCTGAGGTTGAGGTAGCTCATGCAGGTCCCTAAGCTACACCAAATGCCTTCACAGCTGCCTGAGCTGCCTTAGAATGGGAGGGCCTAAAATTGGATGAAAAATGTTGTAGAATGTTTTTCACTGACTTTTTCATTTGTATTTCCAACTGTAATTCCCAAGTCAAAACTTAGCATTTATTCTGCATAATAAAAACTCTCTTCACTTGTCCTGATGGTTTGTCATAAAGATAGTAAAATTAATTTTTCTTGGTTGGTTTGTTTTTAAAGAAGCTGAACAAACACATCATTACTAAGCGCTTTCAATTACTTAGAATCCTTACCACCACTCTTTATTTATACAATTATCAGTACTTACACTTCTCTTACTCACACAATTCTGTCTGTTTTTAGATGGAGCCTGTCCTGTGGTAAAAGAGTGGTTTGTCTATTGTGGAAATCCTCTACAGCAACCAGACCTGATACAACCTGTGCAGCCCTCTATTCCAGGTAGGATGAAATACTGTTTAAATCTGAAATAGTGACATCACTGAAATCAGGTTAGAAGACATCAGACATCCGAAGACATCATCAGACACGATATCCAAAGTGGTTGTGGAAATCTAGGAGCTAAACTAAAAATGCTGTCTGCCTATAATTGCTTCTATTTTCCCTGTGTAATTATAAGAGGATTCAGCTTTGAGCTGTATCTTATTACCTGTCTTGTGTCTTGTGGAACCCTGTGCTAATTCAGACATTCATCCTAACATGCAAACAATTCCTTAAATGTTTTAAATACTGCTCTGAGGCCACGATAAGTGGTGTGTGGGACTATAATTAAAATTCTCCTGTGGAGCTGAGAGAATGAGTTAATGAGACTGGTAGAGAATACGGCAATTTTAGGTCACCTGAGAGAACTCAGAAAAGAGACCCCAGTTTTCAGCAGAAGTGTAGTTGGGCTACCTGTTTTTGTGTGGTGTCTTTCACTATCTTAAGCACTGAGCGTTTTGTATGTTCATACCATCTTTCCTTTGGTAAAAGATGTGTTCTTGACCACTCTGTGAAATCATTATTATGAGGGATGTGTTCATGGGGAAGGATACTTTGGTTAAAAGATTGGGCACTGCATATGTCACTCATCTCTTTATCACTAAACTATATCATACTTGCTATGCAAGTTCAGCATAGGAAGTAAACAGTACTATATCATTTTTGGGTTTTTTTGCTTGTTTGTTTTTGAGAGGGAAAATTGTTCTAATCATTAATTTGACCATGCTACTGTGCTTGCAACCACTCTATCTTTATGCTTACAGCTATAGCTCTCTTTCTCTTCAACCGATAGTATGTGGATCCAGGAGCTCAGAGGATTTTTGGTCTTTATAGAAAAAACATTATTTCCATTGATATACCTTTGATATCTTGTTAAGAAAAATGATCAGCTTATACATTTTTTAGAGTAATTTCTAACACTTCTTTCAGTACTCAGAACTTTGCATAGCAGTCCTCTTTCTGATCTGATTTAAATCCTTTCACTGCTTTTTTGTGAATATACGCATCAAGTTGGAGCATGCTGCCTTTTTTGTTGTTGTTATTAGGGATTGCTTTAGATGTTACAGTAAAATGTCTCTTAAAGTATCCTATGATTGTGTGTTTATCTTCATTATTAAAGCTGGTAATACCGTAGAACAGTCTTCAAATTCAAGATTGATGGAAAGACAGCTGATCTTTAGATAGCAGCCTGTTCAAAATCCTTTTGAAAGGACATATTTGGAAAGAATTGAGTTACATAAACAAAGTGCAAACAAGCCCTTCATTTGATATACAATAATTTCACTGTGCAGTAGCTCCAATATGTTATTAGCAGAGTGATTATCTAATTGACTTGATGATGGCATAAAATCATTGTGAAATTTTCCAGATGGATATGAATAGGCAGGGTAAAAACTGATTTGCCTGTCCTGTAGAACTGTTTTATTTCAGCATATAATGGTGTGAGAACATGCAATTGTAAAACAAACAAACTCAACAAAGTATAAATGATTTCTGTGTAGTTACTCTCTGATTGCATGGTAAATATTATGGTATTTATTGTTGTGAGATGTTCCTTCCTAGGCAATATAGTACCTTCTTCCTTTCTTGGGAGGAATGTACTCTGATTCTACTGCTCTGCAAACATACCACGCACAGAACCCACCTTCATGTTGACAATAAATAGAATTTCAAATTACTTTGAGTTTGTTTGTGTACAGCAGCTGCATATCAGCAGTTTGTAAAAACATTATCTTTGGAGACATAATCTTCACTAGCTCAGTAATGAAAGGCTGTTCTAGCAGGCTATTAAAAAGGGGGTGGAGGACTTCTAGTGTTTATTTTTAGTGCTCTGTTGTCATTCCTTCAGCGAACAAATATTTTTCTAAAATTTTTGCAGTCCATATTTGTATGCCTTACATTCGCTCATGCATCTCTTATTTTCCACAGCACGTCTTTCTAATTCACCAAATAAGGTTCTCTACAGCGCATCACATTTTTCAGACAGGGATCACATTTAGAGCTACTTTTAAAGAAGTTTTTAAGGGAAGTTGAGAGTTCAAAGCTGTCAATCAAGATCAGGTTACTCAAAAAAAGACAAGAAACCTTAGGAGGAACTATTTGAGAAATCACAGGTGCAATCAGTCTGAGGAAGTTCTTTGTTTAATTTTTTGGGGAAAAAAAGAAAATAGCATCATAGTAACTACTTTAGAAGTGTGCTGAGAATACGTGAGAAATCTTGACTCTTGTATTTGATTTGGATTAAAAAAGAAAGAATATTTGGTATGAATTTTGAATTGTGCTTCATTAAAAATTACAGATTTCACAACTGCCTTGAATATGAAAAGCTTGCTGGTGATATATTGAATATTGGCTTTTTTTTAATGAAACATTGAATCCTAAGGGCTGTAAAATGATAGTTTAAAATGTATTTAAACTAAAGTGTTTATTATTTATACGCATTTTTCTTGGAAGAATTTTCTGAATTAACATCTTTGCTTGTTCTCCTTTTATTTCTCTTTCTCCCTTCTGGAATGTTTCTTTTCAGCTGAATGAGTGTGATTGCAATGTTTCCCACACACTGACAGAGCATTACTTAAAGTGTTTTTAAAACATATGTCTGAGAAATGAATTTTGTTAGAAGATCTATGATCTAAGAAATTACTGTTTAACATACATAATATGTGAACATCCATTTGATGCCTGTACAATTTGTTATGGAAGAAGGTTTTAAAATCTCTACTGGACATGTATGGATTTCACATTTTGTTTTATTTCTGAAAACATATGGGGTATTGTAGCTTATTGTGTATGTAGACTACTTTATCCTGAAGGAGTCTGGATATACTTTCAGTCTTCTAATCATTGTATCTTGCAGGAATATGTCATGAGTATGCTCATATTCTAATTACCCATTTTCTGATACTTTTTCCTGAATGCTTCTTTAATTGTCAGATTTAATTGGCATTTGGGTTTCTAGCATCTTTAGAGAGTTGGCAAAGGTTGATCATATGTTAAGATTGAGCACTCCTGTGCACTGACCATTGCCCAGTATATTTTTATAATCTTATTTTTGTTGCTTAGTTTTTACATGAGCATGTAAAGCAGTGAAATACTGGTGTTTTGTTACTGGTGTTCTGAAGTGAAATGTCAACAGTCACTACTTCAAACAGATGTAAATAGTTTAATGTTATGCATTTATGTCCATATACAGAATGATGATATAATTTAAGTTGGTAAGAAGGTGAGAGTCACCTTTGTGTAAGTTCAGTGATCCCATAGCGTTAATGCATTTGGCATGCAATGCATCTTCATAAATCGGTTATTGAAGTCCAAACAGATAAAATATTTTTCATGAGTTCAGCGTGTTTAAATTTATGAATGAAAAGGGGAAAAAAAATAGCAAATTATTTTTTTCTCACTTATTGTTTGACCGTGTTTGTATTTATGCAAGTACTACCATTTCATCCCCACGGACTTCTTTGTGATGTTCACTTTCTGGGAGTGCCCAAGGACTACAGTCTATATGCTACTGAATACTGTTTTCACACAGTTTTGTGTATATTGAGAATAACCATAAGCATATGCAGAGTTTGAGTCTGTTTCTGTAGTTCATAGGACCTTATGATTTCTATGACCCAAATAGGATAAATACCTTTCTCATGACTAATCTTTACTGTAAAGATGTATCACTTGTATTTTTGAGCATATTTCGCTCTATTTCTCTCCCTTTTGTTACTCACTTGTGGTTGTTGTTGTTGTTTTAAAATTAGTTTAATAAATATTTAGATGTGTTAAGAAAGCAAAATACTTCTCGTTCTTGTCCAAGTAATTTCTCTTTCAGGAGTGTTTTCCAATTGCTGCGAAGTACATTGTAAGGTTTAAACTAGAGTAGAAATCTGTTCTGGGGATCTACTTTATATGAATTTTAGGTCCGTTGACTATACACGTGGTCCTGAGGGAATCATTAAAATCCAGTGTATTTGTTTGCTTTACTTATCTTTCATTTAAGGGTTAATAAATGGCTCTCTCTTGATTATGACATGGAATTTAATTATTTGTAGAATGCATTGAGACTCTTTCAAAAAAATAGTGCCTCTGGCGGTATGTGCCAAAAGGAGATAGTGTCAAGTTTTCTTTCCCAGAGTAAATAACTCATAATTCATCAGTACCTCTTTTTCCCAGGCGCAAGTCAATTTCACTTCTTAAAGTATAAGGAACTGTTTATGGAAGAAATGTCTTGAATTTTTTGTTGAGCTCTCTCAGTATAGATATGTAGTCTTGATTATTGATGTAGTTCATGGTTCTGCTCTGAAGAAAGAAAAATGTCTATTATTAGGTATGCCCTTGGATGCAATTCGTTTTTAAAAAGTACAGGCAGAAAGGGAACTGATTCTTGGAGCTTCTCCTCATGCAGCTGAACATGAACCTTTGGGAAAGCAGAAGCCATCAAAACTTTTTGGGCTTACCGGAGTAAAAGTTGTCTTGCAGCTTACATTTATTTAGCCTTGGTAGGAAAAGTTGGCTTTGTTTTGTTCTTAACGCATGTAATCTTTGCATTTCTTCTTGGAATTCACTCTGCTATTTTTTATTTCCTTAAAGCGACAGTTGCCACTATCTAAACTAGCTGTATCATGCTGTTCATACGGGTCCTCTCACCACCAGTGTTTGTGATATGTCTAACCTACCTTTCTAACCCTAATCAAGTTATTGTTCTTGTGTTTTATTGTTAGTTTTTTTGTTTTATGTACTCTGTACATTTTTTCCTGCAAAGATTAGAAACTTATAATTTGTACAGTGGTAGTTCTTTACATAGTTAAAAATTTGGATGGGAAAGTTGGTCTTAAATAGTAAAACAGACGTACACCAGGGAGATGAAGAAAGCAAATACTAAGAACTTTCTACTTTCACCTTCTCTGTAGAATTAGTACCATTTGGTTAATGAGCTTTCTTGGCTAAATAAACATCATCTGTATAGATTCAGCGCCTTGTCACTTTAATAATTTATTATCACCAAGTGTTCCTAACTGGACTACAGCAGCTGCACATCTCAAAAAAGAAAAAAAAAAAAAAAAAAGGTGTTACCAAATGCAGCTTAATTGGTCCACATTTAAAATTTACACCTCTTTTATTTATCTGCAGAAGCAATAGTGCTTTATGGTAGGAGGCAGTAATTGGGCTTCTTAGGCATAGCCACTTAGCTGTTCTGTTATTTCATGTGCATTAGTGTTTATTTGGATAATGGATTAAACGTAATTTAAATAGGGAACAAATTCTATATTGGATAACGCATCACAAGTTGGGAGATGGTAACAAGGAGTAAATATTAAAGATTTAGACACTGTGGTGAAAGGCACTATAGGAAAGCCTAGAAAGATATATTATGCTTCACCAGTGACTTCTTTTGTATGTGTTTGCAGTAATGTTTTGTACGTTTGCCTAGGGACTACAGAGTGCCAGAGAGCCTTGATTTTTTTTTATTGCTTTTTTTTTAATTTTTCCCCAAACTTGCTAGTGAACTTACTGCAGAATAATTATGCCAGCACAGCGCTCTGTTGAGTGCAACATCTAGCTTTGCCAGCAAAAGTGGCCAGTTTGTTCCTTAAGGAGGTCAGGAGAAAGGACATTCTGGAATACCTCAAGGGAGTCCAATGCACTGTAACAAGGAAAGAAAAGAAAGACACTGCATCAGTGTCAGATTCAAACTAATCTCACCTAATGCTCTTGGGGAGCAGGGAAAAGGACACACTTAAAGCCATACTTTATTCTTGCAAAGGGTAAATGTCTCAAGGTTGTCTATGTTCTGTAACAATTGAATTCAGCCCACTCTTCTGAAATGTTACCATATTGATAGAATCATAGAACCCTTAGAGTTGGAAGGGACATTAAAAGGCCATCTACACCAACTCCCCTAGTCCAACTCCCCTGTAATGAACAGGGACATGCACAGCTACATCAGGTTGCCCAGGGCCAGATCCAACCTCGCCTTGAAAGTCTCCAAGGACAGGGCATCCATCACATCTCTGGGCAACCTGATCCAGTGCCTCACCACCCTCACTGTAAAATACTTTTTCCTTAAATCTAACCTAAATCTGTCCTCTTTTAAGCCTAAAACCATTTTCCTTTGTTTTATCATAACCGACCCTGCTGAAAAGTCTGTCCCCTTCTTTCCTGTAGCTCACCTTTCAATCCAGTTTGTTTGAGTTAAAAGCATTAGGTTCTTTAGTTTTTTTTCGAATGCCAGATTTTGTCAAATTACTGTTACTGTCACTCTGTGGTCCTTGCAAGTGCCGAAAGCAGATCGGTTGTTTCCTTTCAAATTGTAATTTGGAGTACACGTTTTATCTTGTTGCCAAGATAAAATAATGGATTTCTTTTGTAGGTGGAAAACCTGATTTGAAAACACTGTGGTTTGCCAAAGGACGTGACGTGGAAAAGCAACGGTACAGTACATTTCTGGCATGCTTTCACCTTCAGGATTCAGTGGAAGAGCTCCAAGCTCTAGAAGCACCTGCTGCAGCATTCTGCTGCTTGCTGACCTACCTTATGCTGCAGGTAACCAGGACAGTTACTGTTTCTTCAGCTGTCAGCTCTTATAGATGTGATTGACTAGTAAACTTTCTTGCTGGCCTGTGGTCAATTTTTCTCATAATCATTACTGAAGGCATAGTTGATCAAATACAATAATAATGCATTGCAGCATTTTAATTACCCCATTTGACATGCATCACCCTATTGAAGAAACACTTTTTTTTTTGTAGTTCATCATACCTCTCACATGTCCATGACAAAGCTCCTTGGGCAGTTTAGCAGGAGTGTAAATAGAGGAGTTTTTTACCCTCTGGGGGACTTGTTTGAAACTTAAAGCTTTTCTTAGTGTTTCCATAGCGTCATCAAAAGTAGACATCTCAAGTGACTATGCAGGCTATGCCAACAGACAGTATAAGTTAAATACTTATACTAAAATGTTATGTTATTAAAATGTATACTAAATGTTGGCTCGCTGCTTTTTCATACCAGCTTGTATTCTACTCCATTTCAAGTCAGAATTAAGGATATGGCTCTTCTGATTAAAGTCTGAGTAACAGGTGATCACTAATTAGTAGTTCTAAATACCTCGCAGCCTGCAGACTAGCTTATTAGTAATTAAAAGGAATGGAAGTTTAAATGCAGTATTACTTCATTAATTATATTTCTTCTATGTATGTGTTGTCTATGCTTGCTGCCTTTCAAATGTGATCTCACAAGTATATTTTTCTCTCTGAGAATTGGGAAATTACAATGCTTTTATCTAATCTAGAGAACTGTTGCACTTTTACTAACACTGAATTACATTTCATCCCTTGTTTTTTACACTTTACTTGTTTTGTCTTAGTAACAGAATTACACTAGTTTGTGATAGGTGAAAAGAGTTTCTCTCTAGGTTTCCTATTGTTTTTTTTTTCTTCATATGTGTTTTCTCAGTCTTAAATGACACATTGAGGCAGTATGTATGAGAATTAAACAAATACTCCATGTAGCTCCTTTTTTTCTTTAATCTTTGTATAGCAGAATGTTAATGAAAATATTTTTTTAAGATCACAGTCATTAAACCACATTTCAATGCAGCAAGATAAGTATTGTGTACTTAGCTTTAAAGACATAGTTTAATTTTTTTCATGCTTGGATATGATATGTTTTCATTGTTTCATTTATTTTGCATGCTATTCTGTATACTCTTCCATAGTATCATTATTAAATAATATTTTCTTCAGTGTGACTAAGAAGGTAAGTAACAGATCACCTACAGAAAACTGGATTTACTGAGCCTTGAACACAGAATATTAATAAAATGAAATAGATCCCATTTAGGGATATGGTCTCCAGAACTTATTTTCCAATAACTGATGTTAAAAACAGAGGAAAATAGTTCTGTGGCTCTTATTTTCAAGAAAAGCAAAGACATCATGCCAGGTGATGGAATTATTTTCATGGCAGTGCTGGTTTCTCAACATCTGTCCCATTTTCAGCACTCTGGGTTGCACGGATACAATCTACCCTGTGAACCAGACTAGCAATCTGATTTGGATTAAAATGTCTTTCATTGCTTAGTTGTTTAGTGCTCTGATGTTGCCATTTGTTTTCTTGGGGTGTTTGATAGGAAGAACAAGACTAAGTGTCAGCAACTGCACTTTGAGTTGAGAGTAGTACTTCCATTTGTTCTTATAGCTGAGAAAACAGTGTTTGTCTAACTGTGGTCTAATTCTTGTCTTCACACTTTAAGTCTTGCATTTGTATTAAAGAGCTAAGTGGATTGTTAACTGTGTGGTGATTTAAGCTACATAGTTTTAGGTTGCCTTGGACAGGTTAACATCATTTCCTTCAGGTCATATGAGGGAGAATTAAACTTCATAACAGTTTCATTTGCTGTCTTTTAATCTAACCTAAAACTGTTGCTTGGGGTTTTTTTTTTTGTAGGAATCAGGATAGTGAGTACCCAAGCTTCCACGAAATTTGTGTCATAACAGTATAAAGAAAGTGTTGATTTAAAGAGAACTCTTTTCAGTGAGGGCGCTTTTCAGGTATCCTCCAAACTGAGAACAAAAACAGTGAAAAAAAAGACAGCAGGTCAATCATTAAAAATGGGAAGGGGAGTGAATGACTCCAGAGATCAAACAGTAGAGCCTCCAGAGAAAGGGGAGATAGAAACACTTGCATTTGAAGTTTTTATACTTTTATAAGAAATTTGACATGCAAGTGTGATAACTCACCAAGCTGGATATTGAATGAAGTATTTCTCTGAAGAAGTGTTTTGATATTAATAAAGTTTTTGCTGTTGATGCTCTATTCGGGGCCTTTTTTATTTTTTTTTTTACCTGTTGAATTTGCGAGAAATCTTTTATTTCTTTTTCTTAGGACAGAATTATGCAAGACTTGCTCTGTAGATGAAATTTCTATTGCTTGGATGTATAAAATTCACAGGTTTGTTCCCACTTGCACAAAGGTGACACCTGAGCTGAAATACAGAGCTACTTAAAGCCATTATCAGATCTTAGCAAGCCTTCTTAATGGAGTTAATGAATACTAAGGAGCATTTGGAAGCTTAAAGCTTCTCTGATATCCCTTACATTCTCATGCTTTATGCAAATTTTAATAACTTCATACAGAGGAAAGTATTTTACAATGAGATAAGTAGTAAGATCTGATAAGAAAAAAAAACACAACAAAACAAAACAATTCTCAGTAGTGGTTGAATAATTTACATCTTAAGGGTTGCTCTTCTTAAGCAAATAAATGAATGAAGTAGTCATAGTCATCTTCTTAGTGTTTCTTTTTCCTATTGATTTACATCAGTATTTTTTGTTATTTTTCTCATTCATTTTTTCCTCTTAGTTTGTAATTTATATTAGTCTTAACAGAAACTCATAAGAGAATTTAAATGCACAACTTTCCCTGAAAATCAAGGCACTAAAAGATTGCCAATGCAGTGGTGTAGGCCTTACTGCCTTTTAGCTGTACTGTAATCCCAAATTGCACATTTCCTCACTTTTGCAAGAGAAACTTTCCTTCAGTTTCCAATTGTTAATGATTTACAGTGCTTTGTGAATCTCATTTAGAGTCTTCTTTGTAGTCTCAACAGTTGCAATTGGTATGTTGTCTTGTTGCACATGTATAATTTACATTGTTCATGTAGAGGAAGTAGATGATCAGAATTAGACAGTACAGTCAGGGAGTTAGTCTGGCTGGTACAGAGGCTTTGTCTTCATCCTGAGGTGATCACGTGCATCTAGAGAATCCCCAAATGCTTTTTCACAACAGTAAATAGCTCTTGTACTCCCTTTTTTGGTAGAAGTGTTTGAGTGAGCTATTGCATGAATTGAGAATTTTCCTTCATGTTTTCTTGAGCATTTTAGGATTAATTTTCTTACAGTCTTGAGTTGTTCACATGTCAATATGTAACAATCAACAGGTAACCATGTAAGCATTTGAATAAATTTTAATGGTTGTGCCATCTGTGGCTCACTTGAGGCCAGAGAGCTGTTGGAGAGGGTCCAGAGGAGCCACAAAGATGATTAGGGGACTGGAGCACCTCCCCCGTGAAGACAGGCTGAGGGAGCTGGGCTTGTTCAGCCTCGAGAAAAGAAGGCTGCGGGGTGACCTCATTGCAGCCTTTCAGTACCTAAAGGGAGCCTACAAACAGGAGGGGAATCAACTCTTTGAAAGGGTAGATAACAGCAGGACAGGGGAAAATGGTTTTAAGTTGAAGGAGGGAAGAGTTAGGTTGGATGTCAGGCAGAATTTTTTTACTATGAGAGTGGTGAGGTGCTGGAACAGGCTGCCCAGAGAGGCTGTGGATGCCCCGTCCCTGGAGGTGCTCAAGGCCAGACTGGATGGGGCCCTGGGCAGCCTGGTCTAGCATTAAATGGGGAGGTTGGTGGTCCTGCCTGTGGCAGGGGGGTTGGAGATTCATGATCCTTGAGGTCCCTTCCAACCCTGGCCATTCTGTGAATCCGTGAAATTTCCTGTTGTTAAGAAGTGCTAAAAGAATAGAAGAAGGGAATACGTAACGAGTGGGCATCTTGTTTAGTGTGTGGAAGTGGTGTGTATATGCTATACACAGGTATAATGAGCTATGCACTTCATTCAAATATTAAGACTTGAGCATTTTGTTCCATTAAAGGTCTCTTCCTTGTCAGTGAATTCATGGTTGTCATAACTCCATGAGATCATGAATTTAAGTTTGGTGTACTTGAGAAAAAGAGGAGCCAATTATCAAAAAAATTCTTTTCAGAGCTTACAAATAATCTGTTATTTTTTTCTTCTGTTTTAGGTCAGTAGTCTCTCTCTGGAAGACTTAAATGCATTTGTGGCACTCATTCTCTGCCTCAGAGGAAAGTCAGCTGCTGAACTGGCAAGTTTGCAGGTACTGATTGGAATAACTGAGTAACAGAAAATGTTCACAGAAACTCAGAGATAAATATTTTGAGGGGTTAGGGGGATTCAGCTTTAATTTTTTTTTTTTCAGATATGGGAACTGAATGTGGTGGTAAACACGTAGGCTTTTAGTGCTACAGTTCATGTAAATATTTATATTTGTTAATCATGTGGGAAAAAAAATAGAAAGGATATTCTCTAGTGGTTGGGTTCCTAGGGTGAAGGAATGAATCTCAGGTTTCTGCCTAACTTGGCTTCTGGATATTTCGATGATGGAAAATTTTAATGGTGAATCTTGTCCTGCAAAATTGCTTCTTTTTTTTTTTCCAAAGAACAGTGTTTCAGAATATCAGCTGTTTGAAAATCACTACACTGAATATCATCTGGTATTACTGTTTGTGGCAGAATGTATAACCAGACAGAAAAAAGTGTTACCTAATGTGGCCCCACTGTAGTGAAGACCTATTGGGTCATTCTAGACTATAATATTAGGTTATGGAGAACTATTTTTTCTTTTCTGTGTTGATGTGGTCTAATCTCTTAGAGCTTATGATCTGTGCATAAATCTTTTCTAACATAGTGCTGGATATTTTATTTTTTATTAGTAAATGGTTAGCAGGGAGTTAAAATACAGCAGAAACTGTATGAATTACATAGTCATAGCTGTTGTGGAAACAGACTGCACATTTGAGCAGTCAAGTAAAGATCATTTAGTGATGTATTAGTAATAGCAGTGTGTTGATAAAGGCAGAAGTATAAAATTATATAATATTTACAAGGGCTTCTACAGTCTGCTTTTGTACCGGGAACCAAACTGTAGTATGCTTTGAAAATATTTTTGAAGATACTGACAGTGGTTAAGGAAATGTATATTGCACCATTTTTTTCAGTACAGTGATTGCAGAAGGTCAGCATGCTCTCCTTCATGTGCTGTGTAATCAAGAGACTGAGGGGTGGAGATAGGAATTCTCACTTAAGATTCATGTTTCATGACTGTCCATTATTCAAGAGATCTTAAATTTTATATGCTTTCTGTGCAAATCTGTGTTTTTCCCCTTTCCTATCTTCTTGAACTCACGTTTCGAAAAACAGATTCTTAGTTATTGCAGTAGAATGATCTAAATAGTTCTTTTTGAATATCTGTGCAAGAGTATTTTCAGTCACAATTCAAGGTTGCATTCAAGTTATTAGTAGTAGTGTAAAGCACAGACTGCACGTGTCAGTGGCTATTTGGGTTGTGGGCTTACCTCAAAGTAAGGATGGGTTAGTAATGGTAGGAACTTCAATTCACCTGCACTCAGAAGATCTTGTTTATATTTCCAGGGATCTCTATGCTACTCTAACCAGACCTTGTTAGACTTTACTAAGTCCTTTATGTTGATAGCAAGGTAATTCACCTGCTGCTGTTATTGTCTCTAATATTATCATTTCTAATGCGCAGAAACCAAAATAACAAAGCAGCATGATTCCACATAGATTATTGGACTCATTCTGACAGATGAAATCCAGTCGTTGTCTTTTTCTTTTTCTTTTTTTTTTTTAACGAATTCATCACAAATTTGTTCTGCAGGTAGTCAAATGTTAGAACTGTATGGCAGAAACAAAGCAATGAAATGGTAGCAATGTGGAAAACAGCAAAAACGTAGGATTTATTTCTGTCTTGAGGACATCATTACACACAATGTACTTAACACTGAGCGTATAATTATTTTACAAAGTCTGATGTGGCAGTCATTCAGCAAAAGCACGAAGGCAGCCAAGCATAAGCAGGAAGTATTGAAACTGTTTGTAATAGATGCCCCTACAGATGTTGTTATGTAAATTTCTAAAGAGCTTGGAAGTTTGCTCTCTTGGAATTGGATGTCTTTGTTCATTCATTAATGTTGTGGTTTAGGACACTTATTTTGCATCCAAACATGTAATATTAATTGATACATAATACTTTCCAGCAGTCATTCTGCTAATTCAAAGTTGCTCACAAAATTTGCAGTTTACCCACAAAGCTTATGGGAGATAAGATGGCATGAAAGTAAATGACATGTGAAGCTGCTATTATGGTGTATGGTGCACTCTACTGAAGCACACTACTGAAGCAGGCAGTATCATGTTGGGATTGGGTTACTGTTGCTGTTTGCAGGTCTTTCAAAAGTGAAATCACTCTGTGGTAGATATTTAATAAGCTGATTTTCTAAGGTATTCATGTTTAAAATCAGCAGAAGATTCAAGTACACAGCTAATAAATATAGGTTTTATGGGAGGAAAATGGAAGAGTACAGTTTAATCTGCTTGTCATACTTTTTCTTCTCTGAAAAGTTAAATGTAATCTTCAGGAAGAACTTATTACAAAGCTTTCAAAGAAATTGTGTTTAACTTGGGCAGCATCTACTATTTTTTATGAAAATGCTTGCTTATTTGCATTCTTGGATTTGTCTTTATATTTTAACTGATAATACAGTGTTAATGTTTACTCCTTCTAAATGATTCTGTGAAGAACATTAATTTGATCAAAAACAGTTTTGCTCTATTTCTGTGCAAGAGTCCATTAGTGAATTTATTTGAAAAATTCTACTGTTAACATGAGAGAAAATGTAAATAGAGCCCAGTTTTCTCTTATGGTGAAGAGATCATTTCAGCCTTCACTTCCAAATCTGCTTTCTGATATTATCCATATTTCACAGTTAATGAGATCCATAAGCCTACAAATTCATGAAATAGAAAGGGACGTGGTTTGAATAAAATGGGCTAAAGCCATAAAAAAATACAGTTTACTTCACACTGAAAGAAACTGTCCTGTGGACATATCACTCAAATGCACATTATACTATTCACTAAAAGTTACTGCTCAGTTCTTAGATGTGAAGATTTGTTTTTCAAGATCAGTGGTTTCAAAATACTGAAATGTGAACGTGATAGACAAGAGCTTTTGTAAATTCATTTTTTTTAATCTGGTTTCCTTGTGCACCCCTTATATGGTATATTTATATTCTGCTTTGCTCAAGCCTCCCGTAGAGCTTATACATAAGGTCAGAATTAACTTTTGGGCCCCAGGTTGCCTATTTCCCTTCTTTCTATTTTAATCTGGTGTGCTGTTCTGGCAGGAAGCCCAGAGAGCCATCAGTCTAACTTTGCAGCCATTGTAGAAAAAAAAAAGGCACCAGCAGTCCTGCTTGCAGTGTTGTTTCTTATATTGTACCAGCCCTGGTTCTTCACAAGTGCAACGATAGATCATCTTTCACCTGTAACATGTATAGAATGCTGTTCAAATAGGAAAGGCCACAGTGAGTTACAAACAGAAATAATACATTTCTTCTAGGATTTCTTCAAGTATGGGAACATATAAAACATTTGTTTCAGTGGTGGAAAGTTTTGAATCAATCCTTACGAAAGTTGCAGCCAAAGATTGGTTGGGAAAACTTGGTTAAAAAGCAAATATGCCTGAAAATTGATAGATGAAATTTGAGTTCACTCAAAAGGTGGCGATGCACTGGAACAGGTTGCCCCAGGAGGCTGTGGATGCCCCATCCCTGGAGGCATTCAAGGCCAGGCTGGATGTGGCTCTGGGCAGCCTGGGCTGCTGGTTGGCGATCCTGCACATAGCAGGGGGGCTGAAACTAGATGATCTTTGAGGTCCTTTTCAGCCCAGGCCATTCTGTGGTTCTATGAGTTCTGTAAATGCTTTTAAAAGTTATATGTATGTGATAAAACACTAACAAAATGTTTGTGGGAGATACATAGGTGGCCATAGGCATCACATACTGCTTGAATTCATGGTATCTCTAAGCTCCTTACAGCTTTGCTGTAACACATCCAATTATGCCATAGTATCTACTTTGGAGCAGTTACATCTTTTGTCCCTCTGGTATAAGAGTCTGTTTGGCTGTGTATGATAGGTAAGAATGTCAGACTTGAAATGTATGCCTTCAGCAGTTCAAGTGTTTTCAGTTATTTAGAAAGTGCTATCGATCCGGGGTAAGCACAGACATTTTAGATCTTACATGATAAGATCCAGAGTCTTTGCAGTTTGGTTGCAAATGAACTTCCACAAAAATCACTAGCAAGTATTGCTTCATTAGATTTCAGAATTAAAAATAAACAAATAAAGACTAACCTCAGCAAACTGGCTTAGCAAGCAAAAATAGTTTAAGCAAGAGTTTTGGTCGTGTAGGAGGTTCTGATATCTTCTGTTTTACAGTGGCACAGAAGCAAAATTAGCTTGGTAATGGTATGATACCAAAATTACACAAGATAATTTTCTCTCAGTGTTTTCCTGAGAAACAGTTGGCCACGTTCATGTGAATAAATCAGTGTGTTTTAGAATATTTATAATAATTTAGATTTATTTTGTATTTTTAACCTTGGTATTTTTTTTCCTTGCCATCCAAACAGAAAAGCATAAATAATAACCTGATTCTGAACATTCCAGAATTCGGCAAGCCAAGCTACATTTGTGAGAGCCATTAGCTGCCATGATTTTCAGACAGACTCTGAACAACTTTTATAAGCTATCTATATTTTTCAAAATACAATTATTTTTAAAAAAGAAATTGTTTCTCATCAGGAGAGAGACCCTGACTGTTCCCTATGAAAATACTTACTTGCCATCTGGTTGGAATAAGGAAAACATAAAATATAAGAAAGAATATTATAGAGATCTCCCAGATAAATCTGTTCTATTCAGTGTCTGCTTTCATCTGTGTATTTTGGTATTAATGCATTCCCAAGTGCTTTACTGAATCGGGGCTTTATATTCCCACAAAAACTTGCATCTGACGATGTTTTAAGTTCAAGATGATAGGGAGCATTGTAACTAGTCAGAGAGGAATGGGCAGGCTGAGGTTGCTTCCCAGCTCATTCTTTCGTCTTTCTGTAGCCTCCAGGTTTCTCAGTGTTCTGAGCTAATCTGGAATAAAAGTGCAGTAGTACAGCATGTGATTTCAATCTGAGATTGGTTCAGTCCTTGTTCAGCTTTAGAAATACAGCTTTCTTCTCATCGCCTCAATGTCATTTTAAGTGAATCAGTCCAAATAAAACAGTTCAAGTCTTCAAATAGTTAGATCTGTTTTGCATTTAAACATAAAATAAATTAATAAAGAAATGAATTACATTGTTGATCAATAAGAACATGCATCAAGTGAAGACTGCGAGAGAACAGCATGTCTTGAAAATCCCCTATCTAGTTCTATTGTTATTTCAAGATGTTTAAGTTAAAAGACAGTCTGGCACTTCAGCTAAAATTATAATTGCATAGTACAGCTGCATGGCTTCTCAAATTTCAGGGGTTTTTTTTGTTTTCATCTAAACTGCATCATAGGGTTGATATTTTTATACCAAAAATTATCACTTTTCAAGTCCTTTATGGCAGTTTTTCCATTCCAAGAGAAATTGATGTTCTGGAAGTGGATGCTTCCTTGTAACTTATTACAGATTGATTCCTAGTATCTTGAACACAGTTGATTACAAGCTGAAGGTTGGCAGATCCTTTCACAGGTCATCTGAGATGCTGCTGCTTTGAACTGTGGTTTGATTTGTCTTGGACTTGAAGCTTGTCCTGAAGTAGAATCAGATAGTTCTTTTCTTCTTCAACATGTGGACTTAGCACCTGCAAGTTCTTTAGCCAGAACTGTTTACCTTGCAATATATCACTTCAGAGGTGAACCTTAGTATCCATAATCTAATTGTGCACCTGCTCTGCAATACAAAGAAACTGGGAATTGGCAGCAGGGAGAAAGAAGAAAAAATGCATTATTGCACTGGCAAACAGTGATTGTTCTCCTGAAGTTCCCTGTATTCCCTGTCGTCTCAGTTCACTGGTGCTTTCATTTAAAGAGCTCATATAGTAGACATGACTTTAGTAACTATTGTTATATGCTTTCTGAAAGCTATAGAGCTTCATTGTGCTAAGCAGTCTAAATTCTGCTAAAGGTCGTTGGTCTTTCTGTTGGCTTCAGTCACAAATAGATCACTTAATAAGTGTGTACTCAAAACAGAGTTGAGGGAATGGTTATACACAGAGACAGTTAAGTAGATCTTGAACATCTACTTGGACTGCAGGGATAAAGTAAATTCTAAGCTTGGCTAATTAACTCTCACCTATCAAAATTTCATTGTAGTTTCAATGATGTCTTAATCCACAGTACTGTTTCACAGTACACTGTGAAAAACATCCATGAAAAAAGACAGTAGTGAGTGGCACACTCCAGTGAGAACAGTTGCACACCAAACCTGTTATCTTTTACCAGTATAGTCTGCTGCTGTGGAAAGGAAGCTAAGTATGTTCTGCTGAGCAGCTGTGTTGCTGGCCCATTTTTTACTTCTGTAACTTTCTTATGGACCAGTCTTAGAGTTAAACAAAGGGAAAAGGCTAGGGTGAGGTGTAGATAAGATTTTCAGATTGGGCTTGTGGTTAAGATGTTGGCGGTGGGAAATGAAGCCCTTGATTCTGAGCGTTTTGCTAGAGGTGCTCATCAGTGTGTAACAGAATACAGAAATATGGAGTGAGTGTCAGAAAGAAAGAGAATGAAAGAAATTTGGACTTTGAGGATTTGTGATGGGAAATTACTGGAACTGAGAGAGGATGGTGAACTTCTGTACAGTTCTTAAAACTTTTTTTTTCCTAAATGGTTTCTGAATATATTGGTTTTTTTCAGGAATATTTGACAGTGCTGTAGGAGTAAGAAAGGAAAGAAAGAAGTTACTGCAGATATTCTAAATATGGGAAAAGAGAAAGGAGGGCACTTTACATATCCCAAGAGAGGAGGAAGCTTTAATGTAATATCATGTTATTAGGGCATCCAAGTCAGAGAGAGACATTGCTACATGCTTGGGATAAAAACTTGTGAAGATGGTAAGAGTTAAGATTCCAGTGAGCCTGTTTCTGTAGAAAGGATGTGACTGCTGGCTGGATCACAGCCTGAGGACTGTAAACTCAGAGTTTATCTGAATGTTCTGAGAATGTCACATGTATTATAAACTGTTATTAGCCCTGCAATCATTGTTATCAAAATTGAGCAAAACTGTGGTTACAATAAGAAAAGTGATGCTATTTTAACCTTTTTGCAAATGCTGGTGTGCTGTCCATGGCATAACTGTGTGAATAATTTGGAAGGGCTGAACTTTTTTTTAACTAGTGTAATATTCATCATCATAGAAATTTCCTTTGTGCTTGATTTTGTTGTAGTCACTGCTAAGAGTTCTGATAAGTATTTGTATGTTTGAAAATGAAACAAGCAATTAAAAAGCGGTCTTTCTGTGACTGAAGGAGACTTCTAGGTTGGTTAGCAGTAGTATTTTTCGTTGTTACTACCTCTGGTGCTTAAATGTAAAAGCAGTTTGAAGCTTTGTTTAGGTTGACTTCATTGGAGTTTTTGATCTCATGTAAATAACAGTGTATCATTTTACATCAAACTCCTGACAAAGCACAGTAAACAAACCTTTTTCAAGGTATAAACACTGAACAATTGGGTTATTTACTCCTAAATACTTACTATGAAGTCTTTGGAAGTGTTTAAGAACTGTTTTTTCTCATTTCCGTTGCTGGTAGATACCCTCATAGGATCTCCTCTTTTCAGTTGCCGTTTTTCTTTCCACCCACCTTGTTCAAGCAGGAAGAGCTTAAACTAAGCCATAATCTTTTATCAGAATAAACCTTAGTAATGTTTTCAAAACACAGGCACTTAACTCCCATCTCACTGTGACAGGTGAAGGGAGCAGGTGAAGTACTTAGTACACTTCCAGCAACCCATTGCACAAAGCTGACCGCTGCCAAGTAAACATACTGTTTCATCATTGTTATCATCTCTGATAACACTCCTTACATTTACTGCTGTTGCACTGGTTGAGATTATTTTTGCAAGAGCAAAGTATATAGTTCCAGTATGTATGGATCTGCTGACAGCTTGCACTTGGAATTTATACAAAGGGCTGAAGGCAGAAACACCTGCAATTCTAGAAATGACTCTTGTCTTGAAGTTGAAAAAATCTGTTCATTGATTCTTTCCACTGTAGCAAATTTTAACTTCAGTGATGCTGTCATCAGTTAACAGTTCATCTGTTTATATGTGAATCACAGTGTGCATTGCCTCTCCCAGGCAAAGCTAAACCTTACTGTGTTTCAATGGCAAGAATTTAAGATCCAATCTACTTGCTACCTTTATTGCTCAAGCATAAATTGCCTGTGGTAAATATTTGATGTTTTAAGTTGTGTTTGAGGGCAGTAATATACCAAGTAGTATACTGATAATACTTGACTGAGTTCAAGTGGTCTAAAAAGAAATGGTGAAACTGGAAAAGTACTTAGATTTTTATCACCATCACATGAATTCCAGCAGTGTATTGCTGCAATCAAATTTCACTGATTTTTAATTACTGTTCTTCACTGGATTACTTTTAACCAGAAATAAGCAAGTACTAACCCGTCCTTGAGAGTTACACTTCCCTTTTTATGACAGAAACACAAACATTCCTTTGAGAGAAAGGAGTGCCATTTTAAAGCCATTTATTTTTAAATTAACATTTTAAATATTGGCCATGTTCATATATCTTATATTCAACTCAGCTGCAGGAAGAAGGCAAGAAGTGAGGGGAAAATGTATAAGAGCAACTTTAATGTAAAATCCAATGTAATAAAAATGTATATTAGTGATTAATAAAGTATATCCCCAGAATGCTATTAAAATTCCTACTTAAAGGAACCAGTTCTTAAATGAAATATAGCATCTAGTGCATTGAAGTACAGATGAGGAGTGAAGCAGTGTAAATAAAGAAATGTGAGATGATTACCATGTAGTTGTTGGTCTTGATTTCTAGAAACAAAGACCAATGTACCACTGAGTATACTTCTAGCCCTCACTTGTTTCTTCTGACATTAGGCACATTCAGATACTTACTGTTACAATTTAAGCATGGTAGAGCCTATTCATCTTTTTAACAGAATTGGAGCTCTCAAAACCTGGTTGAGTTTCACCATTCTAGGTGAAAGATGTGTGGGTTCTTGTTTTTGCCATATTCACATCACACAAAAGTGCTGCTTTTGAAGCACATCAGATAAAGTTCATACATCTATTAAGAAAACATTTGTGAATCCACAAAGACGACTCAAAGGTCTTAAAGCATCAAGCTATTTTTACATCATTAATTTTTTTAATGATTAATTTTATTTTATCTGAAAATTTGCTTATCATAAGATCCATATATATATATATTTTTTCCTGTGAGTAAAAATCCTTCAACCAGATATACATTACAGTCTTTTAGTCTAGATTTGCTGACTGTATCTGTGAGTAAATGCTTTCCTTCTTGCAAAGACCCTCTCTGTGGTCAGTGAGAACCCACACAAGCACAGTTACCAGCCTGAACTTACAAGGTCCATCAGCTGAAACACTGTGTTTGTAGAGCAGAAGAAAGCATAGTATGAAATTGTCCTCTGGTGATGTCTCTTCGAGCAAAGATATTTCTCAAATTGTTACAAAAAGCATTAGGCGTTTGTTATGTGGATGCTGCTGCATTTCTCTCTTTTCAAATTGTTTTATCCAGTTCAGCTCAGGCCTTCTAAGCACAATATCAATAACCTCTGCTACACTGACTACAGAGGACTGTGACCTTTGAGTTCTATTTTCAGTCTTCCATCAGTGTTGGCAAATTGGAAATGTAATCTTTCTTCCCCATACCCTGGGAAGATGGGAAGCCAGTGTTGGTGGAGCAGTGGCAGCAGCACAAAACAGGCAGCTGGTGTAGAAGCAGCTGTTCTCACGCACTCCTTGTCTCTCTCACACAGATGTCATCAGCTGATGGTAGGAGTAGCAGCAGCAGCATCACAGGGGTGTATCTTACATGATTCACTAGGGTCCTGAGTTCATAAAAATAGCAAAAAGCACAGACACAGTTTCCAATAAGAAGTACTCTCTAGGGTGTAATGCCCTGGAAGGCAAGTCTTCTTTTCTTTTGGAATTTTCCACTTATCCTCACGACATCTTTGCATTGCAAACACCAAGCTGTCGTGAGCATTCCCATGGCAAAGCAACTTTGTGGTTTGCCATGTGCATGGGCTAATTGTTATAGACTCGCTCCACTTTCATTTTCTTTGTTTTTCATTACCAGACGTGGAAAATAGAAAAACTACCCTTTAGCAAATCTATTTCCTGTCTTACTAAAATAAAGAAGTCACCATTGACAGTTCTTCTCTCAGTCTCAGTAATATTGATTTACACTAAAAATTAAGCCCTCCCTTCACCTCCCACCTATTACATTAGTTCTTGGGGATTGTTATCCCTAGACAATGAAGACTAGGGACCTATAAAACCTGCCACTAATGACTTTCTTATGTCAGTTGAAGCTGAAGGGCACAGCTAGGGTTATACTGCTAGCTCAGACTTCATACTCAGTAAGGAGCAACTGGTATCAGTGACAGTACAACACCAATCTCCAGCTTGAGATGGCATTCAAACTGAAACCTTAAAGACCTTTTCTATGTTTACTAATTTGTATGTCACCATCAAAAGGAAAATTTTTCAAATTCACATTTAGATTCATGTTCTGCAAATACGCATGCATTTGCATTAACGTGAATAATGTCATCAAAAAAAGTTAGATTAATCACATACTTGTGTTGTATGCATGCTTAGAAATTCCAGAACAAAATTAAATAAAGATTTGAAATCTCTGCTGTAGAGATTTGGGGCCCAGATGGCATCCATCATCTATATGTAGTATTAGTAATCTGTCCTAACAGCTGCTTTACATCCTTGGTACCAGTGGGATTAAAATGGATAGTAAGAGCATATCTGCCAATAAATGACAGAAAGGTATGAACAGGCATTTAGTATACAGCCATCAAATTAGAAGATGAGAAATAGCTTCTGTTTAAAACATTTACTATTTTCTTTCCAGCACCTTAAATACCTTTCATAAGTATTTGAAAGTTTATTTTCAACAATTAAATCTTTTGGGGTTATCGATACTTACTGAGACTTCAATAATAGAAGATACTGATCTGTATGCCAAGGAATAAAAAAATAGATATCTATAATAAAGAGAATATTGGTTGTGTAAGTCATATTGATAAAAGTTTGTCCAACAAATTTGGTTCAACAGATTGATGTGCTACTGTCATTTTTGGACTCTGCTGCTAATTTTAGCTTGATATCATCTATTTTCCATACAAGCTTAAATAGCAAAACCTTACCTTATTCAGTACTTGTCAAAGTATTCTGTTGAGGAAATTACAAAAAAGGAGAGTTGTGAAGATTCTTGGTAGTTCTTACACATTAGACTTCCACTCATAAGGTCTCACTTCAGTCACAAACCAAGCAGAATCTATTTTAAAGCCTGAATTGAGGTGAACTGGTTTCCTTAGCAGGTCTTGAGATTTAGCCAGGTGATCAGAAGCAATTATGTTAGTGTGATGGAAGAATCTCTCAGCTGCAACCTAATAACTGGATGCTCTCTTATAGTCTACTTTAGTATAAATAATACTGGTTCATTTAAGCCACATTCCTATTTTAAGTACCTGTCAGCATTTTAAAGTGCTTTGCAAAAGTCGTCTCTACTTGCCAGAGCAACAAAGATGTAAGAGTGCATGTAGTTACTGGTATAGGCTGGGAAGATGATTACTTGCAGCTGGAGGCAATAATTTCCTGAAACTTGTAGCCTGTTCCTATCCTGAAAATACTTTTGCTTTAAAGCGAGGAGGTGGAGGTGGTCTTCCTTACTCAAATATGAAGCGTCACATTAGATTAAATGATGAGCCTTTCATTTTCTGAATGACTGCTCAAGTTAGCTTGTGTTATCTACATTTGTTTGGATGCCTGTGGTTGTCTTTGGTTGTCTCACTGAGTGGATTTCAGGAACCGAGTGTTGCATTGGGTCAATGCCCTGAAGGTCAGCTTGATGCCTCTCTAAGAATCACTGGAGGCCACAGTTCTTCTCAGAGGGCTCTGGGTGGCCCTGCCTGGTATTTTTGCCAGCATGATCATCTAAAGGTCCTCCTTTGCTTCTGCCCTGTAGAAAAACAGCCAGTAAAGGTAACTTCATTTCTTCAAGTTAGTTTAAACAAAGCTCTCCTGCCCATTGTCTATGTTTAGTGGGATCCCTATCATAGAAATCGTGTTCACATTATTAAGGTGTACAGTGTTCAATCACTGAATAATACAGCAAGATTAAGTCTTTCACCAACTTCTAGCTATATTCATCCAAATAATTTGTGTTTGGCTCTTTTGAAAGATTTTTTTGTGGCTGTGTGTTGCTGGCAAAGCTTTTCTGGTTTTGGTACATGGATTTTAATGGAAAACATGTTCTAATCCAATACTAGAATATTTCAGGTTGTCTGCTATTATCTGTAATTTTTCTTAAATAGAATAGAGATGGTATACATGCATACCTGTGAATCTTTTGGGAATCTTTCAAGATATAAGATGATATTATCATTAGTAATTGTGAATCATAGAATATCCTGAGTTGGAAGGGATCCATAAGGATCACTGAATCCAACTCCTGGCTCTACATGGGACCACCCCACCCCCCCCCCCCCAAAAAAAAAAAATCAAACCCTGTATCTGTGAATGTTGTCCAAACACATCTCTAACTCTGGCAGCCCGCTCCATGCCCACCACCCTCTGGTGCAGAACCTGTCCCTAACCCCCACTGCCCTTCCCTTGACACAGCTCCATGCCATTCCCTCAGGCCCTGTCACTGAGCTGTAGGCTGCCATGGGGCCTCCCCTCAGCAACTCTGCACTGTGCTGAACACACTCAGATACCTCAGCCGCTCCTCATACATCTTGGCCTCCAGACTCTTCATCATCTTTTAACCCTACTTCGGTTGCTCTCAGATAGTTATGTCCTTATGTGGCAACCAAAACTGACTTTCCAACGCCCTTCAGACAAAACAAAGCTCTCAGGGAAGTAGAGTTAAGATGAATTTGAGCCATTTCTTTGTACCTTCTATTCTGGACTGTTTTGGATGCTGTTTCATTTCTAGTATAACTTACTCTGTAAGGAAAACTTTACTCTTAGGGTACAACAGCTGCTATGGATTACAGTATTGATGTCCACATCATTATGAACCCCTCCTAGTTCTGACAGACTGCTGCAATACAGAGTGTAGAAGCAGCATTCCCTACTGAGAAGCTTCGTACCATCTACAGAATACTTAAAATCAAAGTTTCCCACTTACTGTATTCAAGGCTTTTACAGTTTGCTACATTCTGCCACAGAGGACTGTTAAATTCACCCATTGAGTTAATTCTGGCCAGAAGCTTTACTTGTCTAGTTGAGTTTCTCATTTTGCATTTTCTGGATGCTGACATGCCATTCCTGTATTTCTTCTGGGAACATCCACATTTAAGAGAAATACTTTGGCTTTCAGTCTGTAATCAGAGGAAAATTTTGAGTATTTAAAAGTACTTCTGAAGCCTGGACACAATTAACTTTGTTCTATCAAATCTTGTAATTTAAATGATCTCATAAATGCTGTAACATTTCCTGGTTGATCAAGCTCTGGAGGGGCAATGGATCGTTGTACTCTTTTTCTATACACCCAGTTCATATATTACATTCCACTAACATAATTCTTTCTGGGGAACTGCTAACATGTTGAGAAATGCTGTAAAGAATAGCCATTTGTTTCAGTTTTCAATTCAGATGATCTGTCTTAAGAAACTTGATTGTGATGCTGTATTTATTAAAACAAACTTCACTTTGTTCATTTTCTTGAATAAAGCTAGATATAGAATCCCTTGATTAATTTTACTGCACAATAGAAAACCACAATTGTTACAGCTTTGGGGCTATTTTTCATTTGCTCTGTAGTTTGCAGGATTGTGTCACGGTAAGATTGCCTATATTGCCTATATATTTTCTTTCTTTTTAAAATTATTATTATTTTTAATATTATCAGCTTGTGCAAGTGGACTCCAGAGCTGTACATCTGGGTGCTGTTTTGGTTCGTGGCCTTACAACATTGCTCATGGCCAATAGTGCCTGTGGCTTTCCATTCAGAATGGATGATTTGATGCCCTGGAAAGTGTTTGATGGAAAACTTTTTCAAGAAAAATACCAAAAGTCACACCAAAGTTGCTCTTTGGAGGAGCTTTTGGAAGGCAACGTGAGTACTTACATCCTCTTAGAGAGTTTGTATTCCTTGAAAAATGTACCTGTCCATAATTATACATAAATATTTATTGTTGCACTGGCCTCCTTTCTTTGTATTCTTTTCATTATTTCTATTTCATCCTTCCTGACAAATAAACCATAGTAGGGTAGAAATACTGAGACTATGCAGGAAGCTAAACATCTGCTTTTCTTTTTGTTTCCAGTAGTCAGAAAACAATACGAGGAAGTATAAAAATGTTTGCCAATTTCAAATAATGAAAGTTACCATAGCAGTTTTCTAGTACTCGTAAATACAGTGAGATCTTTCTGCTGCAAGATTTTAGGTGAAATCAAAGACTACGTGTAGGACATCTTACTAGGTATAACTTATGAAGCACATAAAAGCAATATTTTAAAGGTATTAAGAACTTAAAATTTGAGATGAAGGTTTAGTGAATTCCAGAAGGAAGAGGAAGTCAAAGGTATCATTTAGGTTTGTTTTTTTTTTAAAACAGAATCTCACCATGTACATTGTGTTTTCTTGTCCCTTTAAGTACTTAATCTCATTTTTCAGAAGCAGGGGGCTCTTACAATGTTCATGCTATGTTACCTAAAAAATTGTATAATTTAAAATATCTGCATTGACTTGAGCAGACAGACATCAGTAGTCTTGCTTGGTATGGGCCGTGGTGATACATTAAGGTGATACCTCAGAGGTAAGGTCTGCTTGACAAGGTGCAAGGCTGTATTAACATCAGGTGAGAACTGCCTTTTACCCCACCAATACAGAATATGTGGAGAGGAGATTGGGTACATCTGAACTCACCTGTGTAGATGGCTCTTGAGACCTTAAATTCATACCTCTATTTTCAGTGTTGAACTGAGAAATAGAATTTAATTATTTCTGAAAGCTTTAGTTATGAAATCGCTTTTTTCTGTTGTTGCATCTGTTACTTGTGGTTAAAATAAACATTACTATAGAGAAATTAGTTTTATTTTTTAATAATTTCAATCTTGTGCATTTTGTATCAGTTTTACTGTAGTTTTCTTATCTAATTCTGTGTTCAATTAGTTTGCCTCCTGATCTGGAGTGATGAGTGGAATGCACATAGGTGGTGCAATGTAGGTGATAATCCTTTCCATATGGAATCAGTTGGATGCACATCATTAGGGCTATCACCTCCATCCAAGCCCTGTGGCTCCTACTGATCATAGAATCACAGAATATAGAATTGCTCAGGTTGGAAAAAAAACTTCATAGTATGGTCTGTGTTGAAAAGGACCTCAAAGATCATCTAGTTTCACCCTACCCTCCTCCCCCCCTCCCCACCATGGGCAGGGTCACCAACCACTAAACTAAGCTGTCCAGAGCCACATCTAGCCTGGCCTTGAGTGCATTCATTCCCCTTTAAGATCATCAAGTCCAACCACAACTTAACCATACTACCCTAACTCTGACAGCCCACCTCTAAATCATGTCCCTTAGCACCACATCCAAATGGATTTTAAACACATTCAGGGATAGTGACTCAACCACCTCCCCAGGGAGGGGGGGAGGGATGTCTATTCCAGTGCTTAACCACCCTTTCTGTAAAGAAGTTTTTTCTGATATCCAACCTAACTCCCCCTCCGGCTCAATTTGAGGCCAGTCAGTTAATTTCAGCAGATTTTGGATTCGGCCAGCTACTCATACTGTTTTTCCTATAGAACTTTTGCAAAACAATAGAGGATCTAAAGAATAAGTTAAAAAATACAATTTCACATACACCTCTGTGAAACTATTTATTTTCCATTTGGGTAGAATTCAGATTAGCTAACAGGTTTTAACATATGTATACATAAATCTGAAAAAAAAAAGATTGACTGCGAGTTATTCTAAAATATATTAGCTGGTATGCTTTAGTTAACATTTGAAAAATCTCATTTAACCAGATTGAAGTTCTATTTTAGCATGTCTTGGGAGGTGAGGAAAGATGCTTAGATCCCTAGAACAGAGCTAGAGTTTTATTTGACCAACTAAAATATTTAGAATGGGATTTTAGAGAGCATGATACTCAAGTTTAAACAAACCCCAGATAAACTGTTCTGTGGGGAGAAAAAAAAAAAGCCCAGCTCTGTTAGTTTAGAATTTTTATTTTTTAGGTATGATATATGGCAGAGAAAGCTTCCAGACTAATAAAATAGCTTTCTAGCTTATCAGTTTGAAAAGCAAGAATCTGTTTGTGAGAGAATTGCTGAGAGATGCCAGTTCAGTTTAGCTGGGGACACTGGCAAGGCAACAAGTGTACGTGATTGGTTGCTCCTATTACTATAAATTGAACTTAATAAATAAAACTGGTACTTAGTTCCTGGCAAGCTTAATGTATCATTGGAAACCAAAGTCTTTCAGCACTTGTTTGTTAACAATCTACCCTTAGCATCATAAATCTAACCTGTTGATAGCTACAGCACTGTACTTAGGAGAAAAAAAAGTTATTCTGCATTGGTGTTTTGTTATTGTAAAGATAAATAAGACAAAAAAGTTACTGCTTTGGTGTTCCCTGCTTGTTTCTTAACTCCTAGGATCTCTCTACGTATCTGTACAGCTATGTTACTTCAGGGAGTTCAGAAGATCTCAGGATCAGAGTTGTTTTGATTGTGATGGTTTAAATACATTTAATAACTTCATGAAAACTACAGTGGAAGCACCATTTTGATTAGATATTTACATGTGCACAAACATTGTGAATGTTTTAAGGCTCGCTTACTTACATATTCTTTTGCTGAAAGAATAAAGTGTGTAAATTAAATGCAGTTAATATATTTGTGGGCAAGATGGTTTTGTTTGTTTGTAATTCAGCTCTTCGCAGCCTTCAAAATTTTTAAAGATAAAATAAAAGCTGATAAGAAAATATATTCAACCTGTTTTTTTAAAATTTATATACTTAGTTCTTATTGCACTAGTTCTGTTCCTCATAATAGTAATCATATTGGTTTGTTTATGCTCACAGAAAATTGGATATAATAGTTCCATAAAGCAGTGAGGCAATGACATTATCACTTCATTAGTCTTTTTATTGCACTTCTCAGAGCATGTTCATTATCTTTTTTCTTTTTTTTAATTTAAAAACAAATTACCTATAGGTCAGCATAAGTGATATGTTTTGGCCTTTTTTTGATCACGCCTTTCATCCAACCTTCAGAAACACATTCTGAATTTGTTCTCTCAGTAATATAGTGAGAGGATTTTCCAATTAGTGGGAGTTCTTCACAGACTGTACTTAGTCTGTATTAAAAAAATTGTACACATCTGTGGGTTGTGCTTAATATTTAGTCTGAAAACAGGGTTATTAATACAAAAAAGTGCTAGGACAGTTCATGAGGGAGTTCAGAGATTGAGACTCTTAAGAAGCCTCTCCAGTTCCTCCAGTCCTGACACATTGGATTTTTACTTTTTCTTGTAATCTTTCCTCATTCTTGCTGCTCCCTTTCCACCATAGGTTACAAAATGGAATTATCATCCTGCTAAAAAATCAGTTCAGTTTTATAAAAATCACTAAGTATGATGGTGTTCTAAAAATTACTATTTTTCTCCTTCTTTTTAATGCGTGCAACTTCCCATATAGATCAGTAACCAAAGGAAAAGATTATAGGATGTGACACTTCTACAAAGCTCACTGAAACCTGTAAAGCTGGATATGTAGGTTGCTGCAAAAGTAACACCTCCTGTTTATTGCCATGGAAATTACAACAGATAGAGCACAATAGCTCTGTCTGGTGGAGAACTACAAAACTTTTCTCCCCCCAACAGTTACTACCATTAGCTTTGCTTTTTCGCCAGCAATGAACAAGAGCCTGCATCTTACATTTGTAACAGTCTGTTGAGGTGATCTGCTGTCACCACTGCTGAAACACACCAACCGCCACCTCACTGTGCTCACATCCACTGTTTGGTTTCCGTAAACATTCCGCAAGCATCAGTGAATGTCAGTGGGTGCCATTTTTATCTCATGGAGAAATTCAGTCACACAGCTCCACTTCATAGGTGCTTCCATGTCAGACACTATTTGGTAAGACTGCCCTTCTGTCACACAGCAATAAAATGTAATGCAATATTGGTGGGAGGGTTCAACCTCTGTTGCCATATCACCAATATCCACCTCTGATGTCAGGTGCCATCATAATAAAAAAGGGCAGAGGAAAAAAACAAACATAACCAAAAGTGGAAAAAGCATACCTTCTGCACCCCAATAGTGTTTAATATTAAGCATTTTGTTTCCTAAAAAATGTGAAACAGAAAATCTGACATCTTCACATGCATATGAGTGTGGACTAATAAAATAATTTTGATTGTTATGTGTAATTGATTTGTGTTTGTTTGTGATTTGTGCTACACCTGAAAATAGAAAGAATAGCCAGTAATGTTAATGCTGTTGTCCGCAGGAGTCTTTATATACGCCCTTCCAGAATCTGAAGTCACTCATTTGCAAGGTTTGTGCAACGAAGAAGAGAACAATACAGAGCAGACCAAGAGGGAATGGATTTAACACAGGTTGGCATTATGTTAATTTTCTCAATCAAATCAATGTGTTGATAAGCTCGGTTATCCTTCAGCTGCAACACCATTTACCTAGGGAGCATGTCAAGCTAAATAAATCATAAGATTTTTCTCCAAGAAACCAAAGGAGAGATTTAAGAAAATACCTCCTGCTTTTAGGAATTCATGTGGCTTGAATTACCCAAGTTTGGATAAAATATTCCCATCTAGTTACATAGCTAGTGAGATACATGCAGCAAATGAAATATTATTCACTGACAGAAACCACTGCTATTTGCTCAGTGACTAAGTTATTTTTATAGGAAGAACTGAATGACAGGTTTTTTCTGCCTTTCCCTAAAGGGAGCTATCTTAGCCATGATAGTCTAAGGTCTGAGTAAGGCATTGAAGACACTGATGCAGTTCAAAACCAAGACAAGCTTTGAGGCAGTGTGGAGAAGGGCTTTCAGCCTAAGACTCTGGCTTATTTCTTTTCCAGCGATGTGGCTCACTTTACTAAAGCTGTTCCTTTTCCCACCTGATCTGCCTGACCTTCAGAAAAAAATTTAAAGTGTTCTCAGCACGATTCACACACACCTTGATTGCTGATGTTTTTGAGGCTTTGAAATAATTCACTCTGAAATTATTAGATTTTAGAGTGTCATTATTACTATTCAAAATGCTGTTATTAAGTAGTGTCTCTATATTGGTGAAATGTAGATAAGACAGTGTAGGCATTGTCTGCTAGTTCTGTTAAAAAAGTGTTTATGCCTTCAGAACACTAAGAACCTGTAGCTTCCCTTTGTACATCAGCTTCTCACTATGAATTTGAGCTTTTTCATTTTATGTGAGAGAAAGGAAGGTTTTTTGATAGCTTTTGAATGTATGAACTGGAAGATTGTCTAGGCAATCTGTCTGTGGACCTTTTTACTCATTAAGCTGTTCTATAGTTTCAGTGTCTACCAGTAGAGATCTGGTTCTGCTTTCATTAGTTATCAGTCCATACACAACAGACTCACATAGCATTGTAAATTTGATCTGGTTAAGGCATGATTGGATTGTGGTTGAATCACCTAAACATCACGTAATAGAGCATTTTTGCTGGAATTATCTTTATTACCTGCTTAATACCCAATCGAGTACAATGTCTGTGAGGATAAAATTTACCCGCTACAAATTTCTTGAGAAAATTGCAGCAGGCAGAATGATTTTCTGTTAGTTTAGAACTTTGCATTATGTAACAGCACATCTGTCCGCTTCTGGATATGATACTATACCATACTGGTGGGTAGCATTCACAACTAAGAGTATCTGTTGGTGATTTATGATACCAAACCTTGTTAGTGTCCGCTATTGCTTCAGAGCAGTACTTAAGCATTTTAATTATGATTTGTGATTCTAATTTGGACAGATTTCTGTTGTATTGTAATGACTTCAGTTTCCAAATCTGTGTTGGGAAATTATCTGATTTTACTTGTTAACAGCTTGTAATCATGATGTCTATAGATGGAAATGAGGACAAGAGCCATACTTATTAGGCTGAGTAGTTTGAAAGAATCATAATCGTATGTAACTGTTTTGACATAAATCTAATAAATGCGTTCTTCCCCCCCCCCCCCAAAAAAAAAAAAAAAGAAAAAGGAATGTTATCTCTGTTCTTCTTCATTTTATCTTCTATACCATTAAAGTTGGCTGGTAACTTCTGTTTTTCAGAAACACACCAAAGAGAACTTAATCCTAGGTTCCAGCAAACACACAGAAGCTCCTTTGTTTCTCCATATCATAATCAAATGAGGGGCAACCTCTGGAGAAATCCTCAACCACAAGGTAAACATAAGATGTTTGTATTTGGAATTCTTTCTGTGAACAATATAACAGGTCTATGTCTGTGTACAGTTTATATATATATATTTATATATTGTATGTTTGCTGTTACCCTGTGCCCACAGCATTCAGCAACAAAACTTTTAAAGCTTATTAGCAGAAACTAACTCTACCAAGTGAAGTAGATTTTCTTTCCCTCATAGCAGTCTGAAAAAAACATTTCATATGGTATTTAAACCATACACACTTGGTCTCAACTGAGGGGTGCTTAAAACTATAACAGATGTAAAATGAGTTAGCACATATACAATCAATGAATATACAGATGTCATAGTAAGTAAGAGAGCTTAGCTATGAAGTTATTACACTATAGCAGAAAAAATAGGACACTTACCCATATCCCAGTTGTGAAACTCCAGCAGAGGATATCTCCAGAAAAGATCCTTCCCTACTGGTAGTCAGCTCTTAAATGGGTTTAGGAGAGGTGGAGCCAGGCTCCACCCCTTCCAGCAGCACAGGTGAATTGCCTTTACCTGTGCTCGGGTGGCTGACTCATTGCTTGCCTCAGGTGGTCAATCAGAGGTTCAGGCTGTGATTCAGCAGTTCCCATACAGCACAGCTGCACTGAAATGTAAGTGTACAGTTTTTAATTGCAAGTCTTAGTTCTTCAGTAAAACAATTAAGCATGGAAATAAACACATTTTACATGATTTTCTATATCAGGTCTCAGTTTCCGGACCACTACCTAAATAATAGAAGTGGATGTCCTGTTTTGTTGTGACAAAAATTAGTCTTGAATCATTTACCAATCCCATTTCTAGAACACGACAGACATTTCAGCAATGTATCACTGTGTCTAACTCCACTGAGCTGATGCTACTTCAATCTTACTTCCTTGTTATTATAAATGAAGGCATATAAACATAGATTAAAGAAAATAAGCGAAAGGAAGAGAAGTCTAAGAAAGATCAGTTATTTTAAGTCTGCAGAGCCTAAATTTCTTTTGTGTTTTCAGATGATGTTTTCAAAGAAGACTGATGTGATTAGGAAGGAGTATTAATAACTAAATACAGTTAATAACTAAATACAGTAAAGACTTTGATGTGTGTCAGATGCTTTTGTTGTACTCTTCAAAATGAGTTACTATCATTTAATTCACAGATAAAATTGTTTGATGGTATATGTAACAAATACAGCCATAGTGTTCATGCTGACTAAGCATGAAAAACCAAAACTCATTATTGTGGCTGTCTCAAAAAGCCTGTTATTCAGGAATCATTTTTGCAGGCACCCTGTTCACCTCCACAGATCTTACCACTGGATGTATTCCATAAAGCATATTCCACAGTAACTGCGCTGAATTTTGTTATAATTCCGTAACATTAATAAAATATTATGTCTTCCTCTACACAGGCAAAATTAAACCTTATTTACTACCTTCAGGGCTCTCTTAAAATATAATGCCATAATTGCAATTAAATCTCTGTTATAAATAAAAATGATTTAGTAGAAAAACATGCTTCTCCTTATGAAGGAATCTTGAAGTGTTTCAGAGCTCATTTTAAGCTGACCTGCAGAATTTTTGATGTTTTAACAAAATTTCTTTTCCATAAATTTGCTGATGTTAAAAGAGGTATTTGATTTGCTTCGTTATGTAGCTGTTGTCTCTGTTCTGTGTGTCTCTCATCAGAGAAACGGGGAATAAAAATGCAGAAAGTATGATAGCTTGTGGTAAAACTTCCTATTGGAAGTTTCAGATATTACTGATATCTAGCCATATACATATCAGGAACTTGTTTGGCTTAGTGGCTAGAGCACTTAACCCAGTGACTTGTGTCACTGGACCCAAGGATGCAGGTTCAGGCTTTGATTTCATTGTCTGGACTTCTGCAAGGCCATTGTTAAATGTTAGATTTCCTGCTGTTGCATATTATAGATAAATCATTAAATAAAATGCATTTTAAAAAACACTTTAAAAGTTAATGGTACAGTAACCATGGGACCCATATCTTCTGTCAGAAAAGTACCCAGTGATTAGGTGTTCTTTTCTTCTTATCAGTTAATGTTTAAGAATTCCACGACAATGGCTTGACTTCAGCAGTGGAGGAAACAGTGCCTCCACCAGAAGGCATAAACATAAGACTCACTAGTATTTCAATGAGAGGTTTGTTTGAATACCCTCAGGCAGACTAAGAATTGAACTGAGGCATCCCTCATTTTGTGATGAATACTAACCACTGGTCTGCTGTAATTACTATCTAATCTTCCATCTGGGATTTGAAAGAAGGGAATCTGGGGAGCAGGGTATTTTATTTATTTATTTACTTATGTTCTCTTGATAAATGTGTTGACTGTGTGTTACAAATCAGGAGAGTGCATCCAACACAGTGGAACACCAAAGCCTTGCAGAGAGGGAGAAATTTTTTATCCTCAATGTTTCTTATTCGTTAATTTAGAAGACTTGCCTCTTAGTGTTCTGAATTTTCCATATTGCATTCTGAATGCCTGACCATTATGATTATGCCTATTATATAGATCCTAGGCATCTAATTTAAGGCTAAGATTAGCCTTCTGTTACTGAAAAGTAAAACAGCTAAAAACTTGGCTCTGCATCTCTTGGTAATTTTTGTGCTTTGTGTTTAAAAGTCTTCCTTGAGGTACGAAAAATGTTTGCAATGACGCACGAGTTTCGGAATTCTAGGTTCATGGCTTAAGCATCACGTGCCGTATAGCCTATTGCTAGACAAAATTTGATTAATTGGCAATTGAAACCACTCGTTTTGAATCACATTGTTACCTCTTTCTGCAAAGAACTGGAAATAAACTGAGCAATAAGAACTACAGAAATTGCTATTATGATGTATCTCTGTCACTCTCTACAGCAGTCCAACTGATAAAGATTGAGATTTTATTGGTTGCATTTTTTCAGCACAAACTACTACTTATTTCTAAGTCAGAGTACAAAAGATGGTGAAAAAAAGTCTAACCTTATTTGCGTATTGTCTTCTATTTCTAAAACTTTGTTTAAAAATATCATTAATTTGGGCACTGATATTTGAAGACCTGTCTGAAAAAGCACAAAAGTGAGCTGAAGATAGGGGAAGGTGTTATGGAAGACAGCATCAATGGTTGTAAAAGCTACGTGAATGATTAAGGCTGAGGATACCCTAGTACATTTGAAATAGTGAAGGGCATTGGCAAGGATATAGCTTTTCTGATCTGCCTTTGGTAGGGTAGAACCCTCTGTCTGATGGACCCTTGTTGGGGAAGAAGACATAATGAATAAAAGCTACCAGAGTACTAGAAGCGATGAATAATAATTTCAGCTACCAGTCTGCTACCACAAGAATCATCAACAGTGAGGTGGGGAAATAGTGAAGTATTTTGACAATTTCATATTTATACTTGTATTTGGAAGTTGGATTTGGGGTCAACTATATTCTGTCTGAGTTTTACACTTAGGATCCTACTTTGCTTATAGGAATCTACAGTGTAAAGCAGTATTGTATATGGCACACTTAAAATGATATGAAAATATTTCTTTTATCTGGTTCAAAATAGTGCATTTTCTTCTCCTGAATTCACAGTCTAATCTACCAGCCATTGTGTATATGACCTCTATAATTCACTATATATGACCTCCCAAATTCACTATCTGGAGCCTTTACTTGGCCATAGATTTAAAAGTTATAGTAGCCTAGGAGCTTCAGGAAGAGCTCCGTCGTGGACTTTAGCTTTTAACATCTCAAAATACTATCTGCAATTACATGCCAACTGAAGAGAAACATGTTCTTTTCTCAAAATGTATGTGAATATAATTTTTCTTGGAGGCAGTCTAAACAAGCTTTTCCTATTTTTGATTTCCTTAAGGTAGAAGATACAGATCAGGACATCCAGAGCAGAGGAGAAGATTCCATGTTCCTCCTTGGTAAAGAATAAATGTGATGAGCTAGCAGACTGTGATGGTGGGATAGTTGCTGTTGAGATTCTTTTTTGTCTGTGAGAGCCTCTTACAAACTTTACAGAATAACTGAACCATATGACTGCAGAAGAAATGGCTCAAAGCTGAGGGTATTTAGTATGTGAATCCCTTGCTGTTTAAACTTGCTATGAGACCAGAATCACAGAACTAAGTTAATAGTACCAGCTGAAGCAGAGTATTATCCAGGTGTAGCTACATAATTTTGTACCCCTGACAATAGAAATTCTAAAGCACTTGTACCACATCATAAGATATTCCTGACTATTCTAGTTTTGTATACTCCAAGAGTTTGCTCATCATGAATCATGTGGAATATTCATGCTGAATTCTGGTTTGTGTCTTGGGTAAATTATATCTTGATCTTAAGGGTTATGCCATTGGTACTGAAACCTGTTGAAAAGTTTGAAAGATGTCATCACCACTGCCATGTAAATATCACCTGCCAGCAAAACAAAATGACCTTCCTGTAAAATGCAGTGCTTTCTTGAAACAGCCAAAAACTGCTGTTGCTTTTGGTACTTAAGCAATTCTGCACATCTGAATGTGCAGAATGAACCACAACATTGCAGAGGAAAGAATCTGAGTCTTGTCCTGTCCTACTTTGGCAATAAATAATACTTACAAGAACCAGACTTTTCCCTATCCAGAATCTCAACAATGTAATTGAAAATTGTCTTCATCTATGTAATCCTCAACAGTTTCATTTTCTTAGGTTTCTAGTCATCTTTTAGTAGGCTTGACTCAAGTGGATGTTTATGGAACTGATTTCCTCTGTTTATGTGCTTTGGAATCATCATGTCTTTAGGTCTGTACTTCAGCATTTTCAGTATATTAAGTCATTTCATGATCTTTGTATGGAAAGTATATAATGAAAGGAAAATGATAGTTTGATAAGAGCAGCAGAAATGAATAAAGGATATACAAAGATGGAGGCAAAATGTTAAAAGGAAGTTTTATAATCTGGTACAGCGTGCAGATTTTCACAGGTCTATCTTTAGTTACTGAGGATGTTGACTATTCCAAAATGCTTTTAGAGTGCTTCACTTTTCTGTTTTTCAATCTGTAACAATCAGCAAGCTTTTTACTGTGCTGAGTGAGTAAGATGTTGTGACCCAATTCTTGCTTAAGTAACTTTATGTTATATTCTACAGAATATATAGTATTTCAAGTTAAGGATTATAGTTCTGTTACTGTAAAAAAAAAAAAATAAAAAAAAATCAGTGCCTTCTGTCTGGCTTGAATTTGTACACCTTTGGCATCCACCTACTATTTTCTGTCTAAATTGCTTTGATTTCCTTTTATTTAAGGATTTTATTTTTTTAAAAGGAAATTCAAAATAGTATTTTTCAGGCACATGTGGCTTTCATGAGCAGTTTCCTATTGAAACTTTTTACAGAACTTTTTGTTATTAGAATTGTTTTGGTGTTGATGTTTGTGTGTCTTATTTGACTCTTCACAACTGTTGATCTTTTAGGTCGCCCAGATGATGCTACTCAACACTGGAAGTAGATGAAAATATTATAATTTTCTTATGTGTCTTTTTCTGATTGTAACACAATAAATACATTATTTTGTACTCTGTGTATAGCAACAACTAAATAAATAAATTGACAGCAACACCGGATTTCTAATTCTGAGCAGACAGTTTTTACACAATATAGTATCTGAGTTGCATTGCAGGACTCCTGTCTTGAAAGGGATACTCCTGCTTCCTTTTTTCCTTGATTTGTCAATGACTGTAATTGTACTAACTCTTTCTTTCTTTTTTCTTTTTTCTTTTTTCTTTTTTTCTTTTTCTTTTTTTTCTTTTTCTTTTCATTTCCCCTTTTCTCTTTCTTTTCCTTTTTCTTTTTCCTTTTTTTCTTTTCTTTTTCTTTTTCCTTTTTTCTTCTTTTTCTTCTCCCTCCCACTCCCAGAGTTTCTGGAATAATGTGGACTGAGTTTTATGGAAGGTTCTTTAGTTTCAGTAATCTTGGGTTTAACAGTGTATATGAAAAGAATGCCACTATGAGACAAAATTTCTAAGTAATTCCTCTTTTGATTCAGATACGAGGGAAGATTTCTGTTGGCCTCAATTAAGAAAATTAAATACAGTTAGAGTGGGAGTTTTGCTGTGCTAGTTGTGATATGATATGAATTGTTGGTAATAGTTGCCCTGACCACTGAAGAACGATTAGACTCTGAGAATTTGTGTTGTTTTTTTTCCTTCTAATACTAGACTATAAGTAGAAGCTGCTGTTATTATTTCCAAGCTAAGATTTTTTCCCACTTGGAATCATAGAGCCATAGCAGGAAGCTGAAAGATAAAGGGGTTATTTTCCAGTGCCATTGAAATTTAAATTGATCAGAGTACCACAAAGCTTATGGACTGTAGAAGGAATTCACGTACAGTAAAACAGCCTTAAAGCTCCCAACCTAATGACATTGCTTTAATAACTGACTATAGGGTTACTTTGGATTGGTAAAACAGGCATGGATTTGAAGTGAGGGAATCTATGTGAATTAATTTAAAAAAAAAAAAAAAAAAGCAATCTTACTTTGTTTGATTAGATTGTTTACCATTTTCTTTGGCCTTTATGAAGTACAGCTGCCGTTCACCAAATGTTCATTGAAATTGAGCGTTTATTTATCAACTCCTCTTGAAGAAAGTTTCAGAGAACATTCATTAATGTCAGTAATTTGGTCTGCCTTGACTCAACAGAAATTTTCTGACCACCAAGAGACATTTTGCTTCCTGGTTTCACCATGATTGTGCCTCGTTACCGTGGGCTTGTCAGCAATCATGAGACTTCACATGAACCTGGTTACCATCACCAGACTTGCTCTGCTCTTGCTTGGGTACTGTGGACCTGCACCCTCACTGCATCTGTCCTTCCCTCTTCCAGCTGCCCACACTTGCTGCTCTGTGGCAGTGGGGCTTAAAGCCCAAGTAGCACAGGGCATCAGAAAGCCTGACTGCAAGTACCATAGTAACTGGGCAAGGTAAAACTAATAAATATGTTCTATGGAATAGCTTGCCGCTGAAAGCAGCTTGAAAAACTGAAAACAGTTACGACAGCAATGTCACTGTAAAGCTCTCCCTAGTTAGGAGCTTGCATTTGGTGCTTTCATAGGCCTTAGAGCTGACATCCAGAACTTTCTCACCCATTAACTAGTATACAGTGCTTCAAAATGTGAAGCCTTTTTAAAACAATCCTAGAATCCTAGAATCCTTGGAGTTGGAAAGGATGTCTGAGGGCCATCTAGTCCACAGAGGTCCCTTCCAACTTTAAAGATTATATGAGTGCAGAGAGGACTTCAGCTGTAGCAGTTTCAAGTTCTGTCATCCATATCTCTACATACTACAGATAGGATGTAGACTGGGGCCAAAGAACTACACTGACTGCAGAATTTCACTCACAGCATTGTGTTCTACCTTAGGTGTTCATATTTGATATCAAAATTGTGTTTCATCCATAAGCATCATCAAAGGATAAAATGCATTATCTAGGGAAATAAGATACACAGGATATGAAGGATGCATACAACTTTTAGGATTTTTTATTGTTGTTAATACTTTTTATTCTCTGGTAGTTGTTATTTAAATCACTTATTGAGTGGCCTATTATTGTAAGTGGTCACGTAGATAAAAAGCTACATATTCAAAGTCAATATATTTAAACAAGGCATGAATTTTAGTTTGAAATACACTGATATTTCAAATGTATTCATGTCCTCTTCGCCATGCCAGAGAACACACAAACTACTAGACACAGAAACCAATCCTGGGTATACCTCTGACAATGCCCAGGAGGCTTATAAGTAGAGTATAGCGCTCTGTCTTAAATATTCAGTAGCCAGCTATGCAGCTGGTCTTTGGACTCTTCTTAAAGAGCAAGAGTGTACCGTAAGAACTGCTCTGACCTCAGATGTGATTTTTGAATGTGCTATAGTTAGCTCTGAAATAGTTTTTAGAACTGTGATGAGAAACTTGTACGTCACTTATGACATTGGAACACTTAATTCATGGTAACCATTCAGGAATTACCTTTATCAGATCCAGTTTTATTCTAGTCAAAAGATTGTTAGTAGCAGAGGCCTAGTGGGCTCTGTATTTACTTTCTGAGAACAATTTTCATTTGTGATGAAGATGCAGCTCATCTAAGAGGCTGCGAAAGTGTAATGCTGTGCTTTTTGATAATCATCTTCAGCCTCTGGCATACTTACCCATCAGATCCTTAAGTGCCAGCATACATTCTGCTGGAGGGCCTTCAATTTGTGCAAAGTTCATTCAGGTTTGAAGCATGCTGGCGATGAAAATCTCTTGTGAGGTAATATGCATATGAAAGATCACCAGGTTTAAATGTGTTGCTTACTGAATACAGTGATAATCCTAATCTAAAACGTCTTTGAGCCAATGACAATACTTACGCCTTTGAGAATGCTTTTGTTTTGTAAGTGTTAGATAATTTCTCCACTACCTTCCCTGTGCAGAGCACAGACTCTGTGCACATCTAGGCTTGTTTGGCAACTTTGAGACCCCTCTGAAAGTCTTGACAGTGACTGTGATTTGTGCTTTTCATAAAGGTTACATTTTCAATGATGATTTCCTGAAGTAATTGTTCAAAAGTAGTCCATAAACTGCACATTCAGCTGTCTCTTACTTTGAGAACAGACTCCTATTCCTTTGGATTAGTGTTTACTGGGTTAATTCATGGTAATAAATAGTTCTGCAAGAAATTCTTGCTCTGAGTAATAAAAATAATAGCATTAAAAAAAAAAAAAAAAGTGCTAGTAAAAGCCAGTTTGTGTGTCCTAGCACTTGCCTGTTGGAACTATGAAAGAAATCCCAAATTTCTGATTATGCATTTGTTTACACTAACATGTTATTGCTTGATCAGTCCTCCATGTTATTCCTCTCTCTTCCTGATCAACACTCCCATCTGTCTACAGAGAAAGCCCAAACTGGTGAGGCTCATAATTTGTTGTTTTAGAAATTAGGATTTGAAAGACAAAATAATAGTAATACTACTACTAATAATAATAATAATGCTTCTCTTCTGTTGCTTGTGCTCCCAGAGTGCAGGGATTCAAGGGGTTGTTAACTGTGCATGTAATTCTAACTTGGGGCTCCAGCTGCTACAGCCTGCGGAACTTTTGGATTTTGAGTGGATGAATGTCCAGACTGCTGGAGGATGAGATGCATTCTCCTTTCTATGTGCTAGATATGATACAGCCTTCAAAAAGGAATGGTGCTAATCCACCAATGGTTATAATTCTAGGTATGTGAGGGTAGCATGTGTGAAGTTCCTGTCAGAGACACTGAGGCATCTTCCTCCTGTACAGGATTCCTTGCTCTGTATGATTTCAAATCTCTGAGAGGCCACAGGGAGGGCGGTTTTCTTTCCTGCATTAAGTTGGTTTTAGATTGGGCCCACCAAAAAAGATGATAAATCAGTGTGAATGTAATTTTACAGAACAGGATTAAAAGAATGAGAATATGAGAGTATTGCTTGAAAAATAGAAATTAAGGGTTATGTTTGATTTTAGATGTCTTGTGCAATTGTCTTCAGATTAACCACATCCTTTTAGATGCGTTAGGCTGACAGTGCTGGGAAATTAGCCCAGACCTGACTTCTGGTAGGTGTCCTGACTGCTGGGCTACAACTCGCGTGACAGATTGCATCCAGCACAGTAGGCTGCAGAAAGGAGTTAATGGAAAATAGAATGCTTTGATGTTCACTTCTGGTGGGCTGGTCCTCCTGTCTGAAGGCTAAACACCTATTGTCCTCAGTAGGAGTTTTCTTTATGAAAAGCTCTCACAAAATCTGTCAATTCCAATTTCATTTTCAGATGCTGTGGCTTGCTCTATTCCTATGTTGCCAGCAATGTTTGCAAGAGTGATCTTTAATTTTTGAGCCTCTAACTTCAGACGCCACAGACAGAACCATATTTCTCAGAAATTGCTGAGCATCTGTCCTCTTCTGCTAGAGCAGATGTCTCAAAAGTATTTCCATTAGAGCATCATAAACCAAGGCACCTAAACACTCTGCCTCCTTTCCTGAGAAATGGGGCTAAGCACTGCCGAGATGCACCTTAGAAAACAGGCTCAGCTAGAATTAAAATGGGGGGGAGGGTAAGGAGAGTGAGAGCTAATACAGTAACAGCCTATGATTAGAAATCTCAACAATGACAGTGAGTTCTGTTTAATTTCTAACTGCTTAAAAGCAGGCCTGGGGAAATGCTCTGCTTAGAAATGTCATGGAAAGCGCAGCTGGTCCATGGGCTTTATCTTGAAAAGCAAAGGATCTTTCCCATTTTGCAGTAACACTGCCATTTACTGGGCCATACCACTAGCAATTTGCAACAATGGGAGGGAAAAAAGCTGCCATTTGACCTAGAATGCAATTTTCAACTAATTAATAAAGTGACCATTAGTGCCCGAGGGGATAATAACAGGAATAAGAACAAATTACTGTGGGGTGCAAAGGAGGCTTGAGCATTGTATTGCAAATTTCTTATGGCACTATTCTTTTTTTTTTTTCCTCACTAATACTTTTAAAGTGCCCCCACTCAACACTTGCTCCTTGTAGGACCCTTGCAAACCACATAAGAATTAGCCCTTCAAAGATCAATCAGGATCTAATTGTTGTTAACAAAGTGCCACCTGGAGAGAAATGTTACAATATACCTTCATTACAAAGCATTCAATCTCTCTCACGCTCACAAGTCCTGGCTACAGTACAGACAAAAAGGAGCGGTTGCAAGCATTAAGATCAGGCACCTGCAATTGGTTGTAAAACACTGCCAGTCCCTGCACAAATATGCTCCTAATATTGCATGGGCCTCGTTAGAACTGCTCTGTTTATGCTTCCTCCAAGCAAATTTTGCTGAGGTCCCTCCATTAGTGATGCTTTAACGTATCGCTGCAGCTCTCATATCGATGGGAACACAAGGCAAAGCAACTACACCATTTGCTGTGATCTCTCATAGGCCTCAGGCACTGTGCTCAGTAAGGATTCTTCTATATTTTATGACTCCTGCCCTCCACGTCCCAAAGGCAATTGCTCAGGAAATCTTCCATGAACTGATTGTTCATGGGTGTCCTGTATTCATTTATGATGACTGTAGTTTTGTCCGTCTTGTCAGAGATGGTAGCTGTAGGTGTAGAGCATATGCTATAGGCTGCCTGCGTTAGTACTTCGCAGTGGTTCCCAGGTGTTTGCCACCGCACATCCCTTTCTGCATGCTTGATTTCCTGGGGAATATTTCCTGTTCTGTTTGTGTACAACAAAGCTATCAAGATAAAGCAGAATGGGAGTCTGGAACCTTTACTGGTCGCTGAGCTCCTGAAAATTCACAGCAGGCAACAGCAAACTGAGAACTGCTGTCAGCAGACTTAGTTTGCTTGTGTTTTGTTTATGGTCAGGAAGTCAGATTGACTGAAAACTCTGCATGGAGGTAAACCAGCCTCTCTTTTCAAAACCCAAACATTGGTCATTGCTCAGGGCCCCCAGGCAACACTTGTTCAGCAATGTAGATAGCAGTTTCTGTTCGGATGTTTCTCCTTTAGTCCTCACCTAGTTCCAGGTCTCAGTTCCAAGGCATTGCAGTTGTGATATCAGTTGTTGGTAGAGCTGTGGAAGCAGGGCACTGATTCCAGGGAGAACAGTGCTTTCTTTCCCAGTCACCCCAAAGGGCAGGTGCTTCATCAGTGAGTTCATAAATAGCATGGTGTTACCCCGTCCTGGCTGACTAAATTAATTCTGTGTGGAGAACAAACTGTGTCAATAGAGTGCTTTCTAGGGACAGTCTCAATTGACTATGCATTGCTTACCTCTTTTTTTGGTTCAAATAGTGCAAATAAAGATGTGAGTGATATTTTTTCTCTGATGCACATTATGCAAAATAAGGTCAATCCTCCTGGATCCTAAAAGTCTTAATTTGTTAAATGTCATTCCAAATGTTCTTAGTGGGCAGATATTGGCTGTTTGTGCTCACCCTGCCGGTGTTTTGTAATCAGTCTCCGTTATTGCTGCAGCTAAAATACATGCTTTGAATTTTTCATTTTGACTTTGTCTGTCTGCCCAGCCTAAACTGCCATGTAAGCAGAATGTTGATCATGAAGGAACTATTCTGCTTTAACCTAGGTGAAGAATTGCCAAAGAACCAAACAGTGATGTTTGAAATACAAAGTAATGTGCAGTGAGACTGCACCAAACTAAGATGTATGTGCAAGCTTCATACATGTGGAGAAAAGGAAGAAAAATGACCTATAACAGGAAGAGAACCATCCCAGACTTGTGGATTGTCTTTTCCATAGGCTATAAGCATAAAACATCTGGCAACCTTCTTCCTGAAACTGATGAAAGGCGGTTCAGCTACTCAGTGGTTTTGGATTAACAATGTCCTTAAATAGCTTCAATTTCAGTGCCTGTCTGTGGAAGTCAGCAATAAGAGTGCATGGGACACACTGTTACTCTGCAGAAATCTGCAATTTATATCTGATCAACTGTCCATTCATTTGCATACATCTTTTGTTCAAGAGTGCTCATTGAACACATGCTTTCAGACTTGAGTCTTTCAGACTTGATGAATTTGGCCTGCTATAAGAAGATTCTGTCTAACCAACAGAATATGGGACAGAGTTAGGAAACTGATTAACTCCCCTGCATCTTCCCAGACCTGTCATTTCCTTACTTAATGACCTTGGTTAAGACATACCAATTTCTTGTGCCACCCATTGCAATCTGATGGAGCCTGCTTTTCTCTGTATGGAGTTTAAATCTACTGATGCTGTTATGTTTGTAGCAAATGGCTACTAAATGCCAGTGAAATATTTCCCTTAATAGTTATGCAGTGTTGAGGCCAGATACTGAGGTGTGCAAAGTTAGAAGCACTTGAAATGTGAGCAATTGGCTGTTTGTGCCACCCTTTGCTAAAAGAGAAGTAGGAGATTCTTATGTGAATGGGCTGTAGAACTGTGTAGTAAAGCTTCGGAGACAAATATGAATTGGTGGGATGGGCTCCAGGCTACAAGCCTTTGAGCAAATTCTTGCACACCAAAGTAAGGTACAATGAACAGAGATGCAAGTGTTTGCCATCCCCAAAACTGCTTCATAGACCCCCAGGACTGAAGACTGGTTTTCACTGCAGGGTGTGTTCTTCTGCTTGCCCAGGAGATGGATGTACATCCAAGTCCTAGTAGTGTTAAAGAGAGGTGCCTACTAAATTTTCCCATGTGTTAATGGAAGAAAAATATTCCAAAGGTATCTTACAAGGTAGCAAAATGTTATTGCTGCATGTTGCGTTTCTTTAATATTTGCCTCTGATACAGCAGTCTGCCCTCATCATTTGGGTAGATCTGCTTGAAATCCTGCTGTCTGTCACAAAGAGGCGTTGTTTTGGAGCCATCCAGCATGCTTTCCCATTATCCTCAGTGCAAGACTATAAATATACAACATGCATGCAATCTGTTTGCATACTGATTCCCTGTTTCCCAGATCAATCTCTCATTGCTTTCCAAGCAGTATAGTCCCCATAGATTCCTGGTTTTTACTGAACTCTCATCACCAAGGAAATATGCTTCAGGGCTGTTTTTTTTTTTCTTTTTTCTTCAGGGGCACTTAGTTTTTCTGTCTTTTGTAGCAACCATTAAAGTTTATTTTTAGGCAGAGGAAAGTTATACACTTTCTGACAGTGTGTCGTAGGGGCTTACTTAATCCTGTGGAACATTTGGGTGCATTTTGCTGGGGGAGGGATGGAAAGAGTAAAAGAAAAAGCTGCAGAAATCAGTGGAACTGGAGATCCAAAGTCCTAGAAGGTGGCAATCTGTTAATTAGTGTTCTTGGGAAAACCTGCCTGTGATGAAAATAAAGCCTGTCGTTAAAACCCACTGCATTTTCATTTTCTGCCCCTGAATGTTGTTAACAATGTTGCACTCTGGTTAAGTAAAAATCTAAAACTGCACTGAAGTGTTAGTAATCGGTTCCTGAGCAGATTCCCTAATGCTATTCACTTTTCCCTGCTAATCTTCCTGTGTGAGTTATAACAATGCAGCACCAAATGAGAAGGAAATGTCAGGTTATGTTTCAGGGCCAGCCTCCTGCCCACCCTCCATCTGTGCTGATGTCAGTGCTTATTGGAACATATGCTGCCTGTTGCTCACTGACCATCTGTTAGCTGAGCTGATGAAGTGTTCCCGTTGCTGGGACAACCCAGCCCTTGATTGCCAGTGGCACCACAAACATTTTCTGCTTGGGTTTCACTTTTATCTGTGCTCTGGAATGGCAGCCCCGGGTGGGCACGGGTTACCGTGTCCCTGCCATGTCCTTACACTGGCAGCTTTCCACAGGATTCAAGTTGCACGTTTTGGGGTGAATGTGGAAGGTTGGAGCGGAACCTCTGTGCACGTGGTGGCTGTGATCAACTATTGCCATCGCAAACTCAGATCTAAAGCAGGAGGTGTGTGTGGGAAGGGCCTGTGGGCTGTGGCTGGCACAGCACAGAAGTGCTGTAAGCCTGATGCTCTGCAGGGCTGCAGACCTGTTTTGGGGGCTGAGCAAAAGCAACTTTTCCCTTCCTCCAGAGTCACTTGCTCTGTAATTATTGTGTTCGGTATTTGTGTCTGACAGCCGCAAGTCTTACAGGCATAACTGAATCCAAATGTAATCATCTCTTTACAACCTTAGCTTTGGTTTGTAGGGCCAGAGTGATGATAAGCTACAGCAGCAATGATAAAACTGCCCACACACACCCTTTTTGCAGCTCTGTCTGGAGAGCTTTCCCCCCTCTTAAAAATGTCTGCAAGCATTAATCAATCCTCATGACAAGCCTATGGGGCTGGCAGGTGGTATTCCCATGTTAGAGAGAGAGAAGCAAAATGTGAGAGCTGGCATGAGAACCGAGGCATGCCCACCTCCCAGCCTTCGCCTGCTGAGATCACTAGACCATATTGCCCTTCACTGCACACCAAGGGCCCCCGCTCAGCCACGGTGCCAACAGGAGCTGCATACCAGAAACGAGAGCCGGGCAGGCTGTCCTCTTTAGTTCTCTCCATGTTTAATGTGAGGGGAAAAGAGCAGTGTCCGATAAATGAACTTCGTTGGGAAGGCTGCTGTGATAGTTAGACTCAGCACTGTGGTAACAGGGTAAGAAGTGATAGCCGGTAGGTATTAAACACTGCAAGGTGGTGAAATGCCTCAGCCTCTCATTTTCTGTCGGTACTCCTTGGCGTTTCTCCCTGTTGACCCTGCAGTTTTGGTCCCTGGAGCACACTGGGCACTTCCATGATCTCTTAGCCCCAGTGCCAAAGATTCTCCCATCCATTCCTCTCTCTCCACCCAGCCTTGCTGCTTTTCTGTTTTACTGAAAACTTTTTTCCCATGTGTAGTTCCTACATAGAAAAAGTAAAGTTTTAGCCTCTCCTCCAGCCTGTCCTTTTCGTTTTCTCCCAGTGTTCCTGTCAGTTGCTCACTCTGGTTCACCATTCCACTCCTTCCCCTTGTTTCTTCTGGTACTGAAATCCTCTTCTCTTCCTACCACAGAAATCCTCTTCCCATTTTTGTTAACCCACCCTGTCAGATCCTTTTCATAAGAGTGAGCTGTAGGCTCTTGTAAAAGTTGTAAGAAAAAGGGCTATTTCTTTTTTACCCTACGCATCAATTATTGCTCTAATTAAATGACTGAACAGTATAATAATGTTGTGTGCTCAGAGACTACGTGGCACGTGTGGTAGAGCTGGATGTGATACACACTGACATAATCCTAGGTGTTAACAATAATAATGTACAACTTCAGCATATGTTGCTATTTCAGGATGTTCTGGTACAATGGGTTGGTTTTATTCACCCTGGGGCCGGGCAATGAACAAATTGCCACAAGGCCAGCAAGGGTGGGGATTCGCATTGCCTCATTGTGGTAAGTGCCTGTGCTGGTTTGTATTCTGTGGTGAACGTGAGGTGCTGTGCTTTTGTCAAGCAGCAAGCTGAGTCTTTTGCCTTGTGTTTACTGTGGTTATGGTAAAGGCATTTATCTTCAGTTCATCACAATTACCACAGTGGAGCCTGGGCACTCTAGATTTATACCTTCTTTTGTAGTGACTCGTTTGGTGCCAGTCTGCTTTTAAATCTGCTTTGGTGTCCTTTTGCATTGCCAGAATAGTATAATTGTGCCAGAAAATAGATGAAAATGGGGCCAACTTTTGATCTCTTCCAAGAATTTCATAAAGCTCGGGGCTTTGCTGATTTTACAGGCCTGGGCTACTACACATCTTGAATCAAAACAACACAGAATTTAACACTTTGCTTTGCTTTGCAAGAATTGACAACACGGATTTCCTTTGATCAAGGAACATGAGGGAAAACTGATAGTATGAGCCACCATCTGCCCAGCCTCCAGCAGCATTTCTACACAGGACAGGATTGCAAGTTTTCTGTAATTTTTTGACTGAGATTAAGCAGTTATATTAATTTCTACATGTGGCTACGTAGTTAGATTGTCATGTGGATTTATGGGATGATTTTTGAACAGCAAGAGTATTCAACTAAATAATTTCAAAGCTTTCAGGTGGTACAAAACAAGGAGATGTGTATCTTTTACCAGCGGTTTGTAATGTCTGAGCATTTCTAAGAAAGGGCATTGGCTAAGGGTCATGCTGGAGTTCCAGATAGGGATAGGATACTCTTGCTGTTTTACATTTATAGGATTGTGAGAGCTACTGGCTACTGTCCTCATCTTAACCTGTAGCAGGGATCTTTGATGCTGTGACCTATCCCCAGCTCTGGAGGGTAAACTGTAGTCGGTGTTGTGCTGTGATTAATAAACAGTACATCCCTGATTGCACTGCTGTGCTCTCAGTGCAAAGTGGGGCTGTAACGTGCACTTTTGGGGAAAGATCATCCCTGTGGTGGGGGCAGCCTGCCATTAACGTCGGTTGTGGGAGGATTTGCACTGTGCTGCCCAAGCCCTGCAGATCGCTCTCCACACAAATTAATTAAAAGATGCCGTAGGTAGGTGTCCAGCAGGCACAGAAGGAACCCAGCTCTGTTACTAGTCCACAGTCCCCAATTTTCCAGCTGTCGCTATGTAATACGGTCTCCCCCTCACGTAATTCCTTCCTATAGTCCAATAGAAGTCCTTCAAAGACAAAAAAAAAAAAAAAAAGAAAGAAAGAAAGAGGAACAACAAGCAAGTAATCCTGTCATACGATCTGCCCCAGTAGTTTGGGGCCTGTTTCTCTTTCAGGGGCTGTGAGCATGCTTTGAGGTGCACAATAGAGATGCCTTCTCCATTGACTGAGGGGCTCAATGAGCCAAGCTCGGCAGCAGCCCCGGTAACAGCAGCAGCAGCAGCAGTGGTGCAGCAAAGTAATGGGCCCAACTGTTAACTGATTTAACACTCTGCCAGCTGCAGTCCCTGAGCACAGAGAGGAGCAGCGGGCCTTTGAATATTACCTTTCAGCCAATTAGACATATGTCACTTTCAGAAAATGTTTCTTGCCTGCTCCTGTTGAGGGGAGGCTATGCTGGAGCGGAGAGGAAAATGGCATTACCTGCTTTTATCCCGAATCTGAGGTCCCTCCTTTGGGTAGAAATTGGTTGTTATTTCTGGTATTATCAGCACTATGTATGCTAGTGCCTGCAGAGGGCTGTGAGGAAAAAAAATGATTCTCAGAACTCCAGAAGTTTTTCAGAGTCTTGTAGGCTGCCTATGGAAAGGGTAGGAGCTTTTACATAAAGGTAGGTTTGAATCGTTGAATTGAAGTGAGACCTCTCTGCACCTGAACACCGTGGAGGTTAAAATCAGCATCTGAATTGGCTTGAGCTTGTTTTGCATGTAAAACCTCCTGATCTCAAAGAGACTTTGGCTTCAGCCAAATCAGGTATCAGAGGACTGACATCATCTCAGAATGTTCAATTTTGCCCCAACAATCAGTTAAAAAAATAAAATAAAATACAAGTCAGATTGTAACGAGTGAGTGGGTGGCAGATCTGGGAGAGTGCTGCAGGATGCTTCATTTCTCCAAAGGTTGTTACCACTGCAGCAGCAAACAGGGCTCCGGGGTACCACAGCTGCTCCAATGGCATCTTTTAGGAGAGCAAGTAGGCATCCACAGAAAATGAATATTAGGGTATTTATTCTCAGAATCGATGAAGAAAGCAGAAACATGTATATTTGTTGTAGAGTAGATGTGCCACTTTTATTCACAGATTATTTGTATTTCTGTTTATTCACAGATTATTTGTATTTCTATGAGGTTGAAATTCTCAATTTTAGCTATGTCAGTTTTTGTGTTAAAGTACAAAATAATGCAATATTAGCATGTGTATTAAATTGTGCTGAAATAAAGCAAATTATAGAGAAAAAAATACTTCATGGCATGTGCTTAAAATATTTTCTTAGCAAAAGGCAATGCAAGCGAATGGAAGCTAAGAAGTTCATTTGAAATGAACCATATGCAAAGGATAAAATAAATGTTTGAGGTTTTTTCTCATTGACTTGTCAAAACTGAAACTTTCTGAGGAAGGAGGCTGATTTATTTTACAACCTTGGCCTAAAGTTTTCAAGATGGCACTTGTTGCTGTGATGCTGTTGGTGAGCAGAAATAAGTCATCTAGGGCTGTGCAGAGACAGCTTGTGTTTCCCACTGGAGGCAGAGATCTGCACAGGTTTTGGACACTGTCAGACCTGTACAACAAACTGTGTGTGTTGTGCAGGTATAGAAGCAAATGGGGAGCAGCTTTTCTGTGACTTATGAGGGGAGTGCTGAAGTTAGGTTAATGCGGGTGAAAAGCTCTCTGAATAAGCGTGATCTTGTTTTACTTGGTTTGGGCTTTCCTAAGTTGAGTCTGAGTTTTTTTCCTCGGTTCCTATGAGCACTCACCCAGTAGGATGTTTTCTGGTTCAGACTTTTGATGTTTGGTAATCATGAATTACTGCTTGTCAAAGGCAATGAGGCAAGGCATATTTTGGGGTGAGGGATCACGTTGTGTCTAAATGTGCAGGAGAAGGCTTTGGGCATTGAGTCCTTTTCATATCTAGCCCCACCTGAAGAAATTCTTGAGTTTAGTTTTTGAAAGAGAATTTTCTCCTTTCCAAAAAAAAAACAAAACAACCCTCTTCTTCTGCAGTGTTTAGACCAGCTTCAGGCAGTGACAACAGGGTTATGGAATGGTAATGCATAAATTGAAATGAGTTGCTTTTTGGAATATCCCAGAGTTGTAGCCAGACAAACATTTTAAGCTGGCATAAGTTGTCAGTATTGATAAAAGAAGTCATTCCATACTTTCTCTGCTTCTGGCTGCTTGTTCTCACTCTTGTACTATTTCACTGTACTTTCCCTTCTGCAACCTAATGCTGAACTGGAAGAAATTCAGCTGGAAATAAACTTTGCAGATTATTTCAGAGGTTGTGAGGAGGAAGGGTGTGCTGGCAGGGTGCATCTACACCCGCTTTCTCCAGACTAGTTCACTTCATGACTGCATGAACCCTTGTGTCAGTAGACAGCATATGGTACCACAAGGATGGAATCGAACAATGAGAGCAGGGAGAGAACAGAACTTTTTTTTCAGTGCTAGCACTAGCTTGTCATCACCAATGAAACCTGTTTTCCCATTTAGGAAAAGCTGGTGAAAAAGGACAATTTACCCATTGGTAACAGCGGGTTCATCTACCAAAAGAAACTCATTGAGGAGATCTTACGAAGTACAGATGGCTGTCCAGCCAGCAGCCACTGAGCCATGGTCAGATAGATGTTCTGTTGCTAGAGCTCCTTGCAGGTGTTAGTACCTGTAGACTTTGCTTGGATGTGACAGTTTTCTCAGTGAGGTACTTCAGTGATGCTAAGCATGCTTCTGTGTATAATCCTCACTTTATTTGATTGCACAGGGAGATTACACAAGTGGAGAACTGCTGACTTTAAATATACCACCAATAAACAACACAGTATTTTGTGGAAATGTGTTGGATATTTCACAGGTCTTGTATAGCACTATGCCGCTTGCAGATGGCATTTTAGATAATGATTATTCTATTTTTCATATTTCTCTGCCATATCATCAGTGTAGAGATCCTGCAAACTCTGTTGCCAGTCACTTAGTTGGTATGGCTTGGAACGTACGTATCTTTGTGCATTTGAATCCATTACTAATGCACAAGCATTCATCAGTTTGGCAGGAATGGACATTACACATCTGTAATTCATAAGCTTCAAGATTGTTTTGGGTGATGATGACTCCAATGAATGTCCAAATTCCCTTTGGCATCCATCGTCTAGCCATAACTTGTTGGATCCAGCAGAGTGAGTTCACATTGCAGGAATCATCTCCAAATTCTGGCTTAATAGTTTGCATGCAGTTAATGCTGGAATAAGCAATCTTTGCATGGGGGAAGCTGTCTGGAGTCAATTTCATCCCCTTTAGCTGAGAAAAGTTGATAATCGCATCAGTTGTTGCACTTTTAGGGACAAACAGATGGCATATGAGTTCTTGTAATTTCTGAAAGAAGCCTGATGAAATCTCTCAGTGTCCAAACACTGAAAAGTTATACTGATAATGCCATTTTCTTTGCATGAGTTCTAGGGCTCCCACTTTTCCTTTGTCTGAAAAAAGACTAACAGCATTGCATCCCAAAAAGACATGTGGGCCAATCAGTATCCTGCATGCAGCAGTCTCAGGAGGGCACGTTATTATATTACCATCAGTGAAAAATGTTTTGTGTCTGGTTTCCAACTTTCTCATGCATTAGCCAAGATCCGTATTACTGCTGGATTTCACCCATCATTTCAGCATACAGTATAACACGTCCTCCTTCTCTTATGGTACTTTGAGTTCTGTTTTCTTTTGGTGGCATGTGGCTAGATAATAAGCAAAGATCACAGTTCAACAGAGAACTCCATAATATACTTTATTTTTGTGATTTACACACTTGCACACCTTTTTTTTTTTCATATGTGATAAGCTTTAACTTGCTGATGGGACGAGAGAAAAAGAATTCTGTTACTTGGATTTTGTGGCCTGCATTTGTGCCCTTGAAATGAATGCTGGTAGCTGATCCTCTTGGATTTCTCACCACCTTTTGTTGTTTTTGTCTGGTGAATGCTTTAACTTTATGGCTTTCTACACCTTCGTATAGTTCAAATGAGCAGAGATGCCTTGTTAACACCACTCAGCCTTTGGACGAGTCTTTGTTAATAACACAGACAGATGGGATAGTGGTGGTTTCAGGGGGGCTTTGGTGTACCATTTTTTCCCCCATCTGACTAAATAAACTAAGTCTTAGTCAAAGAGGTTTATCCGTTGCTCTGTTCTTGCTGATGGGCTTAAGTCTTCCTTCTATCCTGTTAGCATTGTATGAAGAAACCATGTGCATTTGACTTAATTCAGTTCTGAGAGCTGAAAAGGCCACAGCTCACTCTCCCTGCATACTTTGATGTCTGCTGTCCTCTATAAAACTGCTCTGCACAGCACCACTTGGATACCTATTGATTTTTACTTGGCTTTCAGCTCAGTGTTCAGCACTAAATTATGTTTGGCAAGCATATCCATCAACAAGTTGTCTGGATATGTGAGCCCTTCTCCTTTGTCTCCCTGGCCGATAAATACCTACTATCTCCTTCAAACATGGTCTTTCAGGTTCCAAACAATTTTTTTTCTCATTTGAAACATTATTTATTGTTTTACATTTTCCCCTTCATATATATTTAAAAATAAAAATAAAAAAAAACAGAGATAAAAATTGCCATCAGACCGATATTAACAAAAATATACTTTATGATAAAAGCAAAGATTGCCTGTTATACAGAAGGCTTTTCTCTACTACTAATTTATTTTCCTTGTTTTCCTCTGATGGAAGACACCTCCGACTCCTTGGATCCTGTTTCTTTGTTTTCCCAGAGCTTTCTCCCTTCTCAGTCATTGTTGCCTTATTCCTTTGACCCAGTGATGTCCCCAAAGACCTTTTTTTTTTTTTTTTTTTTGCCACAGTTATTCATACTTCTCACAGTACTAAATCTGTGAAGCTACATTTTTGTTTGGCAGCATCCTGAAACAGAATCCAGTTGCAAGTCTAAGCAGCATTCAGAAGAGCATTTGCAAGCACATGCGCAGATACGGCTTTAGGTTAGATCTTGGTCTTCTGAAGTTGTTTAAAATGTGTGTTCACTGACATGACACTAATATTTCAAACTGACAGTAAAAGATGCATGTCAATACAGCAAAGCATCAGCAAAGCTCACTATCAGGTAAGCAGAATGAGCGCGTGTAAAGGAAACCAATACTTCAGTTTTCATTTGGTGACCATTCTGGAAAAGCTGATCAGTTTGACATTTGTAATATGCCTTCAGACTGCTAAACCATACAGATATGTTCTCTTATAACAGCCAAGCATGGAGATAATGCAAACTTTACTAATAAATACAACTCAACATTTTCCTTTTAAAATGATATGACTCACTACTCTGAGTCTTTGATTAAGAGGGAAAGTGTTGTACCTCCACTTTATGAGCAACCTATCAGCAATAGGAGGGTGACAGGTGTGCTATCTCAGCTTATTCTCAACCAAGTAGAGGGTGTGAAATTTTAGTGAAAGGGCAGAATTCAGCAAGTAAGATACAACATCAAAAATAATGCAAAAGTGGGTTCTTTTCAGAACAGACTGCTTTCATGCACTTCTTTGTGTTACTTGACTCCCATAAATTCCTGATATTACCAATATTTCCTTGGCTTTCCTTCAGTACCAGATGAATAAATCCCTTTTTACTGGATTTTCATATATATAGCCTTGCAGATTCAAACCTTTCAGTTCATTCTCCAGTCTCTCTGTAATAAGAAATGACTAGAGGAGTCTGGACCAGAAAATTGTTGAAATGGATATGTAGCTGAGAAGCATTTCATCCTTAGCAAAACAACGTACTTGGCTAAATTTCATATTCTTGCAAACACCCATATCAGGCCCGGCCAGCAGTGTTTGGTTGTGCAATAAATTAAATAAAAGATTATCTTCAGAAAATAATTTCTCAGACAGAACAGTGTTAGCACAGATCTCCCAGTTACGTTTCTTTGATTATTTGCATATAGACAATCAGTGGAAAGAAGCAGGCAAACTTACAAGTAGTAACAGACTACCTGGTCTGATGAATAAGGCAAAAGGACTGTCTGCGTAATACTTTGTACTGCTTTGATTTAAATGTTTTGAAATAGCCTATAATAACTAAGACAGATGAACCTGAGAATTGGCCACATAAGAAAATTTATTAAAAAGTTAACAAAATATATTCCATGGCAGGAGTGAAGGAACTGAAGGAGCGTGATCACTGCAGGACTTCTGCTTTGTGCTTGTATTCTGATGTCATAAACATCATATGCTGATGTTTAATAAAAAATTGCCTTTAGCAGAAGGTTCTTCCATGACTGAGACACTCATTATGTCTCCCATATGGATTCCTTGTACCTAGTAAGGTTTGGCTTCTGCTAATGCCTTTTCTTCAATAACAGCACAAACAGAATCATCCTCAACCCAGCTGCTTGTTTTCATGAGACTTACAGGAATGTAACCCCAGAGTGTAATTTTGACATCCTAGTGACTGCTGCTCTGATTCCTTGATACTTCAGGCATTTTCTTAAACCCTTCTTTGCACATTTAGGAATCTAATGGTAATGTCACTTTTTCTCCTTGTCTCCTTTGAATACATAGTGAGATACATTGAGTTCCTGCATCCATTCCCAGTAAAACCTACTGTGGAGGATGACAAGCTGTTACAAAAATGGACGTAGCTCTTCAGTGGTGAGTTCTGGTCCTATTTAAAACACACACTGTGTGCCTGAAACCACTGGTTATTCTTGCCTTTTGTAAATTTTTTCCTACCTTGGAAGACTCAAGAGTCAAACACAGACACATGTCTGTCTTTGAGAAGAGCAATAACAGTAATTAGCCAAGGAAACTCAGTCTATGCTAAGTTGAGCTGGGGAAAATAGGAGGAATTTCTTCCTGTGATAGAGATACTTGAAGTTACCTCCAGATTCTTTGGAACTGCTGTCAACTTGAGAATGTAGCTGGTGTGCAAACCAAAAGGCACAAAGCCCAAGCAGGAGGAAGAGAGAAAACAAGACACTTATGAATATCCCAGAGGAGATTAGGTGAAGATCCCTCTACAGGAACTCTTGACACAGCAGACACAAAGGTAAGAGCGTCCCGAATTAGGCTTGTCAGAAAGCAGAGCTAACAATAGCTGCTGGGCCAGTCAGCCTGAGCTGTGCTCCCAGCACTGTCTATCAGAAGTCAGTCATCAGGAACAACAAAAGTGATAGAAAGGGACAGTCAGAAACAGCCACTGCCCTGCAAACTAAGAGAGTGATGTGAGCAGCAGGTATTGCTTCTGGAGAGCTGTGATAGCCCCATCCAGAACATGCAATAAGCACTATTTAAGATCTTATCTGCCACAGGAAAATACAGGTGTAGCACCTGAAAAAAATTTTCTGTGGTGCTTACAAATGAAGAAATAAGTGTACCAATTATTTGTCTGTGGAGAAGTCCTATGGCAGCAGGGAACTGCTTGTAAAAGTGCTTCAACCTGAGCTTGTGAGAAGATGCAGGAAAGTCATTTGGAGATGTATCTTTAGGAAAATCTTTTAATCTCAGCTCATGAGCACACTCTGTGTTAGTGCCTGAGCTGTGTGTTCAGCTGGGAGGATCTGTACAGGAAGGCTAAGGCAGAATTCCTGCAGGAAATTAAAGACATTGCATTCAACTTCATCTATTCCATAGAGTGCTGTGTGTCACTTGTCCTGGATACACCATGATTTACCATTCAGGAGCACCCACCTCTTGTCATGAATTCAATCAGCTCCTAGTTTTCTATCTTCCCTTCATCTGAGCGTGAGAATATTCACTTGCAAACATCTCCAGAATAAGCCTTCTCATCCAGGGGAAGCAGAAGGAAATTGCCTCCCTTAATGAGGATGAACTTAAAGAAGAAGAAAACTTCCCATTTTCCTGCCCTCCAAAACACAGTTTGGGTCCATCTTGGGTTCTTTTTGATGTCTGTGAAGTCTGAACTCCTCCTTCACATAAACTGCAAGGACAGGGTTCTGACTCTTTCTTGTCTTGAAGCATCTCCTAGAAGTTGTTTCACAGTTGTCAAGTACCAACTCGTGCACTGCAGCTGAATTGCACCTCAAAGTAACTGGACATTGCTTCTCTGTCTTCCTCATTTTGGTTTTATTTCTCCTCTTCGTGCATTGTCCTAAACTGCTGGGGAGTGCTGTTGGGCTCATTGGTTTCCTTTTGCTACTCCAGCCAAGGGCAGCCTTATTCCATAGCCTGTTTGTTCTGCACAATGTTACCTAAGTGTTGAAGGGCTGAGCCCTGCATTCCTTACTCCTGCTGGCACTTCCCTTAATTTCAGTGCAGGTGTTGTGTGGAGAAGGTTTAAGTAAAGACTCTAGAATGGATCCAATCCTATGTCTAAATTTAAGCAGACCTTGGTGCCAGCATGGAATTTCATTCCCTCCCTGCAGCCCTGTGAAGCAAGAAAGGCTTCTCTGGAAGGAGCCATGTGCAGGAGGGGGGCTGCATCTGTATGGCCCCTGATCAAGCAGCACTGTGGGATTGACAGAGTTCAAGTAGTCCGTATGTCGATATCACCATTGCCAAAAGTCCTGTTTATTTTAATGACCACTACGTTGGATTGGAAAAAAAAAAAAAAAGACCAACAAACTTAAAGAAGTTTCAATAGGAGAGCAAAAAAAGTCCTGGAAATGGGAACTTCTGAGAGAACTCGACGTGTCAAGCTGTAAAGTCTTCATATGCTATAAAAAGGCTCTTTAACACTTGAGCGTTCATCCTTTATTCAGCTATCTGCTACGTGCTGCTGCAAACACAGCACGTGCTGGAAGCAGGAGCCTCTTAACGGGGGCTTTTTGGGGGCTGTTTAATAAACATACACTGGATACAAATTTAGCCAATAAAAGGTTCATGTAGTATGTATGTATGTATAATACACGCACAAAAGGGCTATTCAAAATGCATAGCAACCACTCGGCAGGGTTTAATTTTCCTTAACAGTTTTCCATTTTCCTTTAAATTTGGGATGGGAGTGGGGGGTAGCAATCAGAACCCTTGGCATAAATGGGATAATAATAAGGAAGTTCCCGGTATTGTTGGTGGTACAGTACTTGACAAAGCATGCAGCTGAATGCAGATAAAAGAAAGTTTCTGATTAAAACAGACCGTATGAATGAAAAAATTTTTTAAGTTATTGGAAATTTCTTTTTGTTGCTAATCGGTGTCATATGTTAATAGCACGAGAAATGGAAAAAGAGCCAAGGTTTCTGTAACATGTTTTAGTAATTCGGCTAACAACTTTTTAAAAATGTGTTTTATAAACAATTAGCATTCTGTAGGATTGCACACATAAATTATGTCAGCCAAGCAATGCAGCAGGTTACATCACTGCCTTCTGTGACATTTATGAAGCCAGCATCTGCTGTGCATGATGGGCTGGCTTGTTCCAAAGCCTATCTAAGGGTCTTACAGCTGGCTTTCCAAATATATGCCCTTCCATCCCCTTAAAGTGACACACACACACACACACACTGAGATTGCGGGCAGGTTTAGATGTTCACCCTTGGCTTTCTCACTTAGCAGCGTGCATCTGAATGGCAGCTTTGTTGTGTGCTGGCAGCACAGCGCTGAGTGTTAAGCAGACGTTTGCACTACGGCAGCACCTAGATGGCCAGGCTGAGCCTGCCATCCCATTTCCACACACCTGAAGAAGCAGGTATTGCTAATAGTGCAATAGCTGGGAATGCTGAGTGCTGTAAGAGCTTCACTGCCTGAAAAGCACAGAGGCAACTGTGCTGTGCTTTTTTTTTTTTTTTTCCTCTTTTTTTTAAATTTATTTTAACATTTGACAGTAATGGTACAGATAACACTTCTGATTGTTTGTTTCCAAGGAAGTAGTCTTTCTAACTCTCACTGAAATCTGGAGATATCATGCATTTTATTTTCATGTATTCTGTCTTTTTAGGCACTGAAATTATTAATCTCACCTTTAAACTGAGCAGTGGTAAAGGACAGAGATGTGCCTGTGGGGTTTTGTGGAGCAGGGATAACTTAGGATTTAGGCGCAAGAGAAAGCAGGAGAGCTGATAAAATAGCACCAGTCCTGAGGGCTGCAGTTGGTCTGCCAGGTTTTGTTTTGTTTTGCTCTCTGCATTGAACAGCACAATCACCTGTGATGTTTTAGTGAAACAGGAGAGAGATTCTCAGTCTTCCATTCATTCCTTTATCTGCCTCTGCTACAGAAATCTTCAGCTGCCTCTCCCTCTTTCCTATCAAGACTGACAGAACAATCTTGTGATATAGGGGTGGAGATGCACATGTATACATGCATATATGTATGTATATGCACATAAAGTGTTCCATCCCTACGTCTTTAAATCAAAGCCCAAAAGCCCTGCAGTGCACTAAATAATTTTGCAGTTCTGATAAACATATAATGCAGGCAACCAGTGCCCCTTCCCCACAGAGCTTTCTATGCCTCTCCCTTTATCTGTTTTTTCAGAATCAAGCAGAGGTGAAATCCGTTTTACAAAGTGCCATGCCGGTTCTCCCAGCTGACTGAAGGGATCAGCTTCAGATTCCCCTGCAAAACCCACCAGCAAAACACAAAGCTGTTACTGAGCCCTTTTTTTTCTCAGATACCTTTCCATGGGGCTGCAGATCTGCTTGCAGAAAGCTGATCATTTCATCAAAGCCCCAGACTCCGTAGAACATGGGCTGTGCCATCACAGGGCTGCTTTTCAAGGAGGCATCTGTGCTTAGCATATGGCAACTATTTATTATAGCTGTTGCATTGAGAAACAACAATTCCCATGATAATTGTTTCTCGTATATCAAGATGCTTCAATCTCTGTTTCCCACAACATTCTGCTTGTCTGGTATGTGTGTGCCAATGTCACCACAGTCCTCGCAGACAGTTGTCTACGTTTTGTCATTACTGAGGGTAAACAGACATGACTTGAGTGGGAAGGAGAGCGGGGGAAGTGGACTGACAATTTAGTCTGGCTTCAGTACTGCTCTGTGAAAGAAGCACTGAATGATTTGTGGGCAATATTTACAAACCTCCCCTCCCTCGGTCCATCCATCCCTTTTTCTTCAAGCCCACATTGTTTAAGAGCATTAATGCTTATGTTTTTTTTTTGCTAGAATGCAGTACAGACGAGGCTTGAATTTGCAAAGGGATGGGGGAGCTTTTCAGTCCCATAATCAAGCAGTGCTCTGCTCATTATTCCAAAAGAAACAATCACACGTTCCTTGAAAATATATGACACGTATTGTACATTTAATCACACATGCAGGAATACACTACAAGTGTGCAAAATATACACTTTCTCTCACTGTTTGTGGAATTGGATGCTAATTTTTCACTTGCTGGATGACAAAATCCCTAGACACATAAGTTAATAGAAATAAAAGAAAAAACCCACTGTCTTCTTACCAACAAGGGCTCACTTTTGCTGCCGATCTGGCTGTAGTGTTCCCCTTTGGGTTCTGAGCTTTTGAAAATGTCACAGGGACCAGTTTTAATAATGGGCTATTGCAGCAATTTAGCATCTAGGTTATTTAGCCAGATTTATCTATAAACTATTTAATCTAATCTCTAATAGCGTCAAATAGATCATAGATGCAAAGAGGAAAATAAAGAATAACTTAGCACAGTTTTCAAACATTTTAGGTAAGAAATTTGCTAACTGCTCTTTTAGTGACAAAAGAGATCCTCTCATATAAGCGATAAGGTGTTTTATTCAACTGAAATGAGCAAAGAACAAAGTCAAGGTGAGAGAAATACAAATCACCACTTCATGTTGCATATAGAAGGGAGTGTCTTCCTCTTCTGTGATGAAGCTCAGCCACTCTGCTGCTCAGCGGGCTCAGGGGAGACCTTACTGCTCTCCACAACTCCCTGAAAGGGGGTTGTGGTGGGGATCGGCCTCCTCTCCTGTGTAACTAGCAATAGGACTAAAGGGGATGGCCTCAAGTTGCACCAGGACAGGTTCAGCTTGGATATTAGGAAACATTTCTTCTCTAAAGTGTGATCACATGGTGGAAACGGCTGCCCAGGGAGGTGGTGGAGCCAGTGTCACTGGAGGTGTTCAAGAAATGTTTAGATGCTGAACATGTGTTGGGGAAATATTGGTGTTAGGTTGGTGGTTGGACTGCATGATCTTGGAGGTCTTTTTCAACCTTGGTGTTTCTGTGATTCTATGATTCTACTTGTTTGCATGAAGCAGTGCAACTCCCGTAGATTTTCAGCATCAGTGTTTTGTACCATGCAGAGTGGGATTTGGAACCATAGCATTTGTGCTTTCTTTTTCAACTTTTTTCTGATTCTTTTCTTTTCTTTTTTTTTTTTTTTTCTTCGGGAAGAGAAGGGGTATGATTCATGTTAATGGAAGCAAATTTTGACCTGGAGATGGCTGAGGAAATCCAACTTATGAGAGTTCTGTGCACTGGATAAACATTGCACTCATCTCCTGAGCTATCCAGAGCCACTCCTGAAAGTCATAAGCATTAAAAATTAGCACGACCTAAGCTTGATGAAGCAATCAAACACAAGGGAGGAAGAGTGTTAGGTCTTACCATATTTCAGTCTGGGTTATGTGCCTGCAGAACTTGGACATAACCATTATTTGATCTCAGCTCACTGAGACTGTACGAACACAGGGAGAAGAGGCTATTAATTTCTGATAAATTAGGCTCCGCTCAAAATGCAGCACTGCTCCTGACAATATACATGAGCCAAGCTGTTAATGCAGTGATGAGAGCTTTGCTGGTATTCAGCGCTTGTAAAGCTGAGTCTTGTTCTTTTGTGCAGCACTGCTGTATTCACACTCACTGGAAGATGTTCTCATGTACCACATTATCCCTAAATTTGTCTGATTTTAAACAGCCTATCTGCTTTCATGTTAAAACCTGAGCTGTAGCAAATTCAGCTGTGAGGAGGTGGCACAGCTCTTAATGCAGTTCCGTGACTGCTGCTTGATACCATCACTGACTGACTCCTGTATTTGCATGTAAAAGTCCGACTTTGTAATGCTGCTTTATTTTTGGCTTTGTGCAAGCTGTTTCCAGTTGAATCAATAGTATAACTGCTCCTTAAGGCAGTTAAATATGTAATTAGTAGAAATAATGGAGCAATAGTCAGCTGCAAAACTGATGCTTCATGTAAATGCATGTAAGGCATTTTATTTAGTTGGCATGTTGCTAACATCTATTAAGTTAAATTATGAGAAGTGTTTTTGGGCCTTTCATGCAGAACGTCAAGCTTTTCATTCCTTATTTACATGTGTGAATGTATATGCATGGAGATTTCAACCCATGAATTAACTCCAGAGGAAAACAAATCACGAGATAAACACAAGCCCGGGTTTGTGTTTGGATTTATTGTTTTTTCCCTTCAGAAAGCAGAGAAGCATCCTTACAGAATTTTCTGATTAATTTATTCAAAGAACTTAATTGATGTATCACAACACAGTGGTATAATTTACATGGCATTAAAAAATGGAATTGCTTCGTTCTTCACGTTGACAGCAGCCAGCTGAATGAGCAACCAGAAGTCAATCTCTGATAGTCATTTCTGTGACTTTGGAACATGTGCTTTCATTTAACTCTCACCTCATGCTGTTGGGTTTTCTAAATAGCAGTAAATAAGCATGAAGCTGTGCTTGAAATATTACGCAGTGTTTTATTAACGTCAGTTAAAACTGACAGCTTCAGATCCCTTTGGAAGTCACCATACATCCCTAAGCTTTTGTGTGAATGTAAAACCTGCGCAAAACAATTTCTGCATTGGACAATTAAATGTTAGCAATCAGAAACCTGTCTGGTAAGGAGCTTCGAGGAGGCAGCTGTGGAAAGAAACAATTGATCAGTGCCAGAGAAATGCAACAAGACATATACAAGTATGAACTGAGTATCCCCAGTTGAAGAGATGCTTTTAACTCAGTAAACCTGCTCCTTTGGGGGTTTTGACCTGGGGTGTTGATTTTTAACACCTAGGGGTGCTTGCCTAGTTGCCCTTATATAAAGAGCACATAGTCGCATTCAACCTGAGGTGACTTTTTTTAAAACTAAGGAAATTCAGGAATAAAAAGGAGATGAAATCACTGGAGCATGGAATAATTCACACTGGTAGGGACCTCTGGAGCTCATTTAATCCCACAGTCTGCTTAAACTCATTCAATTAAATCAGGTTTCTCAGGATCTTTTCTTGTCAAGTGATCACCATCAGAAAAAGCGGAGTGTGAGAGTCCCTCACTCTTCATTGCCCTCCTATCAAAGTCCACAGTGCTGTAGCATTGGACACAATTCCTGGGAGGATGTAACCCAGGGCTTCGCCCTCATTATAATCCTGTCTCAAGCTCTATAATACCTCTGTGTTTGCTGCTAGAGAACCTTGTTGAGTATTGCCAGCAGTCAGGAATTTACCAGGGAGTGAAGACAGAGATTTTTACTGTGAGCCAGATGACACAGTGCATGCCATGTGTCCTGCAAAGCTGTGCATCCTCCTGGGGGGCTGTGGCCCCTCTGCCCATGCCTGCCCAGCTCTTCACCATAGGCTGGTGTCTGTTTGCTCCCGGGAACAAGGAACGTAGGGCACACAGCCCAGCCATGGCTCTTCAAGAAGGCCACATGGTGCAGTGCAGAGCATAGCTGAGATGCCCACAGCCTGAGAAGTGCCATCTCTCACATAATGGGTGTCTCTGCTCCACAGCTCAAGGTTGTGCTCTGCTAGCTTTGTTTCGCTAATAGCATAAGGAAAGATAGAAGAAGTTATAAATCTTTGGTTTTCCATCTCTACACAGGCACAAAGTACTTTGTCACACTGCCTCATAAAGATTTTAAATATGATCTTAATCCTTGAAACTTCCTTCGTCTTCAAAGAACAACAAGACTTTGAAACAGATATGTGGGAATTCGCTTAGCCAAGTCCTGCAATTGTAGTTCTTCTGCAGTGATCTGCAAACCACAGACTCTGAAATGAGCAAAGGGTTATGTGAATGTTCCATGTAAGCATTTATTTTTATTTTCTTTAACAGAAGCTGTCAAATAAAGCATCTCCTGCCCTTCAAAGTTTTTGCAGTCTGTGCAGAGCTTCTGTGAGACAAAGCATTGCTTAGTATATTTAATTAGAGTTTACTTATTATAACAGCACAAAATACAAGCACATTTTAGTCTGGGAATTGAATTTTGCTACATTTTATTCTTGGTTAGCAAGAGTTGCTTCATAGTATTGGTAAGGATGCTTGCAAGATATGGGCATCCCTGGTGCAGGAGAGGTTAGCAGGTTTGACAAGGAGACATTAAAAATGTAGTTAATGGAATAGCAGCCCGAACTTCAGTATGTAGCTTAATTTTAGCATTGCCCCAGGGTAAGAACTCAATTTTGACTTAATTTTTTTCGTTCTAGACTAAATGAAACAGATGCCTCCCGGTAGACTTCTTTGGTAAACACACAGAGAATCCTCCACCCAATTGTAAGTGATTATATGGCTAAAAACGCAGCCTGTAATAGAGAAAACAGATGTGATAATTATCCCAGTCCCTTGCATATCAAATATAACTATTGATGCTGGAAAAAAAAAGAGGCCAAAATAACAACCAAGAGGGATTTGCTGCACCAGATCAGATTATCAGTTTGGGTTATCTGGATCTATTTTCAAATACAGGCTTAACTTGATGATTTACTAAGAAATAAGGAAAATTTCTTTATAACGTTGGTGAGAAAGATGAACATCTGTGTTTCAGTTTTCCTATAAGTTCTTTGCATATGACTCTTGCCACTCAGACATGGAATTCAGGGGTTCATTGGGGCTTCTAATTGTAATTATTGGAGTTCTTTAAACCTACAACCTGATTTTTCAGCGCAATTTTACTACCATCAAAAGCAATAGCCAGCTGTGCTCTGTCTTCAGTAATGTGAGAATTAAAATGCCTTGCTAGGAAGTTTGAGGTTCATTCAGGGAATTAAGTTTTTCCTGTGGCTGCTTTGGAAAATTCCATGTGGGTGTGCAAGCTTATCAGCTGATCTTCCAAGACGTTGGTGAGTACAGCACTAGCCACAGTGGCCAACATGTCTGTGAGATCTTAGCTTAGGCTGGAAGTTTCAGTCCTTCCACCAAAATCACCACAGCTGTTTCTGATTGCTCTTATTTTGCTCTCACACAGTTGAAGATTTAAAATTCTAAGTGTCCAAGTAAATATGTGCTCATCTGTTCTGCGGTTCTTCTCTGATCAGTTTTGGAAGAGGTTCTATACTGAAAATATGAAACTTCCTTCATGAAGCTGACAAAGATGTTTGGCCCAGGTGCTCTTGACTAATTGGAGACACCTGACCTACCAAGGAGCTTTCTCACCCAGCATTAGCTGTCTGAAACTTGCTCTGCTGCAGATCTAAATCAGTACTTTCTTCTTTCCTTTGCCAGTAGAGAGACAACAGGAACTTCATAGAGCAGTTCAGCCCATCCTAAAACATGCAGCAAAACAGTCTCCTGCATGTGCTGGTTGTGTCTCTGAATGCAAAGGAAGACTGAAGTGCTATATCCAAATAGAAACCTGATGTTTGTTTTCTTGTTGGCCTGAGATCAATGTTGTCCCGCGTAAGCCACATCACTCCCAGAGGACGAAACATAACTTGTTTCTACCTGAGCTCTGCAAGTTCTTGAAATATCTCTCTTGGACCTATTGTTCTTTTGAATATGGCACTTTGTAAATTATACTATCTGAGACACAAATGCCTTACAAGAAGATTATGACTTACCAATATTTTTTTAATTTTTGATGGCAAGATGTACGTTGTATCAACTGGAAAACAAGCTGCAGAGACTACCAAGCATGGACATTCACACACGTGAACTTAACGTAGTGGGCTGCTCTTATTTTGAAAACTAAATGAATTGTAATGAATTGTCACTTCCTATAAAAGTGTTCTGTAGAAGAGGTCTTGCCCACACTGGTCCAAGGCATGCTGGCATGATTATGCCCCTATCTTCTGATATACAGATGGATGTATCAGTTTCATTCAGGTGTCCTGAAAGATTGGGCAGTGAGAACTACTGTGCTAGGACACCTGTTTACTTTAATTCCTCTGCAACAGGTTTGGCTTCAGTCAGAAGATTGCTCATGGAATGGACTTCTTGGTCTGGAGTAGAGAAGTGTGACCTCGTAACGCTTTCCTAGGATAACCAGTGGCTGGTGCTTAAAACAGGATACTCAATGTAAACTGCTTATCATTGACAGGTAGGTAAACTTTAGAAACTGAGTGAACTCACCTGTGTGAAATGTATGAGCAATAGGTCAAGGCCATGCTGTTTGTTTACCTGCTTTTGATCTCCACCAGGGCACAGCAATTTATCATCTTTCTGAAGTGAGAGCCTTGCTTGGTGCACAGGAATGGGCTGCAGTCCCATGGGCTAAGGGACACAGGTGTTCAGGTCAGAAAAATTAAGTGGGCTTTCTGGGTTTGAGATTAGTCTCTCTAGACATTGGTAGTTCCAATTACATTTTGCTGTGATTCCATGAGGGCCAAATATACTAATGGGATGATCTGAGAGGTGTTATGCGGGCAGTAGAGGCTTGCCTTTTTCAAAACAAAACATTTAGAAATACCCAATCTGTATACTGCATTCTTCTGCACCGTGCACTGAGCAACAGCAGCAGCCCAGCCACTGGTTTGGCTCAGCAGTAATCACTGGGCCAGCCTTTCATTAGTGTCTAACACTAATTAATATGCCATGTGCTCTTTCAAGAACACCAGATAAGTACTCACAGCTTTTGCTAGGCAGATGGCAACTTTCATTACTTGACCAGATTTGCAAATCGCTGTTAGGTATCTCACCCCCTCCACAGCCCTGTGGCCATACCATATCATGCCTTGAGCGTTCCCAGCCAGAGAAAAGAAGGGTAATATTTGGTTTTGAAAGCCTGGGTAATATCCCATTTCTCTTTTCTGATATTCTCCCTGCTAACATCAAATTTTTCCTGACTCTTACCTGAATACAGTCAGAAGAAAAAGCTGCAGGCTTAAGCTCACCATGAGCAGCAACGTCCTTTCTTTTTTTTCCCCACAACTTTGTACCATCTTTTGGGTCTCAGAAGGGGAACTGAAAGTCATAAATTTCTTTGTGTGTCCTCCTTTCACACTCCTAGGAGTGAAAAATAAAATGTTCCCCAGCTAGGCCATCCCTCAGCTCTGAATAAACATTTTTTGGAGGGCTCCCATGCTCGCCAAGGTGTCAGGATAACATTCTCATGCTGATTCCTCTGCCTTCTTTCAGCATCCCGGTGCTGGGTGTCCATTTCCGAGGCTTTGAAGTGGCCAAACTCTCACCTCATTTCATACACATGGAAATAAGATCACCAGGAGCAGGAGCAGCTTGTAAATCCTACAGAGAAGCCAACAGGGCAGGTTAGGAAATGATGACCTTCAGTTGAGTGAAGAACTCTGTGCTGCCAAAGAGGCTGCAGTATAAACGAAGAGGTTTGTAGGTGAGTGAGAGCACTGCTAAAGGGCTTGGGTATGCTTCTTTCCAACTCCACTGACAACTTCGCCATTGCAAGGGGGAAAGCCGAAGCTGAACATTTAAAGCTTTTAACTGCTTGCTTATTTTTATACACTGAGAACAAGGGACATCTTATCATTAGCAACTGTTTGTGTAAGAGTTTAGAAACCACAGCTGATAGGGGAGTTGTGTTATGCTGGGCACCATGCACTCCCAGAAAATCCTTGCCACAGGTCTACAGATTAAAGAGACAGAGGGCTACAGCATGTAAGTAGATAGGGTATTGCAGCAATGCATTTCCTGCAAAGCAGGCCAATCTCAGCAACCACAAGGGCCTACTCATCTCCTGAGCAGTTGTGTAAGACACTGAGGGGGCTGGCTGGGTGTGCAAACATCTCCTGCTCATGCTGCTTCTAATTAAGAAGAGGAACTGATGCCACATGGTGTCTAGGAGGCAAACAGCTCCTGCAGCTGCACAGTGAGAAGGGCCAAGGCTTCATATGCTCTTCAGGGAATGTTGATGTAGTCATTCTTTGAACCAACTGCTAGACTTTTCTCTTCAGTAACAATTTGCTGAGCAGAATTAGCAATGAACCCTTTTGCTGGCTTAGTTCTACCTAAGAAAGGGATTTTTCTGGCAAAATTATGGTAAAGGCAGGAGTATTTTCCAACTCTGGCTGCTGTAGCTGGTCTGAGAAGAGTCTCCAGTGCAGATCTGATGGGAGGCTGCCAAACAGGCACTACAGGAGGACAGTTATGTCAGTCCTCAAGCGGGATACAGAAACATTTTTTTCTCCTCATTACATAATGACTTAAGTTGCTGAATTGTGGAAGTGTTCTTCCCTATTTGTTTCTTTTGAATTTCCTTCACCTGCATATTCCAGCCATAGAATCATAAAATTGTTTGAGTTGGATGAGACTCTTTAAAGTCATCTAGTCCAACTCCCTTGCCATAAGCAGGGACATCCATAGCTAGACCAGGCTGCTCAGAGCCCTGTCCAGGCTGACCTTAAGTGTCTTCAAGGACAGGGCATCCACCACCTCTCTGGTGGTACCTGTTCCAGTGTCTTACCATTTTTCTTGTAAAAAACTTCTGCCTTATATCTAATTTAAATCTTCCTTCTTTTAGTTCAAAATAATCTCTCCTTGTTCTGTCACAAGAGACCATGGTAAAGAGTATCCCCTTCTTTCTTTTAGTGCCTTTTTAGTCACATCCAGGGAAACTCTTTGGCTTTGCTTTGGTTGTGCCATCAGTGCCACCGTTGTATTCTCCACAGATGCAAAGCACTTACTTCAGAAGGACCGTAAGTGTGAATAGATAAGTATATCACTAAATCCACATCTCTGAAAGCTTAACTGAACACTTTCTACTCACTCCTGACCTGTAAGACAGACTGAGTAACTCTTAGGTTTGAAGTATCTCTGCAATAACAGTAGATAAGGTAAATGCTGGTAAGGCAAATTAAGTATAGGGAAAAGCCTGAAGGGAAGGAGGGAAGAGTATTGTGAAACTCCACAATGAGGATTGTTCTCTCCCTGTAAGAGAGAAAGGGGCAGAGATCAAAGATCTGTTCTAGATTAGATCTAGAGGTCTTGTTGGGACTGCAGTAAGATCATCTTCAAAGCTTAAGAGTTGATTTAAATATTTGGTTTCTGACCTTGAGTAGAAACTGGTTTGAGGATATTACTTCAGGCATATCTCAAATACAAACTATCAAGAAATTCATACTTATCAATGATCAAAGAGACAGATTGAAATAAATTGAGAAATAACAATTTTAAGCAACACTGAATGAAATGATACAGAAATACCAGGATTTATCAAGTAGTGTATCTTAACACACTTTAACTCTGTAAAATGCTTAATAGTGTGGGCCTTCAGAAGTAGTTTTTCATACATTAGAAAGAATCAGACAGCCAAAAACACCCCCTTCCTTTGAAAGGCTTCTGGTTTTAAAACCACACTAAGAACTGGCATTCTACCTGAAATCCTGACTTACAAACTGTTTCCTAGGTGAAATCCTACATTCACAGATAAGCAGATGTACCTTTGCTATATCCAAGTCCTTTGTTTTTACGGCTTATTTGTTTCAGAGGTCCCCAAGGACTTCTAAGTAATTTTCTTATCGTCAGGAAGACACACTGAAGCGTGTACAACTGCTCTTTAAATGGGAATGTTCCTCATTCTGTGTTAGCTAGCACAGTCCTTCTCAGGAGCATCTGGTTTGGGTTGTAGGGTTTTTCTCGTTTGTGTTCATAGATCTGTCTTACATCAAAAGAGAACCAAGAGAAAAGGGAACAAAATCTTGAAGCCGTTCCCTTTCCTCTGCCTCTACAATGAAATATGCATCTCAAGAATGAGAGCAGGTCAAATTATTCAGTGCTGGTGTGTAAGTGCTTAGAGAAGGGTTACTAGGGCATTTCCATTATTTGCTGTGGTTGTTCGGTGGTTGTGACATTTAGAGGGTACTTTGAAGAAAACAGCCCGGCTGGTAAATGGCAGCAGAGAAAAGGGAAGGAAAGCAAATGGAGAGGAGGGAAGTTCACAGAGATTTCCTGACAAGATGAAAGAGTGAAGAAAATCTTGTGAGTTCTAATTCAAAATTTTGGTGGCCTCTGTTTGAATGAGAGAACAGTTTCTTAGCACACTTAACAACTACTTGCTCCTGTCCAGGAGTACGCTTCACCAAATGTCTGCTGTGTTTAACACCACAGTCAACTTTGAAATGTGTGATGAGAATTATTTTTACAGCTGAACTTCTTAAGAGAGGCCCACATGTGGTGTATAAATCCTGATGGGTTTTAAAGTAACTCAGTTGCACTAAAGAGGAAAATGCTGATCTTCACCGGGATTAATAATACACACAGAGGTATTAGCATCCAATGTTTAAATCAAATTAAAAGGATCCTGGAAACCTGGTGTCCTCCACAGGGGACCCAATTGCATGTGGTGGGATGAGGACTTTCACTACTGATTTTCAGCACGGTTTTGGGCTCGTTGCCTTTCCACTGTGTCTTTCAGTGTCACAGCTTACAGGAGAGATAAAATAGTCGTCACTTCTCCAGATGAACCCTGTAAGACGTTAGTGCTTGTAGGCAGCTGTAATGAAAAGTTCAGTAAGTCTCAGTGCTCTAATATCAGATAGTGGAATAAATATTGCCACTTTCTTAACCAAAAATGTTGGGTTTGGGGATAAAGCTTCACCTGGCATGAGAAAGAATCTTGTTAGGGAATACACTGATATTTTGAGTATTACCTCAGAAAAATTGCTTAACCTGTTTTCTGTATCTTTATTTCCTAAGACTAAACCCAGCTTGATCTATTACTGCCTCATTTGCAGGTTTGCATGAGCAAATTAATCAACCTCTGAGTGGCACTCAGATACTACAATGATATAAAAGAGCTGGGCAGGAAACTCTTTGTAGATCCTTCAACTTTATTGCACATCAGGGTAAAACAATCTTTCAGTGGGTGTTTGGTAGATTTGTAATTGAAACAGACGTGTACATAGAACAAATATCATTTTGCTGGTGTGTTTGTATGGGATGTGGATTCACGCTTTGAATGTGAGTTTCATAGAGGGACTTGAACTTGGGGCTTTCCCTTCCTGGTAAATTTTTCATATTTGCAATATTTGATTTAAAAAAAAAAAGGCATTAAAATAATAAGAAAATAAATCTGGCTCTAAACTTAGGTATTAAGAACAAGAGGAATGTGATGCATAAGAGCAAAATGTAAATACAGAGCAATCCTTACAAGAGGGGGAGTAAAAGAAGAAGAAAAGAAAGAGAACATAAAAAGCCATGCATATCTATCGCCAAATGTGTCTCTTCTAAAGTATATGGAAAAAAGCATCATGAAGAGCACTGCACAGCAGGGTAGGTGTCAAGTGGACATATAAACCTTTCTACAAAATACTGAAGAGTGCAATGGTATGGAACAGTGAAGTGTGAAACAGGGCAAATTTAGAGAAAGGAGAGCTGTGTCAGCAGCAGCAACAAAATGTAGAGACTAACACAGCCTTGCTGAAGAGAAATTAGAGGCTGGGAGAGAGATGAGGGAGAAAGTGTCAGTGTGCTATAAGATTATCACACATTTCTAAAGAGGTCTGAAAGAGCTGACTTCCTGCTGTGGGGTCCCTCTCACACTGATGTGAACAAGCAGCACTATCACCTTAAGTCCTTAAGTGCAAGTGGTGACACTTTAGTATGCACGGCCTGCCTTAGAAAATCCAGGGGATGCAAAAGAAACATGAAAATCATGCAAGTCAAAAGGTGCTGCTCCTACTGTTCTTCCTGCTGCTTGGATGACTGAGGGTCTCTCTTAGAAGAGAACATCACATCTCCCTGCATGCACTCTGCCAGCATCCTAGGGCAGTGCTGCCTGTGTGGAAGCAGCTCCCACAAACACTTTTCTTGCCTTTGGCATTAGCAGCACAATGAAGTCACCCTGGCAGGTGGGAAACAAGCTCTCAGCAGAGTATGTATAGTACAGTATATACTTGGTAGCTCGGTGGTGCAGCAGCATAGCCCTTTTTACAGAATAGACATGAGTGAAATGGCTTGAGACTGTCTTGAACTGGAAGAGGAATTCTGGGGCACTCGAAACTGGGACTGAGTTACCAAGGAGAAGAATGGGTGCAAGCATCTGCTATCTCCAGCATGAAGTAGTGGAGTATGGGTAGTCTTGAAGCTGTATGGTGTTATGAGTGTATAATGACATCCTGGAAAAAGCAGGGCTGATTGAGATCTAGACAGTGCAATAGGAAAAAGAAGCCTGATGTATTTGCCAGGATGGAGTATGTGGATGGATTTCTACTGGGATTAGTAGGACTATGCCCACAGTTAAGACTACAGAGCGTAACAAGATATAAAAATACCTTTGTATACAAAAGAAATTCTGAGTCACTCTGTTTTTTAGGAGTTACTTCATGCCCCAAATCATGCTCTTTGTAGGCTTGTCTAGTTTTAATACTTATTTCTGCTTTGGATAACAGCAGTCATTTGGTAACAAATCCTACAAAAAAGGACACGTGATGAAAACTAACTTTGTGACCTGTAGCTCTGTAAGCATCCCACATCCCTCATCAGCCATGGAGAAACTGTATTCTTGATTCCTTGAGGAAGATAAGACTTTGGTGTTTCTTCTATAACCATCACCAAAAAAATAAAGCAAACTGCAAATACTTTATATTCCACTGCTATTAATTCCTTCCAAGCAGGTCTCACTTTTAAAAGTGAGATAGCAGGGCTGGTTGACACATACCAGAGAGCCCTTTGAGCTTGCCTTCCTCACGTTTCAAGAAAAGGTGAGAAAAAAATCTTCTTCCCTTTAATGAAAATTCACCTTTTTTTTTTTTTTTTTTTTTTTTGTATGCTCCTTTATTCATTTATTTTGAGGCCTTCCACCCCTGTTAACTGTGGGAAAAGGCTTCCCTTTGCTAGGGTACAGCTTGCATTGTAAAAGTAATTCAATTTTACACCATAGTGATGACACGATCAAGGGAACCTTGAGCAAGCTTTGTGACCAAGAGCATTTAACAAGTACGTGAAAAGCTCCAAAAGAGCCCTCATGAAAGAAAGAAAGGTTGTAACAATAGGAGAGGTCGTTTGATAGTGGTAAATTAAGAGTCATAGGAGTGACTCTAATCAGGTTAGACTTTAAAGAAAGAGAAGAACCTTTATATCTCTTGAGCATAGGCCTGACTGCATTAAAAACTCTTCAGTGTGCATTGGGAAGTGCACAACCCCCTCTGATGCTCAGCACTTGCTCCTCTTTGGGTTGAAGCATTCAGCTCTGCCAGAACAAAGATATCCTAGGCAAAAAAAGCCAAACTGCAAATGTGGACCAGAAGGACATTGGAAAAATGATACTGAATCTTTTTCTCCACGCTACAATGTTTTGGTCAATAGCTAAACCTAGTTAATGTGGTTTCCTTTCATTTTGGTCCCCCTGACAATCCTCATGCAAGCATGGAAACAGTCCTGTGTATAAATGCAATGACAAGCAATTCACTTGTGACAGGAGTTTATCAGGTCTGTGATGTCTAAGATAGATCCTGTCCTGAGCTGAAGTGCACCATCTATCTCAAGTAAGAAAGGCCGTGCCAATGAAGTATAACTACATGTACTGTGTGTATTGATATGTACATTATGGAAACTGGTTCTGGGCACGTAATTCGAACTAGGGTCACTAGTAACATGTACTGTGATGTGGATTTAAAGGAGAATCTAGCAGTCTAATCGGAGAATCTATATACCAATGGCCTTTCAAGCAGGGCTAGCATGTGGCTTAGTCATTGCTTCTTAAGTATGTGCTATTGTGAAAAACAGAGTTTGTTTTGCACAAGAACAAGGTTGCAACTTGTCTTTCTCTTTGTTAGCAAAACAAAATAAGAAAGGGAAAAGTTGGGCCTGACTCATTTTTGCAACCGACAGGGACACCTACAGGAAGGCAAAATTAACACAGTGGCATATTGGGTGTTTTCTGCTTTATTTGTTCACAGCTTGAGCCTATTACCTAATAGAGACGCAAGAAAATGGCCCATCTGTTTGCAGTGAGCAAATGTGTGAGTACTGCTCTCTGGGGCTGCATGGGAGAAGGGTTGCTTTTCAAACACGTATTTACTTTACTCTCTGTTTTCTCAACGGTGTGTATAACTCAATACTAAAAGGCTAATTTGTTTAAGAAAACCGAACCTGACTTCTTCAGTTAATTGCTTACAGAAAAGCTGTAGGTATTGCAGCAGTTGTGTGTGCTCTGCCGAGCGGCCTCAGCTGGGCTGCTGGCGTGGAAGCTGCATGGCAGTGAGCTGCTCCCTGCCCCCTGCCCCCCTCCCCGGGCCTGCTGGCTCTGCCTGGGCTGCAGCTCTCAGAGGAGATCGGGGGTGTGTAAGGAGTGGGAGAGAGATGAAAGTGCGTCTGTCAAGGAATGGGGATGAGGCATCTGGGAGGGAAGGCCTGCTCGGGGCACACGAGGTTTAAGATATGATTAATGTGTTGGCAACATGTTAATGAGAACAGGATCTGGCAACTTGGAGGAAATGCCTCTGTGTTTGCTTGCAAACAGCCTCAAGCAGGACTATGAGCCTGTGCTCGCGTGAAAGCAAATCCAAGATTTTTCATGTACATGAATGGCAACAGGCTATAATTGAATGAAGTGGAATTTGGAGATGAGCAGGATAGCATGGATCCTGTGGGGCCCTTTCCTCTGGCTGGGGCTGCTCCATAGCTCCCTTTATCAGCAGAGGATGGGGCTTTTTCTAGTAAACATCAGCATGCCAGCATCACCACATCACTGCTTTCTCCCCAGCTCCTTGGCCACTTGGGCTTTTAAAACACTTTTTACAAAGTCCCAGAGTCAAAGCCAGTGACAACCTTTACTTCTCTGTAGTCTGAGGGGATAGAACCGCTTGAAGGTATTAGCTATGCTAAGCCTCTTAAATAACTATTAAACACATAAAACTCTTAAATGCACGCAAATCCTGTGTAACAAATGGCAAACAATAAGGAAAAGCTGATCAACCATTATACAGCAATTTAATCTATGTAATTTGCATAATTTTGTCTAACAGAAGGCAGCTATAGTAGAACTGCTTTCTGAAGAAAGGCAGAAATGCTGTACAAAACAGGTAAACAATCGGGGGTGAGGATTTTGCAAGTTCTCGGCAAGTTCTTGGCTAGCAGACAAAGGCAGTATAATGTAATTGCAAGGGATGTGATGTAGATGGACTCAAAGAGATAAAGTTGTAAGCATGAAAAAAAAAAGTCAGTTTTTCAATCAAATTGGGCGATTTGGGACAAAGGTTTAATATTTACCTCTAACTGTCCCTCTGTCATTTCAGTAGGCTTGCGTGCCTGCATCCTACATGAGGTGCAGTGCTCTGTGCTGTGATAGGCACGCTGCTGCTGCTGCCTTCAGCATTTGTGCATACATAGCACCTTTACAATGGTAATCAAGGAGTAGCCCCTTCTGAGCAGCTGTTCTACAGATGGCCACAGGGCAAATGGGCCGCGGGTAGCAGGGTTCAGGGCCAGCTCCACGGGATAGCCTATGCTTCCAGTCCATAAGGTGGGCCCACACTTCTGGAAATGCACCTCGCTGCTGTGGGATCTGCAGCATTGCTCTACATGCACACAGTGAGCATGCAGAGATTTCACAGACAGGAGCTGTACAACTTACTCCTAAGTAGATAACCTGGGGTTGCTTGTCACTGCACAGCCACCTGCTTAGGTACAGCCCCTGCACCCGATGCGTTTACACCGGGAGCTCATTAACAACTAAGTGCTGAGCTGCAAAATCAGCTCTTTTTTTTACGGGATTGTCCTCTATTATGTTCCCAGCAATCTGGTGGCCATCAACACCTTGCTGATAAACTGGAAATCCTCACCTTCTTCCATCTCCGCCTCCGAAAGGACCCATGAAAGAGCCTTGGAGATCAAAGAAATCCTCTTCCATCCTTATCCTTCTGACAGAGGGACTGGTGGGATTTAGCACCCATGTGGGAATGTGAGCATCCGTAACTGGGGAGTGGCAGAGGTGGAAAACGAGATGGGGAGGGGATGTAGAGAGGCACAGAAGATGAATTACCTGGGGAGGGGGTGCATGCTGAGTTGTGCTCTTCATAGCAAGCGTGAGAAAACAGAAATTACTTCCTCTGCCCCAAATAAAGATCAAGGATCATTTGCATTCAAAGAGGTCAGTTTTGCACATATCTCATCCCTTCAGTCACTCTCTTTTAACTCAAAATCCTCATTAATTAATTGTTTTTCAAGTTCTGCTCCTGTGAATCATATATCTGAAGAATTTCTTTCCCCAGCGATGAGTGCATTTTTTTTTCTGTCAAAAGCTGGCTTTAAAGCTGACTTTAGGTGAGAGTAGTGGGGATTAAAAGGTCCCCAAACTTCTGAAATATAGGCTCACTTGTTAGAGATAACTGAACAAACTGTCAAATAAGAGTTACCCATTATTTTATTTTATTTTTTTTTCCAACAGTTTTAGGCTTCATCTAGAATTTGCATTCATAAACGCGGCAACCTGGGGGCTTTTCACAGCACCTTAGGCAGACTGAACAGGAGCTGGTGCATAATCAGCGATGGAACAGCTGTTATCCAGAGATAACAGAGGCTGCAGATGTGCATGAGGTCAAGGGAGACAATGCTGTGAGTGGAGAAGTCGTACAATGGAGTTCTGTGTATTTTCTTCAAATGTGGAGAACAAAAAAGCAGTGACCTTTTGTCTGCTGCTGTCACTCCCTGTCTCACCATTAAGGTGGTTTTCTCTTCTTTTTTTAAAGGGAGGTGTCTTGAAATAGATCCCTGTCAATCATGCCCTAAAAATGATGAGTGCAGCCATCAGCAGCATCCTTTTTAGAACTGTAAATGTTCTGCATGTTGAAGTATGTGGCAGTTAGATTAACATGGAGCTTTGGATAAATGTAATTTTAATGCATTTATTTCAAAGACAAGTTGATTTTGATCACTTGATACGCAAAGGTCTAGTGAAAAATACAGGAAAACAAGACTATATCCATGGGCTCAGGGAAGATCTTTCCCACCTGGTATCCGTCTTCCAACAGTGATCAATAGCAGTGTGCAAGAATTGGGCAAGCAAAAAATCAAAGTCCTCCAGGTTTTGGGTAGTCTGTGACTTAAGGATTGCTGAGCTGAAGTTGTCACCGTGTATTGGTGTTGAATTGTGGTTATGGACATACCTAGTTGCGTCCAAACCAGTATGAACACTGCGCCTGATTTCTGAGAAGCATTTGAAAAAATAGAGGTCTATGAAAGGTAATTTGGAAAAGTCAGCGACCAGCTATCTTAAGCCTAGTACCAACCACATATACCATCATGGCAAGTGTTGGCATCTGCCTGCTCGGAAGGATTGAAGCCAACAACCAGCACTGAGAGAAATATATTCACCAGGGAACTGCAAGCAGCAGCTCAGGATCTCCTGCTGTGCACCAGCACACAGCGTTTCACCTGCTCTCCAGCTTGGTGTATCAGTGAACAGCATGTGCTGTACTCACTCTGGCCACAGTCACGTCCTCAGTGAACTATTGTGGTACCTGAAGAAGGCAGGGAAAAGTCAGCGTGCCTTGCCTGAGGTTGAGATAAGCCTCTATTCCCTCTGTCAGAAGTGCAGCTTTAGGAGCACAAAAAGGAAGGTGAGTGCTCACAGGTCAACTAGTCAGGGCTGCATTTATTCTCTCTGGAGCATCTTTTGTGATCAGTAGAGAGTTGTGTTGGGTTTAGCTGAGAACTGTGAGTGAGAGCACACAGCAGTTACGTTCCCAACCCAGCGTGTTGTTTTTTATGACCCTCATCCCCAGCAGAGGACAATGGCTTCTGCAGCTCTTAGGATCCACGGGAATCTGGTGTTTGACAATACACTCCCTACACATCTGTTTTGTTTTTCTGTTTTGGTTTTATTTTACTGTTGAAATTAGGAGTTTCCATTTTAGCCCCCCTTTCCCCCTCCCCTTTCTCCCCCTTTTTAATTGCTTTCTCCCCTCCTCCACACTTTATTCTTTTGGCACAGGGCTGCCACTTACCAGCTGTTCACAATTCCTTCACCCCTTCTGCTTTTCAGTACTAGATTACCACGACATACACTCAAAGGATATTTTCTTCCTTGCAGGAGGTCCCTGCTTCCCATACCCACTGAATACATTTAACAAAAACACTTTTCTCTCTCTTTCGTACCTTGGAGGAAAGTCATCATTATCTGCGCTCATTCCATGATTCAGATTGGCCAATCTCTAATTGCTTGAGTTTGATTTCTTGTCTGTTTTCAGATCCCAGCACTGCTGATTTTTCCTTCTCCTTTGTAGACCAAGCTCACCCACAAAGTGAGTACTCAGTAATTATTTCTCAACAAAAAAGCTCATTCATCAGTTCATAAATCTGCTCTCATCTCCCCTGCTCTTTTCATTTTGTTGTGTGTAATTGGATTATTTTTCTAAGCTGAAATTTGACCAACCAAAATAAGTGCATTGCCACATCTCAACAAATGGTACCCAAAAGAAACAAGCTGGCATGTCATTGTGAAGCAGTTGGTCGCACTCCCTGGTAGGTGTCATCTGCTGAAGGGGAGCAAGGAGCTATGGCTCAGGGTCGAGGGTTGAGAGATGCGGAGCCTGGGAACTTCCACTGTTGCTACTGGGAGAAGAGGCTGCTGAGCTCTGCTCAGGAATGTACTGCTTTCATTTCTAATTGAGTTATTTGTTCACTTGTTGAAGAATTCTTCTCTTAGGGCAGTGACTCCCACAGACAATAACAGTGGCCACATGCAGCCACCAGGGAATTCATTGCAGCCACAAGACAAAAACTCTCCCTGATTGTTCGGTTCTGTTTTGACTTAGTCTGTCAAAACTGCAGCCACCATGAACTTACTGTGATGGCACGCGTCACAGCTGTTTGTCTGAGAGCCACCAGTTCATCCTTTTCTTCTCCTAGGCACTCAGAGCAGGTCTCAAGCTGCAGTCTGAGAGACCAAGGTTAGTGGTCTGTAAAGTCATAGTAACATTGCATGTTGCTGTTGTCTTTGTAATGTGTCTTTACTCTGTCAATTTAAAGCCCTCTAATAAGGGGAGAGACAGACTGCAGGAGAGACATGGGTGCTCTGTGACTCCAGAAAAACCAGAAACCATTATGCCCACAGGTCAGGTCTACTCTGAGCACATCTCTGCCTGTCTTGACTCCCAGGTCACCCAGAGCCTTCTGCTGAGCAGCTTCCTGACCCATGTCTTCCAGAGCAGTCTTTTTCTGTGAAGCAACTTCATAGGAACTGGAAAAACTGCCAGAACCACGTATGCTGCAAAGCCAGACTCATTTACCCCATAAGGCTCCCTAGTGTTGCTGGAGCAGATGTTTCAAGTAGCAACAGTTATAGCTGGCACGCAACACCACAGGTCTGTGCATGGAGAGCATATCCAACCCCCTGCATATATCCTACACAGATCACATACATACCTGGACTCTGTTTCTGGATACTGACAGGGCTCACAAGAGGTCAGAAACATTGAACTCTCCTGCTAAAACAAAGTAATTCATAAGGTAGTCTTGGACACCACATCCAAGCTTCGCCAGTCCTGCACTTTCTACTGCTCTCAGGAATTGTCAGCTTCTGCTGGGCAATGAGCTGCCCAACACAGCCCTGGGGAAAAGGCTCTGGACTACAGCCTGTTTCCTTGCTGCACTCTGCCCTGCCTGGGTTGCTGCTGACTGTCCTTGGTCCACAGTTACTTACCTGCTGCTGCTCTGCCCAGGCTGTAGTTTTTTGTAAGAGATATATCTGGTTGGTCATGTCTCAGGAATTTCAGAAGTCCCCTATTTAACTTCTGAAAGCAGTTCTTATATAGGTCATCAATAACAAGTCAATACCTTATTATAGTTAGGATATTGCTAACATTTGTCCGTAGTTGATATTTTTCCTTAAAGCTAAAGCAATCACGTTTGCTTTGATTATTCTCTGCAATCCCTGAGGTATGTGCAGGTAGCATCCTAAACCATAAAAGCTCACACTTCAAGCCACACTCTGGCTTGAGAGGATGGTGCAGAAACAAGAGTTTTTGCTGATATGTTTATAAATAATTAAAACAAACAAACAAACAAAAAACCATAAAGTTTATCATTTAATGCAGAGAAAACTGCTTCATATGAAAAACAGTATCCTCTTAGAAAGTTTTATGGCAAGGGACCAGTATAGCATGTTATGCAATGAAAAAGGGAAGATGGTATCCTTTACCTTGTGCCACAGAAATCTGCTCCCAGTTCTTCCTGCACAGTGCTCCTCCAGAGGTTTGATAAGGACCAAAGGAACAGATGAGAAAGGGAGGCAGTAAAAGTGATGGATACATGGCATGCTGTGGGCTGCTATTTACAGGTGAGTGCTCCTAGTGCCAAGCACAAGGGAGAGGCACAGGCACTGTCTCTGTGCCCTCTGCCCCTCAGAGCCAAGCAACAGCATTCAGTGCCTTGTGGCACAGCTGATGTGCTCAGCAGTATTTTCAAGGACCATCACCATCTTCTGACCATCACCTTCTCTTGAGCGCATGACCACCCTGTCCTTTTCCCCTCCCTCTCCTTGCTCCCTCACCAGTGCCCCTTCTTCTGCCCTCCTGCACAATATGACCCAACCACACATTCCGCATTTTCCATATCTACTTTTTTTTCTTCTCCTTTCCCCCCTCTTTTGTTTTCTGGTAACAGCGTTTGGCATTTCTCGGACAGCCCGTACCCCATAAGGCCTTAGAGTCTGAATGCAAGAACGGCTTGAGCGTTGCCTGCTGCGACTGAAGAAGAACTTGAGTGAAAATAATCCTCTCTTTTGTTCCGCTTGGGTTGCTTTTTGTTTGCCTGACAGATGTTCGGCCCCTGTGCGTGCACGCGGAGCAGATCCTGCGCAGCACAGCCGGGCCCTCTGATCCGCCAACCCATTGAGTCCTGCTCTTCGGCCCGGCTGGGCTCCAGCCCTTACAGATGCAAAAGCTGAGGGCTGCTGCCCTGTTCCACTGCTCGTGGCTGGGTGGCCCACTGTGGTGAGGGGGAACAAGGAGGGCAAGCCTCTCACTTGCAGCACTCACGGTGATACGTATGGGCAAACGCAGTCAAACAACACCACAGTGTTGCATTTTGAGGTGCCACAACATGGTGTCATGCAGGGGCCTGCTACACCTGGCCCCCCTCAGCTTCTTGTGCCATGCTGTGCATCTGAGGGGTGGTTTTGGGCAGCCCCAGGTGCCTGTCTCCTTGCCAGCCCCTGCATGACTGCACCGACAGCTGCTGCACTGCCCTGTCTTATGGCCTCTCATAGAGTCACAGAATTATTGAGATTGGAAAAGACTCCAGAGCCCAAACACCAGCCCATCCCCACCATGCCCCCTAACCATGTCCCTCAGTGCCACAGCCACATATTTCCTGAACACCTCCAAGGACAACCACCCTACCACCTCCTTGCAGTGCCTCACCGCTCTTCCAGAGAATAAATGTTTCCTAATATCCAATTTGAACCTCCTCTGGTGCAACTTGAGGCCAATCCTTATTGTCCTATCACTAGTTAACAACGTTAGGTACTGAACTATCATTTAATACTGCAGTAGCTGAGCATGAGTTTATTAAAAACTTATCTACTGTGCTACTGACCTGTTGCTTGACAGAGTATTTTCCTCTGCAGAAGCAAATACAGTTCATGATGCTACAGAGTTCGCCTACACTTTTCCTGACATCCAAGCAGCTCAAGCAGGTTTGTGTACACGGGTCTTTAATTTAGGGAAAATAACACTGATCTGCCACTATGGTGTCAGTAGCCAGCAATTTACATTCCCTTCTTTATTAATTTTGGACTCTCTTTGCCACATATGTGAATACGAGCCAAAGGGGCTCATTCAGAAAGGAGAAGAGCTTTGTAATATCAATTTTTGGGTAGGAAATGCTTTACAGGTGCGGGAGAACTAGTGAATGCAGCCCTGTGCATCTGTGAGTATCCGTGGGACAATGTAACACCTGTCCTGGCATGAGCTATTCTGTACATGCACATTTTTACAAAGGCTGTGTTGTAATTCTTTGTAGGCAGCATTAGATTAATACTGCGGGACTTATCTAAAGCAGTTATCCCATAGATGGTACCTGAAACCCATGCTGTGCTCACACAGAGTATCAGCCAGGGAAATCAGTGTTTCAGCTAACTCCTGCAACTTGTCTTGTTTCTGCCTTGATGATCACAGCCCCTCTCCTTACTCTGCACAGCCCTCCGGGTGATGCTGTTTGCAGGGCTGTGTGCGAGCTATTCTGTGACTTTTCTTTTAAGTAGTTCTTTGAAATTCTCCTGCTCCTGCCAGGGGGTTTGAGCTCTGTTGCATCACTGTTGTGATGGTCTGTCAAGCCATCTAATTGGGCTGTCTCATTAGGACTTGCAGTCAGAGCTTACAAGGGCAATCCCATAGTCCAACACTGTGGCTAGAGCCATGGCCTGCATATGGGCTGAGAAGTGAATGCAGAGGCTGACAGGAGCCTGCTTCTGTGAGCTCACCCCCCGCTTCTGGGGTAAAGCTTCATCAGCCAGGCCATCTTTATCATCACACTGCAGTGACACTAACTGGAGCAGGCTTACACCAACACAGAGTTTAACTTGCCAGAAATGTCAACAAAACATCTGTGGAGAAGTTTTATGGGTTAAATTAGGGATGATGTTGCCTGCATGGTAGGTGCTGCTTTGGTCACTGTGACTTCTCAGCTGCCAAAAAAAAGAGCATCTTGGTTTTCCTGTGCTTCACCAAGTCTGGTGAAGACTGCCCCTGTGACAATACCACACCTTAACTGAGCTGAGGACTACCAGAGCCCCTAATATTAAAGTCTGCAAAGCCATATGAAGTGCATTTGACAGTCTAGGTTTAGAACTCCATTCCCCTAATTTGTACAGGGCTGGGGCTGTGCAAGAAAAGTCTAAGTGTCACCATGGAAATCTTGTTTGGTCATGCTTTGTTATGGAGCAGTTTGGTGCAAAAGCCCCACTAAGTACCAGCTGAAAACACTTTGCATCATCCTTTAGGATGTTTTTACTTCAAATTTTGTGGGTTAGCTCAGGACAAGCACTTCTCTTGGCTTTTGTGAGAGCACACAAAAACCAGGCTTTGTGGCTTATTTTAAATCAGAGAATGAAAACACTCTGCACAGCTCTTCCAAAGACAAACTTTCATTTTTAAAAATCCCATCTAATTGTCATTAATCAAGCCATCTCCTGTACTAATAAGATGGAGGCGGGGAATGAAATGCCGTTTCAGCTCCAGCAGCTGTTGAACATGTCAACCGGTTTCAAAATGCTTGGCAGAAGTTGTAAATGCAGTTCTAATGAGATCGACTTGTCTGCAACTAGCAAACAAATACCAGCCGCACCAAAATGTTTGTTTGCCACAGGACTTAATGGAGATTGTGTTAACCATTCTGCTGTCAGGGGTAGATGTCAAGAAAAGTTCAGACCAAGCATAAGGCAGTGACACTGGAATGTGGCATTCTCCAGAATGGATTCTTATATAAAACTTAAGAAAAAGATTTCCCTGTTCTTTTTTTTTTTTTCTTCTTCTTCTTATTTCTTTTTTTTTCTTCCTCATCTGGCCTTCAAACTTCCTGCAATCTTGGTACGTGAAGTTCTCTGCAAAGGTCACATAAGCAAGCTGCAGACAGATGATACATGCTCTGACAGGCTGGCTCCTGGTAGGGGACACGCTCCCGAGCACTCGGCTGCATCACCAGCTCCTGTGTACAGCTCCACCAGTGGCCCCAGAGAAGAGGTGGCTAGTTGAGCTTCTCAGTTCTCAAACACAAGAGCACTGCAATGAGAACGCAGTAAGCAGCTTGATCACTCATCAGACCCAACCGCCAAGCTGATTACAAACCTTTCGCACAAAGCCACAAAGCTATGGTTAAACATAGCATCAGTGCAGAGAAGCTGTAATCCTGCCAGGCTAAGCCACATTAGCAGGACTGTCACTGCAGATGCCAAGAGTACTCCGAGGAGCATCCAGGTAAATCAGCACATCAGTGACTTCTTGTACTAGAACCAAGCAGATCGCCATACCTCCGTGGCTGCAGAAAGCTAAGCAGCAGAAATACCTAAATTTCAGAGTCATCAGGGCTTAGGTAAACCAAATACACCAACAGTGAATTATCTGTAACACAGCACTACTACTTCCAGTCTTCTGTATCTCATTTCTCTGCCAAGAATAAGAATCCTTGTTTTTAACCCTTCTCTCATGGTTCTTTGGCTGAAGTACGAAGCACTGGTTGCATTTTGGATCAATGGGCCAAGGTTAGCTGTATGAGTTTCAATAGAGCCAAGTGTTGGGTCCTGCATTTTGGTCACAACACTCCCAGGCAATCCTACAGACTTGGAGAGGAGCGGCTGGAAAGCTGCCTGATGGAAAGGGACCTTGGTGTACTGATGGACAGTCAGCTGAAAATGAGCCAACAGTGTGCCCAGGTGTCCAAGAAGGCCCATGGCATTCCTTGTAATAGGACTAGGGAAGTAATCCTGCCCCTGTACCCAGCACTGGTGAGGCCTAACTGCATTCAGTTTTGGGCACCTCAGTACAGAAAGAACATGGACGTGCTGGAGCTGGTCCAAAGAAGGGTAACAACAAGGCTTGTGAAGGGCTTGGAGAATATGTATTACAAGGAGAGACTGAAGAATCTGGGGCTGTTTAGTCTGGGAGAAAGGAGGCTGAAGGGAGAACATATTGCTCTTTTCCAATATCTACTTACAGTGAGAGCAGAGTTGGTCTCTTCTCAGTGGTGGCAGGACAATGGGAAACAGCATCAAGTTGCACCAGGGTAAGTTTAGGTTGGATATTGGGAAAAACTTCTTTACAGAAAGGGTTGTAACTGGAATAGGCTTCCCAGGCAGGTGGCTGAGTCACCATCCCTGGATGCATTTAAAAACTGTTTGGACTTGATGATCTTTGAGGTCTTTTCCAACCTGAGCGATTCTATGATTCTTGCTAGTATCCCTTTAACTTGTCTTGTGCCAAAGAATATTAATTATTGCAGGCTACACTGAACTTGAGCTGCTTGACAGAGTCCATCTCTACCCTTGCTTGAGCCTCTGAGATGAACACTGAAGTTGAACTTTGCCAGCAACTGTTAGGAAAAGGTCCAAGAACAGCCAAACAGGAAAGATACTGAGGATTTGTTGTTTGTTTTTCTGTTAAACCATGTTTTTGTAATTATGAACACTTTGTTGAGATTGCTTAGAAAAGGAAGTGCACATAAAATGGTCCACACAATTAAACTAACTACATATTAGAGTTGAAAGAATATAAAGCTGGTCTCAGTGTGCTGCACTCACACAGACAAAACCCCTTCTCAAAAGGAATTTGGCTTGAGAAGGCAGTTCTGGAAAAAACTCCTAGTTAACTCCAGGCCCATGTGCCATACTGTCTGGTTTATGACTGCCCCAAATGGCCCAAAAGCAAAGAGCATTCATGCTAAACAAAAGCTGACTGAAAGAAAGAATGTGAAAGCTGTCATCTCCAAATCCCTTTCACTCAAAAAAGTTGGTTCCTGATTCCAGATCAGGAACCCTGGAGGAGGCAGAAATTACTCTATGCTCCTAAAAGTGTCTTCTACTTGTCTGGGGAAGAACAACGCTGTTACTTTGCTCAGATCCACGAGTGCTTTTTTAAATCATCCCTGCTTGCTCTTGCCACTTCTCCCCAAGCTTGGGTTTATAAAACATAGCATCAAAACCTGGTTGATGGTTGGACAAGACGACCTTAGTGGTCTTTTCTAACCTTAGTGATTCTATCATCATTAAACAGTGCCCATGCAAAGCCTGCTTTCTCTTGGTTTCCAGTATGGATAATTCTGGGCTAAATAGGCAGTATAAAGGAGCAAATTACAGTAGAATCACTTCAAACTGCTATACTCCAAATTATATTTTATAATCCCTACATTGTTGGTTTTCCCTAGGAAATGGCAGTAAAACAGACATAGCCCACTCCTGCCTCCCACCTCACTGAGGCACATAGTGTTGCAAGCATTGTAAACAGGAGAAATGCCTTCCTGGGGTGAGAAAGCCCAGTAATTGGTTTATAAAACAACATTTTATGAGTCAACCTTAAGATCATCTTAGTTTTAGCTAAAGGAAAATTAAACTTATCCTTGACACGGGAATGACACCGTGAACCAGAGTCCTAGAAGCATATATGCAGTATATATGCCCTGTCAAGCACTTCCACTTTCCATAATAACAAGCCCCCTCCCCTGTACACAGAATGGATTTGACACATAAACAATATTGCTGAAAACATATGTCTAAAATAAAGCAAGGCCTACTTTCTTACAAACCTACTCTTCAGGGCCTATTCTGACCTTGTGCAGTCCCTTATATAAGCAACAATGTGCTGCCATTTGGCAGAGATCAAAATAAAGCCTCCCGTCTCCTCAGTAAACACTACGGCAAAGCACATTACAGTGGGAAACCAGTAAAGTATGTATGACTATTTTTACCCACACCCTGTGTAACTGTGTTGAAATCTGCAAGAGTAACTAACCATTGCCATCTTAAGGTATTGCTTAGCACTGCTGGCAGACGAAGCTGAGCTCGCCACCGCAGCTCATCGTGCCCCCTCCACCACGTGCAAGTACTGGATCAAGGTGGTTAGAAGTGCTCACTCCAAGATTAACCAAATAATTCTGCAACAGCTTGCTTTTGAAATACACATGCTACTTCTTTAGCATTAAGAAAAGGTATTGCGAGATAAAGAAATTCCCTCTCCCTTCCATAGAAATGCAAGAGAGACTTCTAATCCTCAGCCTAGTAGACCTGCCAGGTCCTCTGCTTCTAGAAACTGTAAGTGGCATTCTTACATTTGCTTTGCCCAGCTGTACCTGTACAACGTATCTGCCCAGAGAGCTCTGTAACTAAATAGCACTCAAAGTGCTTAATAAAAAATTAATATGCATTGTAGATAGTGCAAGATTACTACTGGTTTGATTTATATCCAACAACTACAGACAAATACTAGGGAGGGCTGTAAAAAGTCAGGGTATTCCCACCTTCCTGCCCTAACAAGATGATGCGATGTTTGCAAACAAAGCTAAATATCTCAGTGGATTTTTAAAAAGCCTCTTGCTACTTTTTATCTGCATGAGACATCCCTAATGTTTTAATGTATCTTAATACCAATGACCAAGCAATAATTGGCTGAGCGGCCTCAGAATATTTTCCCTCTTATATGTCTGTTGCCACTCTGAGCATGAATAGTGAGGACATCAAGGCAGGGTACAAGCAGGGAAGTTAAAACATTGGGAAACAAACATTTGTAGATCACTAGTTTCACACCACTGCATATAGGAAATGAATACAATAATTAATAGCTTCTTCTGAGAAACGAGTTTGCTATTTGCAGTCCAGAAGGCCTGTGTAAAAGCTTTCATTCCCTGCCAATTCTCCAGGCAGATGTATTCTGCAGGAAAACTGAACATAACCCAAAATGGTCATCTCATCTGCTCCAGTGCTCTGACCAGGTAGCAGTGGCACACAGCAGCAAGGGAACTTGCAACCCCAGCCTGCTATTGTACCTCCTCTGTGACTGCAAACAACCTGAACACTCAAATCATTTTGTGTTTCTCCTTCTCATTTGGCATCCATTAACAGCATTACACTCATTCAAGTCTAAGTTACATAGCTCCTCTTGTTTGTTGCCCTTCATTGATAACTGCTTAAATCTTGTGTATTGGGATGGAGCTGTCCAGAAGGCAGGCATAGCAACTTGTTACCATCAGCTGCTTCTCACTGCAACTTAAATACTACTCACTTTCATTAGAGTTCAGCAACTCTGTACTAAACTACAGTGAGATACGTGTGCAATTCCAGGGGTAGCGGAGCTTGACTGCACTTTGATTAAATTTTATAGGGTGTATTTAATCTGGCATTGCTGATTTGCAATTTCAAGTATATATATTCTTTGCTTTCTTGGAACTACCACACTGTTGTGTGCTCAGTAAGAAACAGCCTATAGATACAGCTGTGTACATTTAATCTGACTTTTGCATGTGATCCTAAGCATCACTGTAAGATACTTGAATGTGCCTAGAAGTTCTGACTTGAATAATCAAGTGACTTCAGCCTGTGTTCTTCAGACTTGGGACGCCGAGTTTCTGTCTTGCCCATCTGTCTTTAGATGTTCCCTTCTTACACAGCCCAACAGCGGCACCAAGCGGCCATGGGGACCTTGGGAAACAGCTGTTCAAGTTCCCCCACTGGATTTCCTAACCGCTCCCAGTCATATTAAACGCAGTACCTGTTTTACTGCTGAGGTTGAAACAGTTACCTGCTACTGCTGCTGCCTAGAAAGCCTGGAACTATCATCTCCCATGAAGGTTTGCCAGAGCTAGGGAAAATGCATGACATGTAAAATGCTCTATTACTGCAGTTTGGCCATCTCCAAGCAGGTCACAAACTTGCTACAGGGTCACATACTTCTGCAAAATTTTATAAAGACCAAGCATGTAACATCAAGCAAAAAAAATACTCTGCATGTCCCTCTCTGCGTGACTACATATCTGAAAAGATTCCCGTAAGAAAGGAGATCGTTTTGCTCTCGATTACACATCCCTGCTTTTCTGAAGGTCCAACCACTAAAGCCAATTTCCAGGAATCCAACTAGCAGTCTGTGCTTGATGTAATTTCCCAAGAATCAAAAGCAGTAGTAGGAAACAGCCCACCCTTCCCCCTCCAAGCATTAAACATTAACAGACTTCCAAGAATCTCCATACAAACTTACTTTCCATCGGCAGCCAGAAAAAGATGCTTCCTAGTTTAGACATCAACTGAATATAAACCTGTGGACGTGAGTCAAGATGCAGCATTCAGAACTCTGAAAGGTTTCACTTAATGCCCCTCCTTCTACAGAGAAAGTGGTTTCAGGCAGCCGCAGCACAGCTAATGCTTTTCTCACTAAACCAAGGCTGAACTGTTAGTGTTATCACAAAACTTTGTTGATACAACATTGATAAATTTAAACTTCTCCGCATTGTAGCACAAGGCTCAGGAACTCAGGAACAACATTAAATTAACATTGTAATTAGATGAATGGTTTAAGAGATGAACCAAAATGGCTTCAACAAACCTTTAGCATCACTCTTAGCATTGTATCATAGAACCATAGAGCGGCTTAGGTTGCAGGAAGCCTTGAAGATCACCTAGTTCCAACCCACCTAACAGCTCAGGCTGCCCAGTGCCCCGTCCAGCCTGGTCTTGAATGTCCCCAGAGATGGGGCATCCACAGCTTCCCTGGGCAGCCTGTTCCAGCACCTCACCAACCCTCTGAGTAAAACGTTTCTTCCTAATATCCAATCTAGACTCTCCCCTCTTTTAGTTTAAAGCCATCCCCCATGGTCCTATCACAATCAAACTACGTAATAAATTTGTCCTCCTCCTGTTTAGAAGCTCCCTTAAAGCACTGAACAGCTTCAGTGAGGTCTCTCTGAAGCCTCCTCTTTTCCAGCCTGAATAGCCTCAACCTTTCTTCATAGGAGAGGTGTTCCAGCCATCTGATCATCTTCATAACCCTCCTCTGGACCTCCTCAAAGAGCTCCACATCCCATCTTTCCCGTGCTGAGGTCCCCAGACTTGGACATATACTCTAGATGGGGCTTCACTAGGGGAAAATGGGACAATCACCTCTCCCCCCCTCCTGGCCACCCCTCTTTTGATGCAGCCTAAGATACTGTTGGCCTTCCAGGCTGCAAGAGCACACTGATGGCTCATGTCCAGCTTTTTGTCCATCTCAGCAGTACTGCTTTCAATGAGGAGTTCTCTCTGGAGACTGTCTCAAACCAAATGCTACGTCTTGCACTCAGCCTTGTTAAGCCTCATTAGATTCTCATGTGCCCACTTTTTGAGTGTGTCCAGACCCCTCTGGCTGCTGTCCCTGCCTTCTATTGCATCAATCGCACCACTCAGCTTAGTGTCAGCAGCAAACTTACTGAGGGTATACTCAATTTCACTGTCTGTGACATTGACAAAACCCCTGGAGGACACCACTTGTGACTGGCCTCCCTCTAAGCACAAAAGCTGACACTAATCCTGACTACAATCCAATCAATTCTTTATCCACCTAACCATAGCCTAACCTTCAAATCCATATATCCAGTTTAGACATAACAATGTGGTGAGAGAACATATCAAAGGCCTTGCAGAAATCCAGGTAGATGACATCAGATGTCCATCGGTTGTCCACTGCGTTATTAGAAGGCCATCAGACTGCTCAGGCACAATCTGTTCTCAGTGAAGCTGAGCTGGCTGTCTTGGATTACCTTCACATCTCACCTGTGCCTTAACATCTCTTCCAGGAGGATCTGTTCTGCAATCTTCCCAGGCACAAAGGTGAGGCTCACTGCTTGCAGTTCCCCAGGTCTTTCTTTTTCCCTTCCTTGAATATGGGAGTTACATGCATCATCTCACCACATTTCAATGATAGCAATAAATCATAGATTTCCAAACGCACCACCGCTTCCAATTCCCACATTGCATGCATAGGTATAGAGGCACTTCAGCTGGGCTTTCAGCTGCATTACCTTCTTGGAGAAGCCCCCCCAGAAACCTCTTGGAAAAATATGAGGTTTTCCCCCACTGCTTCCTGAAGTCACAGTGTTCCCCGACTCTTCTCAGGGAAGAGCACCTTGTCCCTCTTAGCTATACTATCCCGGACCTTGCTATGGGCAGGCTCACTATCACCTGCTTCCTCCTTCAAACCTAGTTTAAAGGAAGTTCCTTTTCCCCCTATGACTTAGGCAGACACCATCAGGCCAAGTGCATTCACTCCATGTCAAAAAAATAAAATTCCTGCAGTGACATCAGCCTCTTAGCCATGTCTTATCAGATGGACTTTCCTGGTCTTCTCAGTATCACTACCTGATACTGAATGGCTGGAGGAAAACACCACCTGAACTCCCATTCCACCCATTAACTGCTCCAGTTCCCTGAAGTCCCTTTTAATAGTCCTCAGACTTCTCTCGGTGACTTAATCACTGCCAGCCTGAATTATTGCCCTAGACAACCTGCTAGGTGGATGGAGCTAGGAGGATGTTCCACCACATCCTCACCTGTCTCTTATCATGAATTACTCTGTTTTCTAAAAACAAAAAAATAACAACCACATACAAATAAAAAAATACCACAATCCCTTCTATCAAAGAAAAGAAAATATTCAGAATTACAACAGTCAAACTTCTTGAAAAAATTTAATAAGACAAACACCTTCACATTCAAGTTAAATTGTACATCATAGATTGCACGTTTGTATGTGAACTGAATTAGTCTTTTCTTAACTGGATGGTTTCCTCTTTAATTCCATCTTTGGTGACAATGCAAATCTTAAGTGTATCACCAGTGTACACATCTCTCTCAGCAGCAGAAATAAAGACATCCTTCACCAGCTGCAAAGCCTTCTCCAGGGTCAGAGGTACGTGCTCCACATTTTGCATGTTCTTGAAGCCAATCTAAGGAAAGATAAAGCATTTCAAAGGAAGAACCTTTCATCTAGCACAAAGGCATTTTCAGTCTGCACTAGAATGAGAAGATTTACATGAATCATTAGCCTGTTTTAAAACCCAGAGTTGGTAGAAGTAGTTTTCCATAGAGTTTATAGCTGCATCACCAGAACTTTACCAGCACCAACAGCTAAAGTGAAGCATAGCCACTCCTACTAACATTCAGCATATACGAGATACTCATCTATTTCTTCAGAAATATCTCACTGGGTTAGCAGTATCAAAACTACACACAAGTTAATTCCTGGTCATTTTGTAGCTAGGAACATTTCTCACAGGTAAGTAATCTTAAGTGCACCCAGAATTTAAAAACAACAACTCATACTGGAACATGATGGGCTATATTAGTGTTTCCTAGCTGATTTACTTAAGTGTCCAAAATGAAGAAGGGGGGCAAAGGGTCACTTACTATGCTTCAAACTCAGAAATGATAAACACAGCTTGCAACAGATGTTTTATTCTCTACAGTTAATGAACCTTAAAAGTGAATCAAAGCTGAAAAGTTAGTTTGAAAAACTGTAAGGATTTCATTCATGCAACAATTTAAGAGATGAAGATAACAATGAAGAGATTCAATAAAGTCAGTCAAGTTTTCACAGATTCAATTGACTAAGTTTTCAGTAGTTTTACATAAGAATGCCATGAAAATAGTCACAACTTGAAGAAAATTTTACAGTCTCAGACAACCATACAGCTGTTTGATTCCTTCATTGGTTTGGTCCCTTTCAACTCCTACAGTTCTGCATACATTAATTGATAAAATTTATTGGAGTATATAATATATTCTGCCTTCTTGACTTATTATTATTTAATGCCAATATTTACATTATCTTACACATCCTTTATCAGCTGATCAGCTTCTGTGGGAAACAATTTCTCAATTAAAACTTTTAACTACTGTAACCAGACAGCCCACTGTCCAACCTTAAATTCTGAAATCAACGTTTTCACACCTCCTGAGAAGGTAGAACCACACAATTTTTAAATGTATGGTTTGACAATGTTACCTGTAATACACCCAAACTTTCTCTCAAATAATACCTCTCAAACGTAAGGTCAATTTGAATATTGCAAATCTTCACCGAGATTGTTAAAAAAAAAACAACAACAAAACACAAAGAACAAACACAGGAACTACTTTACCTGGTTATCAAGCAAGGGCTGCAACATGGCACTTGCTGATCCACCTGCTTTGAAAGAATCTCTCTGGTATGAGCCTACTGGATCAAAACTATAAACCGCTCCCTTCCCTTAAAGAAAAAAGTAGTATGTAATTGCAATCCGGAACAATTCTTAATACTGATAAGGACTTGCATAAAAAAAACAGTTCTATCCATAAGCAGTTTCTAGAATACCAGAAATCTCCTAAGAAACCTTTACAAAATAGTATTGCACTGTGTTCAGACAATACTTTGTATAGCAGGCTCACTGTGATTATGGTGCCCTCCTATATGCAAGGTTATCCTATCTGCATGATTTAAGCTACCCGTGCCCTAGAAGATATTTTCTACAGTACTTAGCACAGAAAAAGTCCTAATAGACTTTTTAGACTAAGAGACTAATAATCAAAACAGAAAGTGTTAGAGCACAGTGCTGCACAAAGAGCTCTACTTTTTTTTAACAACTAGCAGAAAGTTTAGTCAGCAGAAGTGCGTAGTTCTTGGAGCTGCTTCCAGAGTGTGCGCATGGATGTCTCTGCAGTGCCTTCCTGGAAACAGGGATGGTGCTTTGTGCTCTTATGTGCTTCCCTCTGGAGTCAGGCCAGGTTGCACAAAGCAAGCTATCTTGTGCCAGCATCAGAAATGGAGATGCACTGCAGCATCTGCAGGTTTTCACAAGGGAATACGAGTGAAAATGCAGTGCCTGGCTACGCTCATTCCCCCTGTTCAGACAGGCTGCACCTGACACGATAAGCCAGCCAGTGCACTTGGCCACACAGTACTGGTAGCTGAGCAGCCCTGGCACAGATCCAGACAGTAACATTAAATCAGAACAAATCAATCTTACTGAACCCAAATCAAACCCATGTGTGCAAACGTGCACTCTCATTCTTATCACATGCTGTACCCTCACTCTAACATTTCCATTATGCCAGACTGACTCACCCTTCACATATTGCAGACATTTCAGCAAGGCTGGGGAAGCACTGTAACTTAGTTTTAACAGCAAACTGTGGGGAGTGCTTGAAATTATCTACACAAGACCACGGCTCCTGCTCAAAGTCAGAGAATATAGTATTTTAGCAGCTCAACCACCCCACTGGACACAGAAAGTCCTGGAAGGGGAGAATTAAACTTGCAGCACCTGTGTAGAAGTCATTATTTTTGTTAGAGATTAATTAACATTTAAAACCCTCCATAGAAAACCTGTCTCCAGAGTTGACCTTCACATTTCATAATCTCTACCACACGGAAAGGCACAAATAAAATTTGTTTCAAGTCTTACCTTCTTCATCAAGTCCCCCAATTATGTTGTAAACGTAGTAAGGAAAGAAACGTCGAGAATACAGAATTGTAGACAGCATTGCTGCAATAGCTCCAGTAGTCATGGTCTTGTTATTGGAATGCTTGTACATCTGCAAATGGCACAGCATGTCCAACAGGAAAGTCACACACCCAAATTTATACTCAATCAAAATTACATTTTCTGTAACATCATTATGAGGAGAACAATGCTTAGCAAAATATTAACTAACATAATTACAAAAACAACACTGGTCTAACAGTAATGCCTTACCATAAACCAAAATTCATATTTTTCTGAGACGTAGCAAAGAACAGATGTTGTCTCATTATTCTCTTCAGTGCTTTTTTTTAATCTTGTGATGTTACACTTGGCAAGAACATGGCATCAATTTCATCCTGCCTGATCTTTCATTAGCAATAGAGCTATACAGCTGCAGTTACAATACGAACACTTGATGACAAACAGCAAAAATCATATTTAAAATTATAACAGGTCTCAAATGCAGTACCAAAAAATATATGTTTCTAAATATATTAAGATAGTTAGCTACCTTTAATCTTGCTTCAATAATTTTAGTAAGTGTAAGGCAGTCACCATGGAAGCCACTGCATCCAATGACTGTACGCTCTGTTCTGTAAAACAAAGTTTTGTTGTGATTTTAGATTTAGTATGAGCTACATCACTTTCTTACACAGTAAGTTATGAAAATATCAAATGTACTTCCAGCTCCTCAAACACTATCAGAAATAGTTGTCTTAAAATGTAGTATTAACAGGTATTCTGCAAATAAAAGCTAACTGCAGCTTACATCTTAGAAAGGACTCATCAAGTACAGGATCACACAGACGTCACTCTTCAACCCACTGATTCCCACCGCAAAACTTTGGAAAAAAAAAAAACCCTTAATTTCTTCAAGCACTCCTAAATGTAGCTATTAACAAGCTGAATCGTCTTACTCAATATGGTTTTACTCCATCTGGCCAGGGGACTGCTTTTAGCTGGTGAAGTAACGTTCATCCTGTAGGTGATTTTTTCTGCCAGCACAACAGCAGTTATGTGCTGATGTGTTATACAATACTAGTTCTTTGCTCAGTTTCAGAGCAACCATTTAATAAGCAATAATTACGGGAACCCACATTTCTATGAGAGCATACAAACATTAACACACTGTCCTGGTTTTGGCTGGGATAGAGCTAACTTTATTCCTAGTAGCTGCTACAGCACTGTGCTTTGGATGTAGGATGAGAACTGTTGATAACATCGATGTTTCAGCTGCTGCTGAGCGGCACTGCACAAAGCCAAGGATGTTTCAGCTTTTCACACTGCTCTGACAGTGATGGAGACTGAAGGTGCAAGGGAAGCCAGGAGATGACAGGGCCAGGACAGCTGATCCAAACTGGCCAAGGGATGTCCCACACCAAGCAGGGACAGTTGACCAAGCAGGATAGTTGACCAAAGTGGAGGGGAAGGGGGAAACTGCTTCTCAGGATCTGGCTGAGCACTGGTCAGCAGGTGGAGATCAACTGCCCCATGCCTTCCATTCTTTTATTATTATTATTATTATTATTATTATTATTATTATTATTATTTCCTCCATTTTCCAACCTGTTAAGCTATCTTTGCATCAGCCCAATGGTTAACCTTGTTTTTTCCCCAACTCGCTTCCACATCCTACTGCAGGGTTTGGGTGGAAGTGAGCAAACAGCTGCATAATGCTTAGCTGCCTAGAAGGTTAAAATACAGCACGTTTGTAGGCTTAACACTCAGCAGTCATCTTCAAAACAACTTAAATTGAGATCATCTCAGTTTCTGTCACCAGAATTACCCAAAGCCATCATGACTTCTACACTAATTGTACTAAAGCAATTTCCATTTGGATGGTAACAGAATCAAAGATACTGCATAGAGTTAGGCAGGTAAAACACAAGTTTACATGATCACGTGTCATAAGCAAAAAAAACTGACAGCAGTGAGCACACCTGTGGCCTGACAAAGTAGAACTAGTTATTACACAAGTTAATACAAAAGTTCTTCTGATTATCCTTCCAAAAAACCACCTAGCTTATGTTACAGGTAAAGTCTGGCACCATGCAAAAAACGTTCAGCAGCATGCAATAAGAAATCTGACTGGATTTAGGACATCACATTACAGCAGAAGTCATCATAATTCCCAAACTCCAATTCTGTTACTACCTTCCCCCCCGCCCCCCCATTCTACATAAGGAACATGATAGATAATTTCAGGCAACACACTTATCAATACACAGGGTCATTCCTCCATTTCAGTTCTTATAAGGTATGGACTTACAGTTTGTAGCATTTTGGACTGTCCCGACTGTGAATTGCATAACCTTCACTCAGTCGTGTGTCAGAGGCAACAATGCAGAAGTCTTCTCCAGCAATCGCCAACACAGTCCTTGAAGAAAAGTATTCATATAATCACAATTTTTGGCACAACTCACTTCTTAGACAAGTGATAAAATGATAAAAGTTCTCTATCCACACTCACATTGTATCATGAATCTTACTACATTCCCTGAGATGCATAAACTCAAGAATGGAAGAAAAAAGATGCTAGACACACTAAAGAGAATGTATGTGATTCTCGGCTTTCACTGCAAACCGTATGGAAGCTTAACAAGGTCAAGACACAACAGACTCCCGTTTTAGATGTCTGATAAGAAAAACTGGCTGACTCTCCAAGCAAATACAGTCCAGCCAAGCATTTAGCACCACTACCATAGAATTAGCACCACTCTTTTAACTTAATGTTAATCTACATTATTAATTTCCAAATAATTACTCCGTGATTACTACACTGCCGCTACCACTAAGTAGCTAAGAGATGTCCTTTATAAAGCAATTAGTCATCAGGAAAAAAAAATAAATCTAAAGAATGTCAAGCTGCCCAGATGCTTGTCAATTCAGAGCAAGCATCAGCAAAAGATCACCCACTTGTAACAGTTACGACAAAGTAGTTCGTGGCTCAGTTGCAGCCTTTAAAACAAATCACCCCAAGACACGTTTCCCTGGCCGCTACAAAGAAACGAGCCCCTGGGTAAGGGAAAGCGCTTGCTTTGACCCCTAAGAGTTCAGCGGTCCGCAGTGTGACAAAACCCCCGGCAGCACACAGATAAAGCAGAGGAGCAGCGATCCGCGGGAGGCGCAGCCCTGCGCGAAGCCAAGCGCGGCTCTCCCCCGCTGCTCTACCGACAGGCGCTGCCCAGGGCACAGGCTTCCTCGCACGGCGCCGGCCAGACGAAAACGAGCAGGACGCGGCCCAGACGCGGCTCAGCCCCAGCCCACCCCACCCCTGCCCGCGGCTCTCACCCGCCGTTGAAGGTGTAGGGCGAAAAGCGGTACTGCACGGGCGCGCCCACCCCGCAGCCCGGCTCCGGCCTCAGCTCTGCGTATCCGGCGGCAGACAGCATCCCTGCGTCCCCGCTCCCTGCTGTCTCACGGCAAAATGGCGGCACCGGAAACGAGGAGGCGGCGCTCTACGAGGCGCAGGCACCTCGTCTCGTCTGCCCTGGAGGTGCCACGCCCCACCGTCGGCGACCGCACGGCCCCACGAGCCGGACCAGACTTCGGGAGGAAGAGACGGGAGGCACGCGAGGCTCTCGCCATGAGCGCGGTGCCACACGCCGCGGCACGAGGTGCGAGCGGAGCCAATACCCCACGGGTAGCGGCACGACGCGCGCCCGCCCCGCCCTCACTCAAGATGGTGGTAGAGGAGGCGGGGTGGACGCGCGGTGGAAGTGACGCAATCGACGCGCGCCGGCGGCGCGGGAGCGGGGCGCAGCTTGGCTCCCGCTGGGGCTGTGCGGCGGTGGTGGCGTCGCCGGGCGCGGCACGCGGCAGGTACCGACTGTTACGTGTCCCGCTCCGCCCCGGGCCCGCCACGGCGTGGGCTGCGCCGGTTCTGACGGGAGGGGCCGGTCGGGCCGAGCCAGCTCCGTACCTCCCCGTGGGCGCCATCGTAGGGTCGGGGCCCTCCGGGCAGGTCTGAGCGGCGGGGAGGGAGGGGATGGGCGGTGTGGGACAGCCCCGGGCCGAACGGCGCGCCGGGAGCCGTCCCGCTACGGCCGTTGGTGCCGGGGGCGTGATGGCGGCGGGCGGCGGTCACCGCCTCCCCCACGTGACGGCGGGCGGGGAAGGCGGCGGCGGCGGCCTTCGCTTTGGCACGGGCGCGGCGGGAGGAGCGGCCCGGGCTATAATCGCCCCTCGCCGTGCACGTGGGCGCGGTGCCGGGGCTCGGAGGGGCGGACTGCGTCCCTCGGCTTGGGGGGGATCGGGCCGCGGGCGGGGGGTTGCGGATGGGTTCGATGTAGGTGTTGTCCGCGCGGCGCGTCCCGGCATGCCCGGCGTTCGGGCTGCGGATGGGCTGCCTCTGCTGCTGGGTAACGGCTGGGCCGGGGGGGCGCCTCTTCCCGGGGCACGAAACGTGGAATCGCCTTTGGGGAAAACAGCGGATGCTGTTTCAGCTACGGTGTCACGTTAGTGCCCTTCTGAGCTCTTGTGCCTTAAAGACAAGAAACAGCTGGGCAGGCTTTCTTCAAATTTCCTGGTGGTTTGCCTAAAAATGACCTTGAAGCTCTCTGCGTAAGCGTTGAGTTAAGCAAGCTATAAACTGATGGCGAAGTATTTGATAAAAAGGTATAGCGTTTCATAACAAGAAGCTATGCAGAGAAGGACCTGAGTGTTTTTGCAGACAGCAGGTGGGCCGTGAGCCAGCAGTGTGCCCCTATGGCCTAGAAGGATCCTGGGGTGCACGGCCAGCAGGTCGAGGGAGGTGATCCTCCCGCTCTGCTCTGCCCTGCTATGGCCCCATCCAGAGCACCGTGTCCAGCTCTGGGCTCCCCGGTTCAAGGCAGAACAAGGAGCAATGGACGCAAACTGCAGCACAGGAAGTTCCATACAAATAGAGGAAGACAGAGCTGCCCTGAGAGGCTGTGGAGGCTCCTTCACTGGTGGTACTCAGAATTTACCCAAAGGCTTTTCTAGAGTAGGGAACCTGCTTTAGCAGGGAGTTGGGCTCGATGGTCTCTGGGAGGTCACTTCCAGCCCTTACGATTCCATGAAAGTATTTCAGCTCTCTATTTGAATTGTTTCTTTCCATTGCGTACCAATAGAGGTCTTTGTTTAAAAAACAAAAAACAAACAGTAAGTGAAACAACAACACCCGAAAGCATGCGTTCATTTCATGTGTGTAAAACTGGCTTTCAGTTTCTCTTCTTCCCCTCATGAAGTACGTCGCTGCAATTCAAAAAGCATTAGTGCTTTGCTTTATGGAAGTAGATGAAAAGAGGCTTCCTAAACCTGAGCCGACCAGCAGTGTTTTCCCATAGCAGAAAAAAAAAAACATTTTTGGAAGGCCAAGCCTTAACTCTGCCCAGGAGGAGATGTGTGAGCAATGTGTGGCTTTAGGCCCATCTGTCAGTAGCTGGTGGAATTCAGTTCTGAAAATCAGTGCTTTCCCAGATGTAGCAAAGCATAGGGTACGGTGAGCATGGAGGTCTAGAGCTGCGTGTGAAGGAGGGCTTAGTTCTGGAGGCGGCTGCTCACGTGCAGTGGGTGCTCATCAGGGGCATCCAGGGGGCTGTAAGGTGCTGTAGAAAGAGATTACTTTATATAAGGTGCATGGGTGTGTGCGTGCGTATGAGTGTTCTCACATATATTTGTGTGTGGGTGTTTCTTATCTAACACACCAGCTGATAGGTGTGCTTTTGTTTAAATGTTATTCTCAAGATATCACTTCTTTTCTTTTCAGGCTCTGTTTAGTGTTTTAGACTTGCAACACTTTTTCTCTGGAGCTGATGTTTTCCTGACATTTTCAGCTTGCCTAAAAAGCTGCTTTGCTGGAATGCTTTAAAGAGTCAAAAACCCTTTCGGTTTGAAATTAATTTAAATTAATTGAAGGAAATATTTCTGGCCTCACCAAAGAATAACAGAATCATGGATCAGAACAACAGCTTGCCACCCTATGCTCAAGGCTTAGCCTCCCCTCAGGTAAAAAGGAATGATGTGATATGCAACTGCAGTCTGAATTTCTTTGTGAAAGTGTTTTCTGTTTCTTGTAATTTCTTTGTGTCTTTTTTGTTTGTATGTTTGCAGATACAAAAAATTATATTGCATATAGAATAATTAGTAAAAAGCAGATTGAAAAAAACATTGATTTTTATATCCAGAGGTTTAATAAATATACTGATACATTTATGGCTTTCTTGAAGCTGAAACATAACTGACATGTTGGAAGTAAGAAGGGGAGACCCCATTGCAGCCTTCCAGCACTTGAAGGGAACTTACAAGCAGGAGGGGACTGACTTTTTAACATGGTCTAATAGCAATAGGACAAGGGGGAATGGCTTTAAACTAAAAGAGGGAAATTTAAATCGGATGTTAGGAGAAAATTATTTACTCAGAGGGCGGTCAGGCACAGGCTGGCCCGAGAAGCTGTGGATGCCCCATCCCTGGAGGCACGCAGGGCCAGGTTGAAAGGGCCCTGGGCTGACTGAGCTGCTGGGTGGTAGCCCTGCCCATGGCAAGGGGTGGGACTGGATGGGCATTCCCTTCCAACTCAAGCCATTCTATCGTTTTAACTTTGTTCATTGCTTTTGAAATCCTTTACATTGGCTTAGACATAATGGACTACAGTTGTGCTGCAAATACATTTGCATTCTAATGATTGCAAGTAGAAATTGTGGGTCAATGTTGAGACATGCTTTCCAGGTATTGTAGGAAACATACTGATATCACTGACTGGTGCCAAGCAGTGTTGGAATTGACAAATTGATTGAGGTTGTGATTCATGTTGTGGAAGAACTGAATCTTCCAAAGATTTTCTGTTTTTAGCAGGTTACTAATATGCCGCAGGTTTGATGTGACCAACTAAGATGATTTATTCTTAGACTACTGCTTCAAGCTTTTTCTCTTTAAAATGAAATTAAGTTAAAGGATCTGTGGTTCCTTTTTCATGCTTTCTTTTGCAGGGTGCAATGACTCCCGGAATTCCAATTTTTAGCCCAATGATGCCGTATGGCACAGGACTGACACCACAGCCTGTCCAGAGCACCAACAGTCTGTCCATCCTTGAGGAACAGCAGCGGCAGCAGCAGCAGCAGCAGGCAGCACAGCAGTCTACATCACAGCAAGCGACACAGGGAACATCTGGTCAAACTCCCCAGCTCTTCCACTCACAGACTCTTACCACAGCCCCTTTACCGGGAACCACACCTCTGTACCCCTCCCCAATGACTCCGATGACTCCTATAACTCCTGCAACACCAGCATCTGAGAGCTCTGGGATAGTGCCACAGCTACAGTGAGTGTGTTGTGTGCTAGTATAGCATGACCTCTCTCAGGATGTGCTTTAACTCAAAATATGCAAGAGCAAAGCCACATATGGAATTGGGTACTACATTTTGATAGGAAGGGTGGTCTTGAATATTTATTTGTATGATTAGTGCAGAATGTTATCATTGTAAATGACTGTTTACAAGGTTGGATAGTGATAGGACAAGGGGAAACTAAGACAGGGCAGGTTTAGGTTAGATAGTAGGAGGAAGTTTTTCACACAGAGGGTGGTGATGCACTGGAAGAGGTTGCCCAAGGAGGTTGTGGATACCCTGTCTCTGGAGGTGTTCAAGGCCGGACTGGATGTGGCTCAGGGCAGCCTGGTCTTGTGGTTGGTGACCCTGCACATAGCAGGGGAGTTAAAACTAGATGATCACAGAATGGCCACGGTTGGAAGGGACTGAGGTCATGACTGAGGGTCATGAATCTCCAACCCCCCTGCCACATGCAGGGCCACCAACCTCCCCATTTAAAGCTAGACCAGGCTGCCCAGGGCCCCATCCAGTCTGGCCTTGAACACCTCCAGGGATGGGGCATCCACAACCTCTCTGGGAAGCCTGTTCCAGCACGTCACCACTCCCTCTGTAAAGAATTTCCCCCTGATGTCCAACCTAAATCTCCCCTCCCTCAACTTAAAACCATTTCCCCTTATCCTGCATGATCATTGTGGTCCTTTTCAACCCAGACCATTCTGTGATCATGTTGTCATTTAGCAGTACAGTGCTAAAGATCTGTGCTGTAGGAGTTTGTCTTGCATTACTTATGAAGCTGTCTGAGTTGATGATCTGGTATTTCAAAATACATGGGCCTTGAAACACTCATTTGTAACTTACACCAAAAAGTGAGTAGATCCACCTCACTGCACAGAGAATTTTGGTAGTGAGATATTAAAGCAGACCACAGGAACTGAATCTGTAATGGAATTGGAAGGGTTGAGATGAAGATACTGGCTGATAGTCTAGAAGCTAGTACTGAGTAATCTTTAATATTCCATGCCCCATTTTCTAGTCAATTACTACAACGTAATGCTTCTTGAGTTTCAGGTATGAAAGTATTTTCACTGAACTGTAGCTTTACAGAGACTTACAACAATGTATGGAAGGCCCAAAGATAAATAGTTGTTAAAGTGAATTTTGCACCAAAAGAATAGTCTCCAATGTTAATATTTTTGTAAAACCTATGTAAGACCTATATATTTCAGTGTTTTCTAAGTAAACAAGTGTTACTAAATGAAAAATTTCCTTGGACTGCTCTTAAACTTTCTGGAGATCGTTTTCTCCTAACACCTAGCAATGGGCTTATCTGTGAGGGCATTCTCACTTAGTCCTGCATCACGTCTTCCTCCTTGAAGGGCATCCCAAGGACAGTATCATTGCTACTACATTTTTGCCCATTCACAGCAGCTTCCTGGATTGTGGTGAGTGCTCACAGCACAACCTCAACATTTTTTTCCTGCCAAACTGAAATATTTTTCTCAAGGGATGCTTTTCATAATAATTGGCAGAAAAGGAGGAATCAGCAGTTGTGCCTTAGGAGGTACTGCCCTAAAAAAGGAGTTTCCTGTCAGTATGAGAGAAGTCATTGAAGCTTGCTTGGTTAAACAAATAAAAAAAAAATGAAACTAATAAGCATGCTATTATGGATAAGATGCATTGATTCTTTAATTTACTTTAAAAAATGTATTTCTCTGAACTATTTTCAGGAATATTGTGTCTACGGTGAATCTTGGTTGCAAACTTGACCTAAAAACCATTGCACTTCGTGCCCGAAATGCTGAATATAATCCCAAGGTAAGAGAAGTATGTTAGAATGCATCCAATAACAAGTATGTCAGCAGAACAGTGTGCTGTAGTAGCTAGATTGAAGAACCTTTATTCAGAAACAGTTTTATGGTAGAGTGAATAGAATTATTTAAGTTCATTAAGTATTTATTTTCAAAATGAGTAAAAGGCATTCTTATACTGATACAGCTCTGTTTTATGTGAAGATGTGATTTGGAAGCATTAGAAAGAACAATGTGTCTAATTACTGTGGTATACTGGGGAAGTTTTTTTGTTACTGTTGTAGAGCTGTCCTGAGTTACTATGGCACCCCCATTGCTTTTGCTCAGAAAGTTCCGTTTTTGTGTTATTGCAAAATGTCTGATGCTCAACAGAAGAAAGGAAGGGAGAATTCAGTTTCTGGCCTCTGCAAGAGCCATGGTTGTTCTGTGTGTGCCAGAGTATCTTCCTTCTGGCTACTGCCCTGGAATTCCTGTGGCAGCAGTGCAGTTACGGGGTTTTTGTGGCCTCGCTCCCCCTCTAAGCTCTGTTCTTTCACATTTTCCCCCAGTACTGACTGTTACTGTCAGTTATAACAGTGATGCTGTTAACAACTGCATGTGAGTAAGATGCTCGTGCAGCTCACATTTGAGCAGGCGATGGTAGCTCTTATGGTAGGGTAGGTGGCTGTGTAAAACTTGTAGGCTAGAACAATCAATATGAAATGCTGTTTTTCCACAGCAGAGAGAAAAGAAGGGTTATGTAACATACTCCTGACTTTTAGTCATTACATATTTTTATGAAACAAAGACATTGCTTGACTGTTATTTAAGCCATATTTTGACAAATGTGTTGTTGGGTAACTCATGCTACTACCTTCGTTATGTCAGCAGAACAGTATATGTGACCGTATAGTGAACTAGATAGCACAAAAAAGGGATTTTGAGCATGATGCCCAGAACAGTTTGCAGTTGCTTCAGAGAGTTTAAGAATGTTTATAAATGCAGGTGTATTCTACTATGGTAGTTACGGTGACTTCAGTTTACATGAAATATGGCTTCTGACTTCCCAGCAGTACTGTTTGACAATTTTCTAATGCTACCCGAATGCTTAAGGTACAAAGCCAAAGTAGACCATAAAATATTTGCATAACCTTCCATCATGCTTATAACAGATTGAATTTCAAGATGTGGAGGAAAATTTGGTATTACGATCATCGCTATGGTTATGTTGCAAATGTTAGTAGTATTTGTGTTATGCACATGGTAGTCAGAGACAAGCTTACTAAAAGAGGAGTGCAGTACTAAAAATCCTTCCTGTTTGACTCTACCTCTAAGTGTGCTTGAAACTAATTAAAGCTTACTTGAAATGCTTGAATGAAGAGCGTTCTGTAAGTATATTTGAATCTAGTTATTTCTTTGTAGTGGCTACTTAGATTACACAAACTCGGTTTTAATGTAATTGTTCCATCTGTGTATCACTAATAATTTCAATGCTCACGTTTCAGCGTTTTGCTGCTGTTATTATGAGAATAAGAGAACCACGTACTACTGCGCTTATATTCAGCTCTGGAAAAATGGTGTGCACAGGAGCAAAAAGGTATGTTCAGCTGTTACGAGTAAAGTAAGCAAGATCGTCTTTTCTTTTGAAACCATGATGCTTGAGAAATACTGTTTCTTTCATACGATGTTTATATATGTGTTGTATAGGTACACGCACATGGAATGGCTATACACTGAAACTGTTTAAACTGTAGGGGCAGCAGCAGGATAAGAGTAATTTGGTATTTGAGTTGTTTCATTCATCGCTGGCCAAGAGCTCCAAGTCTCCAGTCCCTGTAGTCTGATCTGTTCATAACAGGATCATTGAGGCATGGGAATTGAAAACTGAACATGAGCTTTCCTACAGTGAGCAGGAGAGAAATTCCACTCTGAAGAAGTCCTTTAGGAATCCAGAAGGAATAAGCTAATGAGCAGAGATCGTAGAATCATAGAATAATTTGGGCTGGAAGGGACCTTGAAGATCATCCTGTTCCAATGCCCTGCCATAAGCAGGGACACCTCCCTCTAGTTCAGGTTGCTCAAAGTCCCATCCAGCCTGGCCTTGAATGCCACCAGGGAGGGAGCATCCACAGCCTCTCTGGGCAACCTGTTCCAATTTTTCACCACCCTCACAGTAAAGAATTTCTTCCAAATATCTAGTCTAAATCTACCCTCTTCCATTTCTCCTCATCCTGTCACTATATACCCATACAAAAAGTCCCTCCCCAGCTTTCCTGTAGGCCTCCTTCAGGTACTGAAAGGCTCCTTGGAGCCTTCTCCAGGCTGAAGAACCCCAGCTCTCCCAGCCTGTCCTTGTAGGGGAGGTGCTGCAGTCCTCTGATCATCAGTGATGAATTAAGATGCACAGGATACACTTCATCTGCCTGGTGATGTTTGCAATTCAAGTTGTCTTACTCTGCCTCAGGAGGAACCAGATCCTTGGCTGTTTACAAAACTGAAGCAAATTGAGTTCTGTACTAGCAAGTAAGGCTGTGTAGTAGTGTTAAACCCAGGTCTGAGTAAATGGGCCACATCAAGTGGAAGATTTTGGCAGTTTACAGGTTCCTACAGTAGCTTGTAGATTCTAGCAGTAGTGAGATTGAAAACCTAAGTAACAATTTTAATCTCTTACAGAGGGAGTCGGGTATATATTTGAAGGGTGTGGAAATACGTGGAGTTACAGAGTAGAGTTTTCTGCTTCATAAACAGCGAATACAGTGTTAAAGTGTTCAGGACTTTAGTACCCCAACTAAGTGTGCAAACTAGTAATAGTTTTTAATTTTGGATGCAAGCATTTTGCAACTCTCCTATCCTGCAACACACACAACATTTCTTTCCCAGTTAAATATTTGTGGCTTGGTGCTGTTTGCTTGAAGTGGTGCTTAACAGGGGAAATAAGCTGGCTATCCTTTTCTCCCTTCAGTGAAGAACAGTCCAGACTGGCAGCAAGGAAGTACGCAAGAGTTGTTCAGAAACTGGGTTTTCCTGCAAAATTTTTGGATTTTAAAATTCAGAACATGGTGGGCAGCTGTGATGTGAAATTTCCTATCAGATTAGAAGGATTGGTACTCACACACCAGCAGTTCAGCAGGTAAATGAAGGTTTGCTTACCTTTCATTCTTGCTGTGCAGTGACTAGCCTAGAGAGTGGTGTCTGTTTAGATTGTTTCCTTACACCAGGGAGGAGCCAGCATCTTCGTTCCTATCCTAGCTCTGCCTCTGGGGTAACTGATGTAATTTTCATGTGTTGATATTGGGCAACAGTTCTTTGCTACTCTTCCCAAATTGTCTACATCTGCACTGTCTGTTTCTGCTGTTCTGCAGATAAAAGGCTAAGGACATCTGTCTGTTGACACGTTGAAACACTATGACTTTTCTCTTACAGCTACGAGCCGGAATTGTTTCCTGGCTTAATCTACAGAATGATCAAGCCAAGAATTGTTCTGCTTATTTTTGTTTCTGGAAAAGTGGTTTTAACTGGTAAGTCAAGTATTTTATTCCAGTAGGCTAGATTTAGACTGCATTAGAAACAATGGTACCACAAGTATGCAATTTATTAGTTGCTCTTCTTTAGAAATGACAGTACTGGGAAAGAACAGACAGTACAGTGTTTTGTGGACAAGAACCCACAAAACAAACCACATGTATTTGGTTAAACCTTAGAAGCAGCGATCTTGAATCCTAATGAAGAATGGCAGGTGCCCAAAAAGAGCTCAGGTAATGTTCCTAGCAAAATCTGAAAGTCTGCTGCTGTGCAGTAGGTGCGTGTGACTGAGCTTACTGCGTTGTAACAGCTTGACTGGAGGCTGCTGCCATTTTCCTTTGATGCAGCAGCCAAAGAACTGGAGATACCCAAGCTCTGAGGCTTCCTTAACCTTGGGCACACCACCTACACCCTTCCTTTTCCCTTCCGCTAAGCCTTATTGTATTAAAAATAATAATAATAATGAAATGAATTCACAGATGAAAGAAGGAACATAAGCGTGCGCTATGGTCTCTGCTGGCCTCTGCTTCAGTTGCTGTTTCTGTGCTTCCCCAGATGTTTGCACTCTTAAATAGAAAATAGAACTTTGCTGTTCAGGCAGAAACATCCTATGGGGCTGTGCTTTGCAGCTGAGTGTGCTGAGAAAATATGTTTAGAACATTTCATTTGCAAGTATGGCATAAGCACAAAGATGGAAATGAAACAAACTCTCAGGACTTTATTCGCCTTCTGTTAATTCTGATAAGGTGTGTTTTATAGGAAATGTCTATTCAAAGGAAGAATTACATGTAGAAATAGAGGTGGATGTATATAAAGCTGCATTCAAATAAACATTCTAAAAATTAAAATGAACTATTTGGCTCTGGAGAGAGTGGGAATTAAGTCAGTTTCTCTCTTATTGCAGGTGCTAAAGTTCGAGCAGAAATCTACGAAGCATTTGAAAACATCTATCCTATTTTAAAGGGTTTCCGGAAGACAACGTAACAGTTTCTACATATTTCAGAGAAATTGGGGGTACATTTTAAAAGGCATTGCATATGGCACACCAGTAACGAGATGGACTTCAGTGAAACTGCAACACCACACTTGGACTATTTCCCAGTTAGTGCCTATTTCCCTGATGCTCAAGGGGAATTGTTTTATCGATGATTATGTCTACTGAGTTACTGTGAGTTGCTTTGTTGGGCTGCTCTTGGAGCAGTCCCTCCGAGTTTTATTTATATTCTAGCTTTTAAATAGTTTTAATGCCAGTTCTGTTAATAGAAAATTCATAAATTGGTTTAAAAGATGAATGCAACCGTGTCACTCAGTGTATAAACCACTTAAGTTGCCATGTATATATGTTTTAATTTCCTTCCACTAAGACCGTGGTTTTTATAATTTTGAAAGTTAAGCTTTTAAATTTCTTCAGTTTTAAATTTCTTTGGTGCCAGACACATTCCCTCTTTCCAGTATTAAGCAAGGCAGAATAAATTTATTAATGAAAACAGCTCACTGTACATATATATATAATATATATATTCCTCCTCTTTTCTCCTTCAGCTCCACATGTACAATAAACCCTGTTTATACAATTATGGGAACTGTCTTAATGAGTTTTAAAATTACACAGCTGGTAAAGTGAAATATATTGAGAAGTTCTTTTTAATTTAATCTGGATTTTTGAATAGCACATGCACTACTGTAAATGACTTGTCATTTGGAGAAAATCTTAACAATGCTCTGGCTTGCTTACCCATAGTCATATCCTTGGCAACATGCAGCCTGATTACTTCCAGTGCACTAACAGGAAAGAGAAGATTGGCTACAGGAGTTTGTGTTCAAGTATGTGTTGCCTCCCATTCAACAGATGGGATTTATGCAAGTCTTACATAGCTACACTAGAGTGAACTGGAACAAAAGATTTTTTTGCTTAGCTTCTAACATTTCTTATAAATCACTTTTGTATTTTACCAATTATGACAGTCTCACTATATTAGTGTTCCTATAAAATGTCAAAGCCCTTCCAGCTAGAGTCAGCATGTACATAATCTCCCCTTTGAAGTTTGAAGTGCTTGAAGCTTAACGGGCTGAGAACTAAAAATAAACTTTTTTCTCCAGTACATTTCCAGTAATAACCTTTCTATGACTTGCACATTCTTTCAAACAGCTTTTATCTAAAACTAACCCACATGTAACCATGGTCTCTTAATTAAAATGTTGTTTCATTCCAGATAAGTAGTTATGGCTGGCTTTGCTACCATACCACTTGCAAATCCTGAGTGAACTTAATTCTTAATCTTTGCTTATTGTTATAGTGGTGCACACTATGCACCACTATCAACAGGTCTTTCAATAATTGGTTTCACTGATCTGAGCAGGAAGTCGATATACTACGGGGCAGAGCTACATTATTAAATGAGATGCAGCACACAGCGGATGTAGTATTTGGGTAAGCTGGTCCAATGTTCAGCTGTATTGCCATCTGTGCTTTTGTAGCATCTGCAGAACTGCAAACTATGGCAAGAAAAGTTCAAGCCATATATCATATGGTTTTCACTCAAATCAGCCAAGTTGTGCTGTAGTTGTGCAACCTGGTTTAGGGAATCTGTTTTGGCAGGGGGGTTGGACTCAATCTCTGGAGGTCCCTTCCAACCTCTACAATTCTGTGATTCTGTGACTTAAGATGGTGTGTGCTATTCCAGGAAATGATCCTTTTAGAAGTGTGGTGATGAGTAAACAGCTTTACACTTAAGGTGTTCTCTGCCTGCTCAGGTGAGGATTTCCAGCATCTAAACTACACAAAAGCAGTGGCTTCGAGTGTTTTCATAAAATTGCTTGTGGAAGCACTGGTAAGCAGACATGGAGGGCTCGAGCAGGAGAAGGGAATAAGTAACTTAAGTAAATTCTGTATTGCAGGTAGAAACAATCCACCTCGTCTCTTTTACTGCAAATGCAGTTTTATCCACAGGAGTAGTTAAGCAACCATCCCAGTTACTTAAGCATTACAGTTATGTTTTTGCTCTTCCCTCAGTTATACAGCAGACCAGAACAATCCCCTCAGAAGGCATCTGTTTTTAAATTTCACTGAAGCTGGATGACAGAGTTAACAGTTCAGATTGAAACTCTGCTGTCATGAACACTAAAAACGGATGATAAACATCTTCTGACAAGGCAGGCTTTGTTTAAACTGCTTCTGCAATAGTCTATTGCAGAAATAGTTACTGGTTTTAAGTCAAATAGAACAATTACTTGTTCATTTTATCCTGAATTACCATTAATCACAACACATAACTGCATCTCAAGATACAGCATACCTTTTGGAAGAGTGAAGCATAATTGAGTTGCCTGTTGAAAGGCTATACAGCTTCATCATAGCTATGACTGCTGTAACCTGCTGAGCATCAGCATGCAAGTCAACTTAGAGCAGTCTGTTTTTCTCTGTGAATTACTGTCAGTTTTTTAAAGCAGAAGTTCTGACAATCATCTAATATTCTCAAATTCAGTTGCCAAAAAAGATACTTTTGCCAGTCCAAAATCATTTAATCTTTATTTAAATAAACATTCAGAGTTGAGATTTGAAGTGAAATTCAATGAAGGATTGCACCTGGCTTTATTACCAACTTCAAGAGCAAAAGAATGAAGTTGCCTAGGGCTTCTATCCCCTCCAACAAGACAACTGTTAGACTGGTATCACTGATGTTAGTTCAGTTTCCTGCAGATGCGTTGAAAAACGAGATAACTGTGATATATAGATGATTCAACTTAGGAACTTAATGGAAGTTCAGTAGAGCCTATAGAGAAGTCTTGTTTCCATATGAACTCCTCAGCATACTTGTTTTCTGCACTGCAGTTCTCAGCACACGTGTACACCACTAGCGTTCCCCAGTCAATGCTCTCCCCGAGGCTGTCAACCTTAAGGTGGTTCAGGAGCTGTGGCATTATCTTCAGGGAAAAACACAGGTTACAACTACTAAGAAACAGTTTACACTTCCTGAAACAGCATACTAGATGCAAAGGGAAGCAAAGGCATGCCCCTAGTGAAGTCTAATACAAATTCTGTAGATGAGTGTTGTTGAATTTAGCAGCTACTCTCCATTTCAAATTATCTCCACGATTACATTGCTCATCTTTGCATCACATGAAACGTATTCAACGTATGCATGCTTCTAGCATGCAGAATTGTACAGCTGAATGCTTACAGCTCAGTTTACCTCCAATTCACATCTCAAATACTTCTACAATGGTGTATTTTTGAACAAACAGTATCAGATTCCTATGACTTAAGACTCAGTTTCATATTCACAACTGCCCCATTTTACGCACGGTGCAAATTAACAGAATGTGAATCTAACTTATGTATGTGAAAGAAGTCCTATAGGGAAAAGCACCTGAAAGAGTAAACATGGGTTCTGTACAAGTCAGCACTGTTATTCTGTAGCAATTTCAACTACTTTGCTCTAAGTGTATGCCCCTACAATTAGATTCCATTAAATTTGTACTGTATTAATGGTATTATCTTTAAATTAATTTACATACCTGGAATTCAAATACCCTTTTGGCACCACATAAGCAATTTGGGATATCTTTTTCTTCAGGAATATTTTCAGCTGATACCCAGATTGGGCCCTCTCCTCCTCTGCAGTATCTAATTATCTAAAATAAAGCAGAAATTAAACAGTTTAAGTTAACGCTGTCTTTCACTGTGTTATAAAACCGGTAGTTACTGACATAGACACAGCTTGAAGATGGCTGCAGAAAAAGGTCTGTTCCTAAGTCATATTGATGGAAAACTTTACCCTCCCAGTACTGTTTAGATAGTCAACATTTTATATGAGCTGAAATCTATGGAAAATTAAGCTTAATTGAGATGCGTAGAGGATGATGAGGCATTCCCATCACCATTTCTAATTTTATGAATGAAATGAAAGGATTTGAGGTGAAACATTTTACAGGAGCGCAACACTGTACAAATTCTAAAGCTGCTTCATCTTCTGACCTGCTCTGGCTCAACAGTTATTCGATCTTTAAATGCTTGGAAGATCTTGTCGTCTTTAGTCTCGTGTTTTGCCATTGCTTCCAATGTCTCTTCATCTAATGCATCACCTAAGCAAGAAAACAAACAAACACACAAGGATTGCAAGTTAACACAAGAAAGCAAAAATTAAAAATAATATTGCATCCCTAAGAGCATTTGGGTCTCAGTCAGTCCCAGTGTACATCACTCTTCAGACATTATTTTTCCTTTTTGTGGCACATTAAGATTCTGGCATGCAGCTATTTATTAGAGTTAGTAGCATTTTAACCATAGATGCCAGGAGTGGAACAGTAGAAAGGGAAGGAGGTAATCTACCAAAATCTACGGCTTCCAGAAAGTATTGTTAAATGCACTGAACCTGCAGAGTGTGACACTGGGAAAAGGCCACCCGCACTGCACAGGGACCAGACTCCAGTTTCAATCACTAAGAGTTACACCCCTGCCACAGCCCTCCCATGTTCACATCGATGTGTAGCATGGAGACTCCCTAGGAAGCTTTACACCATTAAAGGACAACTGGGAAGCCACTTGCTTTCCCCTTTAACACTATAAACTCTCCACTCTGGGTGTGTACAAAGCCTGTGAGGTGACAAATAATGTCTTTGGGGAGAAGGGGCCTGTGCTTCCATATTTTTTGGTTTTAATTCAACTAAAATTACTTCAGAACAATTTTATTCTGGCACAGACAAAGAGATTTGTTAAGTATGATGGCAGATGCTCAGGGCTCTTATCTCACTCAAGCTTTTTCCTTCTTGAGACAAGCACAGCAGGGCATAGCATGCTCCCTGATGTCCAATGCTCCACTGCAACAACAGCTGCTCCAGCAGCTCCTGGGGCCAGAGCTCAGTCTCTCCCACAAAAGCAACTTCTATTATGGGATGTATACTAAAAGGCACCATGAACAACTGTAGCTAAAACTTTCGGTCACCAGTAGTTTACAAAGAACACTTAAGAATTACAGCATTTGACGCTTTAAAGACGTAACACAGGCTTCACTACTAACATATTTCTTACTTGTAGTGCTTGTGACTCTGCTTTCCTCTTGTTTTTCCAGTTTCTTTGATGCATCCACAGCACCTTTCTCATCATCAGGATCCACAGTGCTGTCAGCAGGAAACTCTGGTTCCTCAGGTTCTATCAGAATTTCATATTCTGGAAAAAGGAATTCGTTATCGTCTGGCTCTGCATCCTCAGTGGCATCTACAAAACAAAAAAAGCAGATACAGCTTCACAATGTCATCTCATGTTTCATGCTCTTCTCCCAAGGAGTAGCTGCTACAGTGTGCTACGAAGCAAAAATACAGCCCAAACGTTGCAAAGGCAGATTCAACCTGCGCCACTGCTACACCAAACATAAATACTAATGACAGGCTGTACCATTTTTCACCCATTGTGTACTACGAGCAGAAAAGCTGCCACAAACACATCTGAAATGCCTTCTACAACGACGGTATTAATGACAGGCTGCCACTTCTCACTGTTTCCGTCAGACGTTTCAAAAGCGTGACCCGCTGACGGGCGCAGATCCGCTCGTTACCAAGGCCGCCCCTCCCTCAGTTAAGCACGCCGCCGATTTTGCGCGCACCCCCGGCCCCACCTGCGCCCTCGCTCCTCCCGCAGGAGCGGCGGTGCCCGCGCCGCCAGTCCGACGCCTGGTGCTCGGGGCCGCAGTAGGCGGCGCGGCGGCAGCGCCCGCAGGCGCGGGGTCCCGGGCAGCCGCACACGCGGCACAGAGCGGCGCCGCTGCGGAGCCGCCGCGGGAGCGGCTCGGGGAGCGGCGGGGGCTCTTCGGAGGGCGGCTCCTCGGAGTAGGTGGCGTTGCGGCGCGGCAGCTGGCTCCGGAACGCTGCGGGGAAGAAGCGGCGGGTGAGCGCGGAGGCGGCGAGCGGAGCGGGAGCTCCTCCCCGCCCGCGGCCCCCGGCTCACCGCAGAGCGGCCCCCCGGGGCCCGGCAGGCGGTAGCAGGCGGCGCCGCGGCAGGCGAAGACGAAGAGAGCGCGGTGGAAGGCGTCGGGGCGGCCGGGCAGCGGAGCGTAGAGCTGCAGCAGGAAGGCGCGGGGCCGCAGGCATCGGCCGCAGCGCAGCGCCTCGGAACCCGGCAGCCCGGCCTCGCCCAGCCACGCTGGCCGCCCCCCGACCTTGCTGGGGAAGTGGGCGCTGCGCAGCCGCCAGGCGCTTTCCGGGCCCACCGCCTCGGCGAAGCCCAGCTCCACGCCGCCCGCCATGCCGCCGCCGGAAGTGAGGCGCGCCGCCCTACGGCCGCGAACGGCGGTGCGGTGCCGGGCGCTTAAAAACACGGCGTGTGCTCCGCGCGGCCACGCGGTACTCGTCTGAACGTTAGCTTTAATGTTAATGCCTTCAGTCCCCCGTTACAGTCCGCACGTCAGCGAAATAATTGAAAGCAATCCATCACGTTCCTTGTTACAAGTCTAGAAAACGGATTCGAGTCTCCATTACCGTGCACTGTTCTTTATATACGTATCCAAAAAAAAACCAAAACAAACAAAAATCAATTAAAAAAACAACAAAACACAGTGAGTATACAAATCAGCTGCAACCCTCAGCGACACCGTCTCTCAGTGGCAGCAGGAAGCCGTCCCGCTGAAGCGCACACACACACACAGACACACACACTCCCTACGGCCCGCCCCACGCTCCTGCTGGGCTTCTGGGTGCGCTGAAGGGACGCGGTCTCGGTCGGTGCGGCCTTAGCGGGCGGGTGGAGCTTCGGTACTCAGAGCCTTGCAGCCATGGGCTTCCGTACAGGTGTCCTAGCATCTGGCAAGGAAAGCGAAAAGCTCAGCACAAAAGGCCATAAGAAACTATTTGTCGGTGTATTTTCTTTGGACATTGGGTTGTGTGATGTTTCAGGATGTTAGGAGTAAGTCCTCCCTGACCCCCCCCAGGTCAGGCACTGCAAAGGGCTGCACAAGGAGCTGGTGGAGTTACCAGCCCTGGAGGTGCTCAAGAACCACGTGGATGTGGCACCCAGTGACATGATTAGTGGGTGTGGTGGGGCTGGGCCAATGGTTAGACTTCATGCTCTCAATGGTTTTTTCCAACCTTAATGGTCTTTTACTACCTTAATGAGTCTGTAAGTCTAACAGATGTTCAAAGCTGCATAGGAAGTAGTATTGCAGAAAGGAAAAAAAATCCAAAAAATACCACCAGTATTTCTCTACAGATGTACTTGACAAATTAGTAGGAAAAAATAGTTAAGGAACAGCTGGAAATATCGCTAGGTCTAGTATATGCTCATGTACATTCATTCAAAGTCATGTTCAAGTCAAGAAGCTTTTCAAACAAATCACACATCACTTACCAAATACATCCAGGATTTTATGGATAGCCTCTTGATTTACACTGTAGGAGAATCCATTGGACCTATGGTTCAAAAACAAAACCACGCAACTGTTTTTTCAGTGATTATTTCTTATTTGTTAGAAATGACTAAAATAATCATAAATTAATCATATTTTTTAATCCAGCAAACTTATTAATTTTTAGGGCATGGTAGACTTTTAAACAAATTGTGCTCAAGGACTGCTATGGTTTCTTTATCCTTCTTCATGCTTACACTCCCCCGTCTTCTCTCTTGCCATTTTCATTAAGGATAACTGCGGTAGAAGAACATTTGCTTGTGTGGTTTAATAATACTATTTTCAAGACTCTATCTCTGAAACCATATATCTGAAATATTCAGCTGATCTCAAAAGCTGTTGCACTCAATTTATTTCATTAATTTAAAAGGGGAAGAAAGGGAATCCAGCTGTAAATATCCATTTAGCACAGTGACATTGCAGGGGACTTACAGCAGCACTTTGTGTGCTTACGATGAACACTACAAGCCTTAAACAATTAATTTCCTCAACAGACACACAAGAAAATACCTCAGGGTCCTCAGCGGCCAACAGTGTTCTGTGCAAACAGCCAAGGCCAAGCAAGGACTCACATCAGGGACTCCTATGGTTTTACTTCTTAATAGAAGTAGTACCACCACAACGCTAAGTGATTTGGTAACATGAAATGCATGCCACTATGTTCCTGCATAACTAGAGCTGCTTTTTAACCTTAGAATTGTACACTGTGAACTGCATTAAATAACCTTAATAACTAAGATTTCAGTTAAATTGATTTGAGATGTCAGTGCCAAAATATTTGAAAAGTATTAGTGTTTCCAATTATTGCTTGCATTGCCTGATGAGTCTTATTATAAAACACAGAATAACAATTCCTTCATTAAAAATAAGCAGGATTGTTCTATTTGCACATCAAAACCTGACAGAAACTTTGAAAACCAAAAAGCACAGAAAGGAGAGTCAGAAGCAGCCCACTAGTGGGTTATTAAATTATGTTGCTGGAGCCCATGGAGCATTTTCACTCTGAGGGGTGGCATCCTGCTTCCACAACCTGTACAGAAAGGAAGAAGTACCTAGGCCTTCACTGCAACTCAGGTACACCCAAAGCATGCTTCAGTTGGCTGCTGTTCAAGAAATTGGATGGTTCTTATTCTGCTTGATACTAATAGCTCAGTCATTAAGAATTTCCAGGAAGGCCACACTTTGTCTTTTATATACCAAAGAGCCAATTAGACTCACATTTTCTTCTTCTTCACTGCACCCAGTTGCACAAGAGCTGCTAAGGCATTTTTCTGCATGTCAGAAGACAGCGCCTCATAACACTGTGTAGTCCCTACAAAAAAAAAGCAGAAACACAATTAAAAGTTTTATCACTGCCCATTAACAGGTCACACTTGTAAAATAATACTGCATCACAGCCCTACGTACCCTTCTCAAGGAGCTGAAAAACAAAGTTGCGCACTCCAGGTATAAACTGCTTTTCAGTAAAGGCTTCTTTTGTTTCCTTTGATAGATATCTGAAAATTAACTAACATTTAAAGAAAAAAAATTAGCACTTCCTTGTGATCATCAATTTGTTTTTAAGTACGAACAAACATGTCCTTACAAAGTAGTAATATTGTTACGCTATGGAAAGTTAGCAGAGGAACTTACAAGGTATTATTAAATAGCACACCTGAAATTCTTATTACTGTTTAACAAGCTTGAGATATTAAAATAAGTTTCAATATTACTGTAATAGTTACCTCAGACATTAATTTAATGTTTCTGTTCTTGCAATTTAAGCCAGTATAATTTTATTAGAGCATTATCTGTTTTACAGATGGGAAAAACTACGCAAGTCAGTACCAATTAGCCTAATTCAGACACCAGATCAGTAACAGTTTCCTCATCTACTAGGTTCATACGTCTGCATTCCTCTCAGCATTATGCTAATAATATATCAGAGATTTTAGTCTCCTCTTCCTTATGTATACATCACTTGTCACAGGAATGTAAGTATTTAGCTATATTAAAATCTTAGGGAAAAGAATTTAAAGAGATAAGAACCTGTCACATACAAACTCATTTCTGAACAGAGCAGGATAGTCCACAAAAGGAATGAAGTAAGAACTCCCTGATGTTGTATGAAGTAAGAAAGAGCAATGGAGCCTGCCAGCAGCACACTCTCTGGGAAGTTGGTTACCCCACAGTAGCTTATTAGTTTACAAGATAGTTTATTGTTTTATTCATTTTGAAAATCCTCAGCCAGAGTTGTAATCAGGCTTCTGAAGAATGGACCGGTTACTACTATTTCTTCATTCTTCCACTCCCCAGCCATTTAGTGTGCAAGTATCGCTGCACTTGAGTTTTCCTACAAACACAGGATAAAAAAAACAAACAAACAATTTCTGAAAAACATAATACCTGATAGCCTTCCACAAACGGTCTGAACATAGCTGACAAGAAAGATACTACAGCATTTCCTTTGTCAGTAGGGTAGATTTCCTGTTGAGCTGTTTGAATCGCATCACATTTTGTGAGAAGAAAACACCCTTCCTCAAAATCCTGGAAGAGAGAGCACAACTGAAATGTTAGCATCTAAACAAGTGCAGAGAGCTTTATCCAAAAACAAACCAACCAAGCAACTCACTGTAACAAAAACAACAGCAAGACACATTTATAGTGAGTTGCATCACTACATGGCATTGTATCAGTTACTGGTAGGGTTCTGCAAGGCTCCGTTTTACGGACAGTCCTCTTCAGTGGTTTCATCAATGCAGGACTTCAAGGTTCATTAAGGAAGCTTAAAAACAATACTAAATTGTGAGGAGCTGTCAACTCCTTCAAGGGTAGAGAGGCCTTACAGAGATCTACAAATTAGAGGGCTGGCAATCACCAACCGTATGAAGTTCAACAAGAGCAAGCACTGGGTTCTATAGTTGAGATGGACAACCCTGCAAATATGTATGCAGCTGGGAGAATGAGCACTTGGAAAGCAGCCCTGCAGAAAGGGATCTGGGGGCTCTAGCTGACAGCAAATAAAACACAAACCAGCCGTGTGCCCTGGAAGCCCAAAAGGCCAACCGTAGCCTGGGGTGCACCAGGGCCAGCTGTTGTGGTTTTGTGATTTTTGTTGATGGTATTCCACATCATAACATCATGTAAAGCAGTGGGACTTAAAGAGTTAATGTTCTGGTTCTGTGGACTGCCTTTTCTGGGGCATTTGGTTCTCAGAGGGGAGGGGAGGAGTGGCAACCTGGTGGATTCAGACAATAATTTTCAACTAACCAAATGAATACCTCCACTCTGACCTTCTTTTAAGTTCTTCCTCTCACAGATCAAGCAATTATCTCTACAGGTATTTCTCATAAAGCACACATTAAGGTGAGATCCAAAAATCAGATGCTATTTTAGTTGGCTGTACTACTATCATTATTTTTGTATAAGGGATGTTTTTACCTTCAATGAAATACCAGGAAAGAAGATGAACTCATCAGAGAAAATATCCCTCAAGAAGCTGAAGCTGCTGTAGACTTCCTCTGAAAAAAAAAAATACACTGTTGTTTAAAAATGTAATTAAAAACATGCCATTAAAAAGTCATTTAAACCGTATTTTAGAGGGAATATCCACTTTAGATAAAATTTGGACTGGTCATTCAGAGCACTAACGTGCATTAAATACCATATAATCAGATGCTGCACAAAGGTATATGTTTCAAGGTATATGTTTTGAAATATTACTTAATGAGACAAGATCTAGAAAACCCTGAAACACTTCAGAAACAGTTCTGAGAAGAAAGACTGAGAACTGGCTGCACCATGAACTTGTAACCTAAAAAGCAGGCCTGCTGAACATCAACAAAACAAGCAAATAAACCACTGTATTACCACCATGAAATGAAGCCCTGCTGTAAAAGCAGGAGAGACTTCCAAACATAGCTCTCTTCAATAGGTGAAGTATGAAAATTGATGGTATTTTTGGGGCCATTTTACCCTACGGGAGTTTCAAAATGCATACTACAAGGGAAGGAATCCAAGCACTCCCTGACACTTAACTTCTAAACTCAATTGCTTCTGGATTGCAGAATAGTGTAAACAAGAATGGCAATCGTCTCATCATAACTCTGCTCTCTCAGCTGAATATGCCTACTTTCAAAAGTATCAGGGGGTAAACAAACAAGAAAGTCAAGCAAAATACCACTGTTCCCCCAACACATTGACTTTATGCCATGAGACCTTACTCAGAGTCCTGGCATACCTTTCTCAAGTATCTCCCCCTATCAGCCACGGGAACCTCCTGCTCCTCTTGCTAATGGCAGAACAAGGAGCGAAGGCACTGGGCTCTCCATGCTACCCAAACATACCTTTCCTGAAGCTGCGTGTCATTTGCAAGGCAAGTGCCACCAGAGATGGACGTACAAACACATTCAGTAACTGGTTTCTGTAGGTACTACACATGAGGATGACCAAAGCCCGCTTAAAGACTATTTCCCCTACGGCTCCATCTTCTACTCCTTTGTCATTGAGGACCACATGGCCATCGACGAGGCGTGCAACGTTGGAGTGCAGGGTGAGGCCTGACATAACTGCTTTTTTGGCACACAGATTATCTATTAGGAAAACACAATAGGGAACATACCTCTGTTGAAACTGCCTAAAATGCACCAGTATTTCATTAAGCTTTATCACAGAGGACAACTATGACATCATTCAGTTAGAAAAACACCCTCGGCATAGGCATTGTATGCAATGGAGAGAATAAATTTCAGATAGTTCTGTAATTAGAACTCTTAAATTCTTTCACTTTCTAACAACAAAATGAAATTCCTTTGTCTGTGGAACAAAGATTCTGAGCCTCCACCTAGAAGGCTAGAACTGTCTGATGGATACATTCATCCTTAGAGAAGTAATTTTTATTAGGCATTTCTAGCACCGTAAGTTATCAATAAGATGAACAAGTCTTTATTAAGTTTTTCCACGGTTTCATTATGCAAAGCATTCCTCATACCAAATTAAGTTCAAAAAATCCTAACAGAAATGTCATTACATAATAAACTTGCTCAAAGAGAAAAGTTTGCACTTAAACCCAAGTTCTGTTAAAATTCTTTTTAAATGCCTTAAGCAAAGAACTCCGTGGATTTTGTGGTTTTCTCATTTCTTTTTAAGAAATTTCTTCAAAGGCAGATATGAGCTTTGCAACACTCTGGTAAGACCTCGTTTTGTCAGAGCAGCACTTTGCAAACAGACATGAACAGCACCTCAAGTCTTGAAATACACTCTGTTTTTAAACTATCTCCGGCATTAAACATGACTTCCATTGAATGCGAAGCATTTGGAAAGCAAAGAAACAAAACTGCTAAATAAACACAAAAATACAGTTTGCATGATCACAGCAAAACACAGGCATATCAAATCAATGCACTCTTTCACAAAAATATGTATTTCAAATTGTTTCCCACTGGCTTTCATGTAGAACTTCCTTGCACCTTATTTGTTCCTTTGGCTAGTGTATTCCAGCTTTGCCATCATTTTCACAACTCTCTCAGCATAATAAGAACCAGAGGTGTGATCGAGTTATTTTGCAGCTCCCATTTTTAATACACTGTAACATATAAAGAAATATTCTGCCTGTAACAACCAGCCAGCATGATACGAGGAGAAACAGCTGGCTGTCTGGAGACAGAAGAATGGACTGGGTGCATGTACTTGCTTGTCTTAGTGATGCCTTCAATAACCTTTTAAAACATTTATTCTTTCAAATCATTGCCAAAGAAAAGCCAACCCACACACACAGCAAATCTTGTTCAGACACAAATGAATACCTACTGCATGGCCAGCACACTCAAACAAAATCTTCACAATTCTGGTCTGCATTTCAATGCCTTGCCCATTTTCCATTCAGTGACTACACTACCGTTTGGATGTTGTGTTGAGGGATATGATTTAGCTGGGGAGTATTGGTGATGGTTGGACTGGATGATCTTTTAGGTCTTTTCCAACCTTGATGATTCTGTGATTCTGTGATACACCACAACTCTACTAAAGCAAAAGCTTATCCATTGTTGCTAATAAAATAAAATAAGCAAACAGGAACGCAGCATGTTTTTTGCTTTACTGTGTAATCAGATTCTAAACAATGTTTTAGCATCACCATGAAATTCTTCCTTTTGCAGTCTGGCAGGAGCAGACTTCGTTTGCATTCACTACAATGAAGATCCCTGAAAGGAGAAGCGCTATTTTTCCAGAAATGTCAGAGTTCTGTTATTACTGTGCTCTGCTCTTATTTCTCTCTCATAATACTGAGAGGAATTCTTGATTATGACTACAGAAGCAAAGATCCATAGTTTAAATATACTGACAGTAGAAAAGGTCAATGTATTTGCATCACATACTACTTTGCTGACTTTTTTACTTATGTCCTGAGGTTCCACATCATCTGCATCACACTTTGGCTCACTGAGAGATGTTTAAAACAATGGTTCAGAAAAGGAAGGAGAAAGTTTGGATTTTATTGATCTCCCACATTTGTTCATGCTAGTTCTTTGTCACAGCAGCAACTCTTAGTCAGTGTCATACCACAAATGTAGCATTTTACTCAGTTGCCCTTGAAAAATGGTTAACTGCCTGTGAATTATATAGGGTTCAGAAAGATACTAAGCAAATCTTGGTGCTTAATATAAACAACCTTACAATTTCCCCCTCATTCCACAGTTATGGAAATCACACTAAAATACCCTCCCTGCATCAGTCTGTCTTTCAAGGTAACATATTCTACAGCCTAAGATAAACCTCCTCCTACATTAGTGACATTTTTGGTTTATGCCAAAATCCATTTATGACTCAAGCACCTATGAAAACAATCTGTAAAGTTATCACCATACACTGCTTTCAGGAAAATATTATCTATCCTTCATAAACAACAAAAGGAATAGAAATAACACTTTCAATGCATACCTGGCCATTCAATGAATCCTCCAAAAGTCTGAGTTAAGCCTTTGAGCCACACAGTCTTTTCTATGAGAAGTTCAAAATCCATGGCAGGCAAATTCTGGAGCAGAACAGCAGCAACTAGCACCCATGGGCTCAAAACCATGTTTTCTATTTGCAGGAGTTCCATTTTATAAGCTACATCACTGACAAATTCTTGAATATCTTCAGTTGGCTTTTGTGGAAGATGCCTGAAAAAAAAAAAATAAATCCAGTGCAGTTCAAGGTTAAAAAGCTTCAACATCTGGAATATAAATCACACTTTCCCTTATTTCTTTCATGTATCGCTCCCAGATCCTAACATCTGCAGGGGAGCACTATGTAGTACAGAGCAAAACATCGGTAGATTCACAACAACATTTGAATCTGAACTTTGTATTGATGTTGTACACTTGCTACTTGCTATCCTCAAAATAAACAAACAAATAAACTAGATTTTATATATAAAATTACACAATCACCACATCCAGTTGTTGCTCCATCTTCCTTACTACATGATCGCATAACTGCTTGCAGTAACAAGCAAGAAGGGAAAGAAAGGGGAGCTTCTATGTAACAAAACTACTGAATTCTCAGAAAACAGAGCTTTGCCTAGGTCATACATCACAATAAACTTTTGAAATAGGATATCACCCCCCTAGAACAAAGCAGTGGAATTAACGACTTGTTTCAGAGACAGCCAGACAGAAGCATGATAACCCTGCGCTCAGAAGACAGAACATCTTCACTGAAGGTGATGGGGAGGTGAGAGGAAGTGAAACAGAAGTAAAACAGAGAGCTACTTAATTATTTCAATATTTTTGAGGATTAAACAAGTGCTTTCCTGCATAAACCGTAACAATATTTGGTACCTGGGAACTAAATTATATGGGCATAGATTGATTCTCCCAGAAGCCAATGTTCTAAGTGATACCGGCTGGCCAACATAGATGTGTATGGTACCAAAATTGTCACTGAGGATTCTTCTGGCCTTTAACAACCCCTAAGGAAATGGAAAGAATAAAAAGTAAATTTTAGAGCTACATGATGCGCATACAACCACTTGTGTTCTGTTCTTAAGAAATTTACATACAGATGTAGATTCTTTGGGCTTTGGGACTCCTAGGAGTTCATATGCATAAAGAGATTCTTCTAATATCCTCTCATAGCTGATGCTGATGGGAACAAGGTATGTGTCAAAGACTTCACGTTTAAAAAATGGTTCCATCACAATGCTGAGAAGACCTGCAAATTAGATTAAAAAAAAAAAAAGAAAGAAAAAAGAAAAAAAGTGAGTCCCTTGTCTTTTTTGAGGAAAGAAAAGCAACTGCAATTTAACTTTGAAAAAGATATATTTACATTTTAGAAACTACTAATATGTGTGCATCGTTTTTGTCCTCTTTGAGCAAGCAGATGCAGAAGACACTGTCCAAGCTTTAAAACAGAAGGTGAATGTAAGCAATACGTTTGCACAGCTATTTGTGCTCTTTTCAAAAGTACTGCTCTGTTCTTGTGCATCTCCTTCTAAACATTCCCTATGACTTTTACAAATAGTTAACATACAATTTTTCTGGGGTAGTAAGGGAGTGCTTGTTTTCCAGAAAGAAACGAGGGAAGAATTATGCAATTAAGTACACAACTGAAGAGAAAACAGAATGCAAGAAACATGTATCAATCTTGTTTATATAGCTTTGGAAATTTAACTGTAGTATTTTCCCCTGCTCACAGACCTCACCAGTTTCCCACCACTTCAACACCTCTTCCTATCTGAAGAACTTAGGAAGAACATAGCCACTAATGAAAACACTGATCACCATAAAAGGTTCCAAGTTCTTAAGCAACTTACCAAACTTTGGTGTCAGAGTCTTAGCAGTGCGGCTTCTAGTTCCTTCAAGAAAAAACTCAATTGGGGCATAGCCATTCTTCAAAAGCAAAACAAACAAAAAGCTGGTCAGAAAAACAAAAACATTTCTTCCTTATTGCCTACAAATAATTCAAAGTACTTAAAACATAAGCAGATTTTTTTTTTTTTTTTTTTCCATGGAAGCCATGCCACTCCATCCTCAGTCATTTCAAATCTGTATTCATCTACTGTATTTGCCAAACTATGTAATTTAATTAACAAAAACATTTTGTCTGTCATGTGATATGGGTACACAATCCAAAGCAACTGACAAGCAGCAATCTGTTAACTGCCCACTGCTGAACTGCAGTAACAGCACATGCATGCTCCTCACCAGCATTAACTGAGGTAAAATGCATTTCCTCCATCAGTGAAGACTTTAATTTTATGCCCACGATGTCACACTTATTTTAAGTGAATCATTGCAATAGAGTATTTCTTAAGCACACATTTTGAGAGCTCAATAATGTATTTACCCTTAACATAGTTTTTACGTATTCAGCAAAAACTGCCCAATAGAGTCTGTTGCCACCGAAGGAACGTCGCATAAAAAAGGCACCTGCCCTTCGTAGCAGTTCACCAACTATCTTCATTCCTAGGAAATCTGGAATACAATCAAACAGAAATCAAATCCACACACAGAGAATTTAATATCTGCCAGCAGAACCAACTGCGTTCTGTAATAAACTAATTACCAGATTAAAATAAACTGATACTGATACCATAAATAATAAATAAATAAATAAATAAATAAATAAAAATAAATAAATAAACTGATAAACTGATACCAGATTAAAAGAGATCTCTCTCAAGGATTCCATTGTTGCTTGCAGTGCTTGCAAGACATGACTGGTATGTTATGATATGCTTTCAACTATATATATACACATACACACACACATATATATATATGTATGTATATATATATATGTAAATAGCATTCATATCAATTTATTTTTACAATTCAGACATCCAGATTTCAGCCGTAATGAGGACTTTTTTTTTTCAAGTACTTTGTCTCACTCATCTCCAGAAAGATCAGTTACCACTGAAAACATCTCAGAAGACACAAATTAACCCCAGCAATTATATAACCTCATTATATCACATAAGAGTCCAACTCATCAACTGGGGAACGGTAGCATAAGCCAGACAAAATTTTTGATAATTTTTTAGTTTCAAGCAATCCCTCAATGCTTAGACTGTTAAAACCAGGAAGTGCTCAGTAGTAACAAATATTTTGAGGAGGTATTTAAAATGAGTCCACATAGCAACTGGCCATTTGCTGCTTCAGCTTTCCTGTTACCTCAATCAGTAAAACATTTGAGAATGGATATTCAGTCACTAGATATGAAGAAAAAAGATAAAAGGAAATTAGCTACAGGACCCTGGGCAACAACAGCTGCTGTAAGAGCTTTGACTCTTTTTCCTAGCTCTCCTACTACCCTCCCTCTCTCACCACAGAATAGACTTTATCCTCTCCCTTACCTCCTTCCTCCTATTGCCCAATCAATCCCCCAACCAGGATGCAGCTGCCATGGCCAACACTTCTCCCCACTGCACACTGCCACACCAGGAACTGGGACTCAAAAGCATCTTTTCATGTGCCTCAAGCCCACACTATTTCACCAGCTCTGCACTCTGCTAACGAGTCTGTCTCCTCTTTTATAGCCCCTTTTTAGATATTGAAAGGCCACTCTCTCAGGTCTCCCTGGAGCCTTCTCTTCTCCTGGCTGAACATCCCCAGGTCTCTCAGTCTTGTCCTTGTAAGAGAGGTGTTTTATCCCTTAGATCATTTTTGTGGCCCTCCTCTGAAGGTGCTCTAACAGGTCTATGTCTCTCCTGTACCAAAGAGTCCACATCTGGACACAGTACTCCAGGTGAAGCCTCAACAGCACAGAGTAGAGGGGGCTGGATCATCTCATTTGACCTGCTGACCATGCTTTTTTTGATGCAGTCCAGGATACAGTTGGCTTTCTGGGCTGCAAGGGCACATTGCTGACTCATATTTAGCTTGCCATCCACCACTGCCAAGTCGTTTTTGGCAAGGTTGTGCTCTACCCTCACATCCCCCAGCTTGTATTGACAGCAGAGGTTGCCACGACCCAGGTGACGCTTGGATTTGTTGAGCTTCAGGATGTTCACCCAGGCCCATTGCTCATGCCTGACTATGTCTCTCTGGACGGCTTCCCATCCTTCAGATGTGCTGACCTCACTACACAGATTGATGTTATCTGCAAACCTGCTGTCAGTCCTGCTGCTGATATCACTGATGAAGATGTTAAAGAGCACTAGTTCCAGTACTGACCCCTGATGGACACCACTTGTCACCGATCTCCATCTGGACATTCAGACACTGACCACTACTCTCTGGGTATGATCTGATAACCAGCTCTCCAATCACCGAACAGCCCACCCATCAAATCCATATATTTCTAATTTGGAGAGAAGGATGTTATGGGGGATCATGTCTAAGGCCTTACTGAAGTCCTGACAGATGACATCATTGGCTCTTCTCTCGTGTACTGATACAGCTAAACTATCATAAAACACAAGGTAGGTCAGGCAGGACCTGCCCTTGGTGAAGCCATGCTGCTTATCCCATGTTACCTCCCTCTCTTCCCTGTGCCTCAGCATAGCTTCAAGGAGGATCTGTTCTGTGATCTTCCCCAGCACAAAGATAAGGCTGACAGATTGGTAGTTTCTCCTGTCATTCTTTCTACCCATCTTAAAAATGAATGCAACATGGCCTTTCCTCCAGTCACCAGGAACTTCACCTGATCACCATGACTTTTCAAACATCATTGAGAATGGCTTGGCAACTATGTCAGCTAATTCCCTCAGGACTCTGGGATGCATCTCATCAGGACCCATAGACTTATGGATGTTCAGGTTCCTCACATGGTCATAAACTTGACCTTCTCTTACGGTTGGAGAGGCATGACTCTCCCAGGTCCCACCTTCTGAGCCATCTACTCAACAGCTGTGTGCAGAACAGCATCAAGCAAAGACTGAAGCAAAAAAAGTTTTGAGTACCTCAGTCTTATCCTTGCCTGTTGTTACAAGCCTGTCTGTATTGTTCACAAGAAGGTGTACGCCCTCCTGAACTTTTCTTTTCTGACTGATGTACCCATAGAAGTCTTTCATATCCTTCTTTGTGCCCCTTGCCAAATCCAGTTTCAGTTGGACTTTGGCTGTCCTGACCCCATCCCTACACAGCCTAGCAGCACCACTAAACTCCTCTCAGGTTACCTATCCTTGATTCCATTGTGCATTTTCTTCTTGCTCTCCAGTTTGACCAGCAGGTCCTGGTTCAGCCATGCCAGTCTTTTGCCTTCTTTTCCAGACTTCCTCCACCTTGAGGAGAGCTCTCATGCCCTAAGAAAAGCTTCCCGAAAGCTCTGTTCTGCTCCCTTGTCCCTGAGGACAGATTTTCAGGGGGTTTTGTTGACTAACTTATGAAGAGCTGAAAGCTGGCTTTCTTAAAATTAAGCTTCCTGATTTTATTCTCCGCCTGTCCAATATCCCTCAAGAGTGAACTCCATCATTGCAAGGTCACTACAGCTCAGGCAGCTTCCAATCCTGATGTCACCAATCAGTTTCAAGGAACCAGTCACACCACCAACTAGCAAGAGGTAATTGGCACTTCATATCAGGCTACTGTGACGGCACTTAAAGCTGTATCAAGTGTCACAAAAGGCTCTGTGTACACAGCAACTCTTAGCCAAGCTTTTGTCTGTTTCCAGGCAAAGAAAGCAATAGAGAAGACTGCTTCACAACACCTGTCTTTTCCCAGCCTTGCGTCTACAGGTGAGGTACTTCTGGTTGAACTTGCTGTGAAAAAAAATCACTTTTGATTCGACTCAGCACAGAGGAGGGGGCATGACCATGCCAACATCTAATCCAAAGACATTTTAACAAAGAGTATTTGCAACAGAAATTAAATAACTATTTATAGCAGAAGCTACCTGATCCCTTGCTACTGGTTCTCTGAATCCTGAAAACACCATTAAAAGAACATACTTGCCTATTCCTGCAGCAATGACAGGCAAAGCCAAGTCATACGTATATAGCAAATAAGACAGCATCAAGAAGTCTACATAGCTTCGGTGACTGGGCAGCAGTACAACTGGGTGCTCTTGAATGGCACGTTGCAACTGAAAAAAGAAATAAGAACAAACAATACTGTTCCAGTATTTGCAGAATTGCTGTTGTAACTTGCAGATACAGAACTTCACACAGCTTAAGAAGAATAGAAACTCATTTGTTGAGTATAGTTTCTTTGTTGTTCACTTTATGTCTTTTTCAACAGAGAACCATGGGAAATTTGGAGCAATGTTTTCCAGAATAGAACCCTGTTGCTTAAAGGCACCACAGGACTCAAAAGACAGGGCTACCTCATTACATGAGGGATGTTCTTTCTCAGCATTAAAACGCATAGCATGAGTAATATGTATTTTAAAACCTTAGAAATATTATTCCTTATTGCCAAATACATCTCAAGTGAAGGCCCACATAATCTGCAAAAGATGCAAGAAGCTTTATATGAAATGTCACCTTACCATCATAAGAATTTGAAAAATTTTTATGACTGTTTGCCTCAAATACACTTTTCTCCTCTTTACTAAGAAAAACAGCAATAAACACAAACGCAGTCTTTTTTAAAGAAGTGTATCTTTTGTATTTTTTCCTGGAAGTGAAGATTGGAGCCTCTGCCTAAGTATCAGTAGAAAAATACTACAGCTTTTTGTTTTTCTTGAACAGTACTCACTCTCTGCATTCCTTCTTCATTCACACAAACTCTCTGGAACAGCTGTTTAAATATTTTGCTCAGAGTAAAGGCAAAAAATCTGACAGTTCCTAATTGCATACTGTGACCCATCTCGTCCAGGATTTCCACGGCTTCTTCTTGAATAATATCAGGCGATTCTCCCATTTCTTTTGCTAACTAAAGAGAAATAAAGCAAACAAAAGAACAGTCAGATGTTGCGCCCTTCTTCTTGCCCACACACACTATTCAGTGTGCCACAGCAGTTACAGCAGCAGTAATTCTAGAGTTTTGTCTGGTAGGCATACATTTAATCTTATAGAATCTGTTCAGTGTCAAACAGCATGAGAAAGCCACATTAAAGCTGAGCTGACAACAGGGGCTGAATAGTAACTTTTCTTCCTTGAAAACACACTATCTGAATATTTTAGCATGTAGCACCTTCAGATGAGGTTTAAACTCTAAGAATATTTCCTAGATTATTGGTCTGAAGAAGGTTGTGTGCAGCTTTCTTTAATTAGTAAAATGAAACTTAAGCTTGCAGAAATACTCTGGAAGATGATCTCAGAAGTGCATTTGGGTTGGATTTTAAGACTTAACTGAAGAACTTCATTTATTACTCTGGTAATGGCTAGCTGAAATGCAAACAAAGCTCTGTCCCTACCACCTTTGCATATCAATGTGTTGGATTTTTTTTTTCTGTTCTTATGCACATTCCATTTTGAAGTTTTTTTTAAAAACAGACTTAATAATCATCTCTTCTGTTTATATAAGAGAAGTTTACATTCTCTTTTAAATAGAGAAATATTTAACTGAAAAGTTCATATTTTGCTGTTATGAAATGAGGAACATGCCTTTTACTGAACATCAAACAGGAAGAAAGAGGAAGAAACGACAGAATAAAAAGCTTCCTAAACAGCATGGCTGTTTGGAGGCCAGCAATACTTGCAGTAATCTCTAGCTTGGAGCTGAGAAGCAGACTGCAATGGCAAGACTACGAACCTCCTTCAACCACTTCAGACTCATCTGAAAAATTTCTATCAAAGTCATTTTCCATCAGAAAAACAGCACTTAAGAAGAAAACATCACATGAGCATCTTCCTGACAAATGCCATGTAAAATACTTTTTTTCAGATAATGCTTTAATGTTTCCAAATTGAAAATTAAATATTACTTAGCAATTCCTGATGGCAGTAAGACTGAAACATGTAGATCATGCTTCAGTTTGTAACCTCATAGCAAGCTTTGATGTATCATACCTGACACTGACCATTTAAAAATAAAAATATCATGGCAGCCACTCACTCCAAACTAACCAAAATATCTTATACATACATCTGCTAGCCTGGAATTTATTTATTTCTTTAATGCTGAAAATAGGCACTTCTGCTAAGTAATTCCCTTATTCCAGCCATTTCAAAATATGAGTCAGTTGAACATAAAATATTTTATTCAATACAACGTAGCAGCTGCCCTTCATCTTACAACAAAAATATGGACACATCTTAGTATTTCTACTTCATAGAATTGTGTGAAATAGAACTTTCATTTTAGGGAATGTAGTGCTTACGATTCCATCATGAACACATTGCTAGCCTATAAAATTGCTACAAGACGTCCTCAAGGTACAGAAGTGTCTACTAAGCAGAATGTGTCTTTCATAATGCTGCTCTGTGTCAAGGACAGTCGAGAAGAGGACAAAAAAGGTCAAGCACTCTGGTTAAGTTGGATGGTTAAGTGTCATATAAGCAAAACCAACACACTGCAATATAAATCAGATACCTAACAGCTTTACTGTAAAACAGTACTTGTCTTTCCTGCCAGAAGAGAATGGCTCTCAAGTTACTGATGTAATGGACCGCCTATCATACCGTACCTATGGTGTTTGACAAGGCCAACAATATTTCTTTTTTCCTGTTGCCACACAAAGTTTGGCTGTGTTCAATTTATTTTGTTTAACAGCTCAGTGTTCAAACTCACCTGCTTGATAACATATTGAACCTGCTCTGATTGGAGAACAACACTTTTAATAGCATTTGGCTTGCAAGGTGAAAGTCCTTTATAGATGACAGGTGTATAACATTTCATTGCATATCTCAAGTCACTGGACAATCGTCTTTCCTCCAAGATATCTTCAAACTCATCTCTTTTCTTTGATGTGAGCTCTTTCTGCTGGGAACATACAAATAAAGAATGAGACACCATTTTGGGTGATTCAGTGATCTGCTTGGATTCAGTAGTAACATATTAGATGCAAATGTTGCATCTAATGTTTGCAGTGTTTGGTTACTTTACTTTTTTTTTTTTAATTTTATTTCTTTTTTTAATTTTTTTTTCATATTTCTTCAGTGTCTGCATTCCATACTCTGAGCACATGAATAATGCACTGCTTGGAACAATGCTGCAATTAGAAACTTTAAAAAATAAACAATTGAACCAAAACAAAAGCAACAAATGTTTCCAACTGCAAAGGTCTCGAGATCACCCCATGTCACATTGCTTAATTCTGTCCAGCAGCAAGAGGCTTAGGGAACACCTCAACTTTAAAGCTAAAATGCCTTGCCTCCAGCCTCATCATGATTAATAGGTATTAGTAGCTTTGATCTCTACTCTTACAGCTGCATGAAAACAATAACAGGAACAACATTATAAGAACACAATCATCAACAAAAGAAAGTAGTATCCTTGCTGCTTTAAGCCTCACCTGCAACCTTGGTGATCTATTCTGGCTTTTACCGAGCTTGAATACAAAGGTACAGAAAGCACAGCCAGGTAGGAACACATCAAAAAGCAAACTACTAGCCACGTGAAGATCAGAATGCAACACAGTGCACAGTACAGTTATAAAGAGAGCACACTCTCTGAGTAACCAGTGTCACTGTTAAGCAAGAAAGCTAGCAGTGCATCTAGAACTAGTTGTGGAACCATCCCACTGCAGAAATCTCTTCCACAAAACTCTTTTCCCCAAGACAGTAGGCATAGTCTGTGTTAGAGAGGGATGTCTCCTCTTATCTCCTGTAACAGCACAGCCTATGTGAATGATCCTTCAGTCCCTCTAGAACTCAAATTGTGTCCTTCCAAACTTCAAAATAATACTCTCCAGACAAGCAAGACTCAGTGAAACATAAATACAAAGGTAACAGTTATGATTAAGAGTATTTATTAGAAAAAGAGGCTAAAGCAAAAAACAACAACAACCAAACAACAACAACAACAAACTGGGGGAAGGATGAAAGGCATTGCTTCCCAGGCTGTTGCAGCAATCTTCCCCCAAGACAAAGGCCTGGCCAGCAAGCATCCACCAGGGACGGATAAGCAGAACAGCAGCAGCAGCTAGGTTTTCAGCCCTGGGAGAGGGAGTCAGCTTTCACTGTGTGCTCAGTGTAGCTACATCAGCAACACTGTCAAAAGCAGCTGACATTTGGAGTGAGCACAGCACACCATTTAGCTCCCGACCATTCGTCACTACAAGACAGTTTGGAAAAACAAAACAAAATACCACAAATCAGGAACATCTCCACTTAAGAACCACAAAAAAAGCCCTTCAAAACCCCCAATGAATCAAGAGCCAATTTCATTTTATATCAGAGAACACAAACCCCTACTGTAATGCCTGAATTGTTATATTTTTCCCCATATGCTACAGCCAGGATTTCGTACCATCCTTTACTGCACCAGTGCTTGGTACTTCACCTCACTTTTCTCTCTAGTATCATAGTTCAGAGAGCTGTCCCACAGTAATCACAGAACTACTCTCTACACAGATTTTTTAAAAAGTCATAGGTTTAAGCTCACACATGCTATATTAAATGTAGGCCCACATCCATTTAAAAGCTTTATTATTTTTTTTTCCTATGTAGTTTTGTATTAAAGTTTTCAATATTTCTTCTTCCACAGCTTTCACCCAGCTGATGTCACACAAGTGCCACAGAAGCCATAAGCTGACAAGGAGTCTGGAGATAGTTTGTTCAATCATCTGTGGCCTTAATACCTTGTAGCAACTTTTCTGAATACAAATAAAACAGAAGAAAATAAATCACTTCTGGAAGAAAAAAGAGAAAGGGAGAGGAAAAGGACCCAGAACTCAGCTCCAGTAGCATCAGCCACACCAGCAGCGGCTGTGCTTCTGCAGCCATTAACACGAGAGCATATCGTGGATGACAGAGGCTGTACAAAGCCACAGATGATGGACAAGTCACCGGTCTGCCACTTTCACATTTCCAGATTTCATGTCCTGGTCTAATGTGGCACGGAGAGAGCCGAAAGAAATGCTCCTCTCGCACTGCACAGACAAACCGCTGTTTGGATTCACCTGCAGCCTGGCAGAGACACACTTAGAGGATACCCTGGAACCAGAGAGCTCACTTCTGTACGTGGTCACCGCCACACGGCTGAAGCACGGAGCGAAGCGGGGATGCCGCAGCTCTCCACGATCCTCAGAATACAACAGGAGCACGCTCGGGTGCACCGGGGACAGCGGCACAGCGCCAGGGAGACACAGCAGTGCCGTTCAGGAACCCGAGCTGGAATTAGGAGCCACGTCCCTCTTTTCCAACCCTTCGCCCCAATCCTAGCGAGAGGACCGGTTTAACACCCCACATCTCAACCTCCTTAGGGAAAAACGGGGACAGCGAACTCGTTTCAGTGCCACAACACGGGGCAGCCCGCTCTGCCAAACCCGTCTGTCTATGTGACAGCCCTCCAACAACCACTTCAGCCGAGAACACGCCAACAGCAGCACGCTGCTGCCCAAGCAGCCGCACTCCGACAGCCGAACCCGGGGACAGCCGCAGGCCTTCCCTCCCTCCCGCCCTGCCCGGCACCTGCTGCCTGCCCGCAGGCCCCGCCCGAGCCCCGCTTCATAGCGAACGCGGCCCCTCTCCCCGCGCCGCCTACCGAGAACATGGGCGTCCCTCGCCGCGCCCGCCCGGCCGTCGTCGCCACCGCCGCCGCCATGGCTCTGCGAGCGCCGCCGCGCCTCGCCGCGCCCCGCTCGGCCGCCCTACCCCTTCGCTGCGGCGCCCATGGCCCCGCGCCGCCCCGGCCCGGCTGCCCGGCGCGCTGAGGCGGGCGCGGGGGAGGGCGGGGGCACCGCGCCGTGGGCGGCGCCATCTTAGGGGCGACGGGAGCCGCCCGGGCTCAAGCGGCCTTCCGCTCTGAGCGCCATGGGGTCGCCGGAGCCCTGCCGGCGGCTGGAGGCGGTGCTCGGAGCTCTCTACGACCTGGGTGGGCGAGCGGGGCCGAAAGGAGGGCTGCGGGAAAGAGGGCTGCGGGAAAGAGGGCTGCGGGGGGGAGGAGAGAGGGCCGCTCGCTCGCTTGCTCGCTCGCTGCGAAGCGAGGTTGACCCGCGCACGTGTTCTGCCGCGCAGGTGACGAGCCCGGCGTCCGGGGCGCGGCGGAGGACGGCGACGCTAGCGAAGCGGAGGAGGAGGAAGAGGAGAAGAGCCGGGAAGCGCAGCCGACGGCCCCGAGCGATGCCGGCGGGGCGCAGGGAAGGCGGCGCGGCGCCCGCGGCTTCTTCGGAGGGCTGCGGGAGGAGATGTGCCGCACCGCCCCGCCGCCGCCCCACGCCGCGCCGCCCCCCGCCCAGGTGGAGGTGGTGGTGTTCCGCGCGAGGAAGAGGAAGGCGCGGCCCGACCCCGCTCCGGCGGCGCCCGGCGGCGGCACCCAGGTAGGGCCGGGACGGGGGAACCTCTGGGCTGGGGGCTCCGTCCCAAAACTGCCCTCCTCTGTTGGTGCTGCTGCAAAACGAGAAAACCTCTGCTATCGACAGGAATGTGCTGCTCTCCGTTAAACGAGAGCGTGGGTGGTGGAAGTTCTTTAAAGCACGGATTTTTTTATTTTATTTTTTCCCCTTCCCCCCAAAGCCACGCCAGTTACTTTACATTGAGGGACTGGGATGCACCTTTCTGGGTACAGCAGAAGGCAAGCAAGATCCGTAGGTGCTTACCTGGTTTTGTTGCCTCTGCCCTCTACCACCATAACACAGTATCTCCTGCTCCAAGCATCTCCCCTCCACCAATACAGGTGCCTACGAGTCTCAGATCCCTCCCTCGATGCCCAGCTAATGACAGCCAGCCCTGCTGGCAGGTTGAAACAGGGGTAAATGCAGTCTGACAGGTAATGATTGTGCCAGAGGAGGTTCAGGACAGATGTTTTCCTATTTTCCACCCAGAGCAGTGAGCACTGGAAGGGGCTACCAAGGGAGGTGGTAGACTCACCGTCCTTAGAGGTGTTGAGGAAGTGTGTGGCTGTGGCACTAAGGGACATGGTTAGTGGGCATGGGTTGGCGGTTGGGCTAGGCTGTCTTAGTGGCCTTTTCCAACATTTAGAATTCTATGACCAATGGCTTTTTCTTCTGATTTCAGAAGATCTCTGATTAAGTATTATGCATTGGAAACAGAAAAGTAAATCCCAGCAACATAAATAAACCTATCCATGTGGCTGCCAATACAGTACAAAACATAAATACCCAGCTTGCCAGTTCACCAGCTTGCCAGTGGCCATGCTTTTACATAAACATGTTTATTACTTCAAGCCAAAGGCAAGGCTTAACCTCTAGCAGTGTCCTACAAATAAAAAAACAGGCAGAAAAGCCTCTTAACTGTTCTTCTGCCTCAGTGTTTCATGTGTTGCCCTCACTTCAAGGTCAGGTGGGTCTGAGGGGCCTGCAGGCCACTGACAAGCAAGGAGTACCTTGGGGGGCTCACGCTGGGTATCTTATAGAGGGAGTGTCTTGTAGGCATTAGGTCTCTGTCTCCTGGTTGGTTTGTGGGTACCCGGTGTCCTCCTGCTACCAAAAGCCAGGGCGTGAAGAGAAAGGTGATCTTGAAGGTCTTTTCCAACAAGAGCAATTCTGTGATTCTGTGTGCCTGACTGGAAGCTGCCATGCCTTCCACAATGGGTGGAGGTCTACCATGGGTCATCACTGTAGTGTTTCTCTGGCTGTTTGCCTTAATTTGCATTTATAGCCATAACATCAGAAGCCCAGTTCTAAAATAAGCTCTAACGGGTGTTCAGTGAGGCTCACTACTGTGGAAGCTTGATGTGGGACTGGGGACTGAGGATCTCTAGAGAGTGAACGGAGCAGTTGGTTGAACTCTTCTGTGTGTGTGTGTGTGCTTTTTCTAGTATGGTTTCCTCCAAAAACTGTTCCAGATTTTTATTTTCTTATGCTTTCTTCTTTGTTTGTTTTTCTGCCTGTAAAAGCAGACCTGTTCCGCCTGTTAATTAAATGCTCTGTAGGCAACCAGTTTTCACTGATATAGATTGCCAGACTACATGCGGCTTTGCAAAGCTAGCAGGCATCTGGCTTTGGTGTATGCAGAGGGAAGCTGTGCTTCGATGTAGCCTGAGCCCATGGCTGGATGTGACTGAACACTCTGGAGAGCAAAAGGAACTTTGTGCTGAGTGTTGCCGCCAGCTTTCAGTATACAAAGTTACCTCTCGTCTCTTCAAGTCCAAAGCAAAATAACTTCAACTTCACATTGTATCCTGCTTTAGTAGTTTGGGTACAGGTTTTTAAATGGAAGTATGCATGATGCGTAGCTCATGTGTGGCACTTCTTAAAATGTCATTTAAACTTGAAATTATAAAAAATAATTGAATTTAATTGAATTAATTGAATTTATTATTTTGTCTGGTTTTTGTCTGAATTATGGAACTGTTGGAAGGCATTAGCTAATTAGTTAATTAGACAATGAAGTTCAGGACAAAGCTATATATATTCTGTGATATAATGACACCCTATAAATTTTGCAAGGCTGTTCCAATACAACCTTATAATATGTTCATATTTAAAATGTTATTGAGACCTTCTTACCTTGATTTATTAAAAGAGCAAGCTGGAAAAAGATGTGTTTGGAAGGTTTCATACTCTTCCTTGCCACCCATTGTAGCATTTCACTGCTTTCAAATTGGTTTTACTTATTATATTAACAGAATCATAGGGGTTGGAAGGGACCTGCAGAGATCATTGAGTCCAACCCCTCTGCCAAAGCAGGCTCCCTACACCAGGTCGCACAAGTAGGTGTCCAGGCGGGTCTTGAATATCTCCAGAGAAGGAGACTCCACAACCTCCCTGGGCAGCCTGTTCCAGTGCTCCGTCACCCTCACTATAAAGAAGTTCTTGCGCACATTTGTGCAGAAATTCCTATACTGCAGTTTCTGGCCGTTTCCCCTTGTCCTGTCTCCACACACTGCTGAAAACAGTCTGGCCTCACCACTCTGCCCCCCACACCTTAGATATTTGTAGACCTGGATCAGGTCCCCTCTCAGTCATCTTTTCTCAATGCTAAACAGACCCAACTCACTCAGCCTTTCTTCATAGAGGAGATGCTCCAGGCCCTTCACCATCTTTGTGGCCCTCTGCTGGACTCTTTCCAAGAGATCCCTGTCTTTTTTGTACTGGGGAGCCCAGAACTGGACACAGTACTCCAGATGAGGCCTTACCAGGGCAGAGTAGAGGGGGAAGATCACCTCCCTCGACCTGCTGGCCGTGCTCTTTTTAATGCACCCCAGAATGCCATTGGCCTTTTTGGCCACAAGGGCACACTGCTGGCTCATGGCCAACCTGTCATCCACCAGAGCACCAAGGTAAAATTCAATTAAATGTTTTGTTTTCTTCACAGACCAGAACAGTGGCTGAAAAGAAAAATGTGAACAAGCAAGAATTTAACTTTGAAAAAGTAAGTCACTAGCATCTACCTAATCTCAGTGCTTCATTGTGCAAGTATTTATATGCTTGGGAAAGTGCAGTGGAATCACTGAGAAGCTTGCTGGAAAAGGTTGTCTTTTGCAGGTGAGGATTTCTTAATATGTAATTATGGCCATGTGCTGTGCTGGAGGAGGAGCATGTTAGAGAGCATGTTATGGCTCCTTGGCTTTTCTTTTTGATCTTTCACTGATAAATTGAGGAAGTTCACTGCGTGTTAGCTGTGTAAAGCTATGTGAGTACCCATAATGTGTTGCATATGGTGTTTTAGGCCTATGGTGTTAGTTATGAATTTTTGATCTCATGTGGGGAAAGAAAAAAAAAAAAAAGAAACATCTGTCATCCAGTTTTGACACATCATATTACTTTTTACCATTTGTCCTTTTGTTCTAACATTTGGTTCTCTATGTGTAATTAGCACTGGCCTTCTTAGCTGCAGATTTGTTTGCAGATTTGAACAAGTTGTATTGTGTGCCTGATCTCTGCTTGAGGTCATGAAGTGATCCAGTGAGATCTTCCCGTGGAGATGTGGTGGAGTGCTGTACTGCTGGAAACTTTGTAGAAGTGGGGATTTAACTGCTGCCTCTAAAAGGGTTCTGAATTCACCACTGGTTTTGTCAAGGTGTTCTTGTATAGTATCAACTATGAATGTGTATGTGTGCAGATGAACCACTTCACCATCTGCCTGTCTGTGTTTCTCACTAGTTAATGGATTTACAGCCAAGGAATTGGAATGTTCTATAAATGCTAGGTCTTGTGAGTAGCATGTCTTTTTGCTTTATTGTGTACAGCAGAACACAACTCACTTTTCTGCAAAGTACATCATTCCCACACGTCCAATTTTATGTGAAATGAACAGAAATAATTACTGACCCTCTGTTAGTCCTTACTGTCCAGAGATTAGATGAACAGTGGTCAACTGTTCTGCAGTATAGTACAAAACTCCATTTCTATTATTTTATAGCATACTGAATTCAGATATTAGCTAAGGTGTCTCTGGGAGTATGACTTCATTGTGATCTGTCAAGTGTTATTTTGTAATTGTCCAGTCTGTTGTAAAAAGCTTGCAATTTTCTGTGATGTTTTAGGCTCGTTTGGAAGTGCACAGGTTTGGAATCACTGGCTATGAGAAGCAGGAGCAGCGTATGTGGGAACGGGAACGTGCAATCATGCTGGGAGCCAAGGTAGTTCTTGCTCATTTTGTGCTGGGAGGTGACCCAGCTGTTGCAGTGCAGGGAAAGTGTAAGAAGCACCATGGGGTTTTGGCACCACTTCTTTAAACCACAAGATCCCATTCTCCACCCCTTCTCCCACCTCATGTTTACTTTTACATTTTCTGTTCAGTCTTGTCAGTTTTCTGTAGATATCTGGAAAATTAATATTTTTGTGGTGTCAGAGATATTTAGGTGAAGTAGAACTGATTGGGGTGGAAAACAACATTTACTCATTTAGACTTGCTTTTATAAAGATCCATTTTCCTGGTGATTTAGCAAGTAAGAGTTTTTCAGGTTTGTTTATCACCAGCATTGTAAAAGGGGGAAAATGTAGTTTTTCTAGGTCTTTGAGGGGGGAGAGGAGAGTGTGGACTTTCCAGGTTCCCTTTTATTTTGGAAACCTTGTAGATCTGTTACACAGTATAAACATCCCTTTCCAAGAAATACATTTTTACTATGTATCTGCTTTACAGTCCTTAAGTCCCTTACCTCTCATCCAAAGTGAAATAAACTATTTCTTCTGCTTACCCACCACCTGAAAAATTATTTCCATGCTATATATGTTCTGTGATATAATGGCATCCTGTAAATTCACGCATTTCCAAGCGTGTGAATATTTTTGAATCTATTTGAAAATTTCAGCAGAGGTATCGCTCCCAATCTTTATTACAGCCTCCCAAAAAGGAACACATCAACTACAAGAAATACCAGGAGAAAATGAAGGCGAAGAAGACAACAAAGGATGATGATAAGGGACAGGTTTGTGTGACATTTTGTCTATAAAAAGTCAACGTGTAAGATCTAGCCCAAGAGCCTGATAATGCCTCAGGCACAGGTGGAGTGCCTGAGTTTGACACCTGCTGCTCTCATGAGGTGAACTTGACTCCAGCACAGCTCATCTCACCAGTCAGAGCTTGTCATGTGCAGTATGAAGGGTGCAGGATTCAAACTGTGCTGTGGTGGGTTTCAGTGCCCTATCCTTGGAGGACGGTAGATTGATGATGCAAAACAAGCAGTTTTCTGCTTTTTTTTTCTGTGCCTCTCAAGGGGAAAAAAAGCTGGTCTCCAATTAATGCTTGTTGTATGTTATCTAACCACAGGCAGACAGATGTTCAGCTGGTTTTATATCAGCACAATTCCATCTAGGATCATGCTCATTATTTAAAGCGAGGGTGAGGTTTGTGTTGCATCCATCCTCTAGCATGGTCCACCTGGCCCCAAGCCTGTTCCCTGCCTGTGTTGTAGGTGGGAGCAGGCTGCCAGGCAGGTTTCTGCTCCACCAACTTGTCTTTTGCCACCTTCTTTTTCAGGGGACCTATTTCTCCTCTGTCACATGGCTTAAAGCACACCCAGAGTATGACCAAACACAGGCAAACCCTGTCATTTGACAGTGTGCTCAATCAGGCAACCAGATGTACTTGCCTGCTACAAAGTAGATCTTTTGACTCAAGGATTTATGATGTACCCCTTGTGTGGCTGGATTTGTGTGCCCTTACGTGGCAGGGGTAGCATTTTGGTCGTGGGTGGACTGTGCTTTCCACAAGGTGACAGGAAGAGCTCTGGGCATGGTGCTCTGTGAGGCATTGCATCATTTGTCCTATCAAAAGGTATCCCAACCTGTTTTCATGCATCTGGTTCAATGAAGCAAAAACAACTGGATGTTGTGTGCGTGAGGGGGGGGGGGGGGGGGGTTAGCCAAAAAACTGTTCCTTTGCCATTAAAATAGGCATCTTTAAACACAGGTACATAAAGGTGATTCTCTGAAGAAGAAGAGGAAAGACTTGAAGGAGAGGTGAGAAATTTTTAATGCAGTTATGTTTCTTTGGTATAGCCTTGCTGATGTATTATCCCTATGTAACTGTGCATGATCTAATACCCCAAGTTATATGTCAGTTTCTCAAACTGCAGAACTCTCATTACAAGATGGTGACCTTGTTCCATGTTTAGCAGTTTCAGTGGCTTTAGTTATGCAGCTTAAGTGAAAAAATGTCAGTTCTGCCCTGGCATGTTTAAGATGACAGCTAGGATGGATGGAAATCCCTGTGTGGGGACCCAGGATGTGACATTCACTCAGAGCATTTGCCCTGAGAAGCAACTTATGCAAAACAAGGTACAGCAGATAGAGGCTTGAAATGTACAGTGACGTTCTTAATTATAGTGTAGCAGGCTTGCTGAAATGTGAGACTCTTTATCTTCTTTATCTGAAAATCTTTGTTTTCGAACGTTTCTTTTAATGTAGTTCATTCTGTAATGTGCTGCAAGTTTTGACCGGTAACGCAGGTAATAAATGTTCTGGGATCAATATATGCTGTAATTTGGTCTTCCATAATATGAATGCTGACTGCATAAAAAGGTGATAGTTTTCAATGTATTGAATGTTTTAATCAGTTTCTGGTGTTTCCCTTGATTCATTTTCCCTCACTGCTATTTCAGAAAGGCCAAAAGGAAGAGATCGGTGCCTAGCATTTGGCCTGCAGGACAAGTTGGAAAATTCAGAGATGGGACCTTGATTCTACAAAGCGGTGACATAAAGAAAATTAAATCAACTAAAGTTATCAAATGAACTTACGATACCAAACAAAACGGATGAAACACATTGAGATAGAACTCTTGTTGCCACCAGAAGAGACTTAAATGATCCCTTGCCCTGCCACCATGTCCTAATTCATTTACCTTATTTTTTCTTGCAGGGTTTTCTATCTCCTATTCTTGGGAGAATATGACAATTTATCATTTTATAAATAAAAGAAAGACTTTTTAATAATTAAGAAGGTTACGTGGGCTGTTTTTATATGAGCTAAAGAAAGCGTTTTACTTTCTGGAATTAACTTATTGGTGCTAAGTGAAAAATTAATCCATCTAGTGAATTATATATTAAAATGTATAGCTCTTTGCTTTCACCTGGAAGAAATATGGCAAAAGCTGTACCTATTTGCTCTGAACCTGAAGTAGGTGTTCTTAAAGACATATGAGGCATACATCTGTTTCTGTGCTTATCTGAGTTGTTAGTGGAGAGTGGAACTATAAAGCAGTTTTCATGCCCAGCAAAGCCTTTTAAGATTTCAGAATTATCTTCTCAAGAATGAAAAATGAGATTGTTCTGAAGGTATGAGTTACTGGCTGAACCTGTGTATCTACAGAGAACACCAAATAAGCAGTTTCAGATGATTGTTTTGGGGGTGATTGAGATGTAAGAAAGTATACAAAAACAGGCAACGTTCAAGACCGGAGCTGAATGCCAGATGAGATGCAGACATCCAGTAGCTATACATTGTTCATGGTTAACTTGTTTGTTGTTTAACAGTTAACTGATAAAAACAGAGGAAAGAAGTTTTTTTTGGTTTTTTGTTTGTCTGGTTTTTTTGGTGTTTTATATTTAAGGTAATTGAGCAGCTGTGGCGGTGAAGCAGATATACATGAGAAGGAAAATAGCCGTTATTGGAGGTGCTTCTTTTAAGATGTACAGGTGAAATTCAGCTTGCATATGAGGATTTGGAAAACATGCTTCCTATCTGCCTCGTGGGAACCTGAATAAGCTGATCTCTAACCTCAGTGAACAGTGAGGTCTGAGCCAGCTTGCAGCTGGCAATGAGAACAGCAACACCAGAAGCTGCTCCCTTCCCAGGATAAGAAATTATCCTGACATGGGGGACCTGAGCACAAGATAAAATACTTTCTCACATGATCTTTCTCCCGTACCTTTCACCTTACTTTCAAGTCTTGGAGAAGCACTGTGCCGATACAGTTTGAGGACTCAAAGAGAGGGAACCCAGAAGGAAAACAGAGTCAGGTAAAAAGAGGAAGGGAGTGTTTCTGCATGCTCTTCCCACATGGCTCTAGAGCTGGATTGCTAAACACTGTTATCACACTTTGTAATTGCTTAATCAGCATTGATTGCAAATTCAGACTGGAATTAACAATCCTATCTAGTTACTGAATATACAGACTTAAGAAATGTCAAATCATGATTGCATGTGAGGGTGTAATCACCGAGCCCAATTGTGTAGAGAGCATCAAAACTTGCTGAGGCAATAGATGGCCTTTGGATGTTATGGAATAACCTGCATTTTTTAATTTCTGGTTGATCCTTGAGTTTGGTGTTTGTTTATTTTTAATGCCCACTTCTACATGAAATTCTGTTCATCTGGCTTTGGGTATTATGTGCTGTGGGAGTTTGCATCCTCACTCAGCCTAGGTAATTTAAAGGGTTAAGTTCTCTTCTCACCTCCACAGCTGCCAAAATGTTTTTGGGAGTGAAACTTGGTCCAAAGGAAGCACCTGAATTTCGCAGTCCTGATGTCAAGTTTTACAAGACCAGGAGAAGAGCTGAAGAGTTGAATGAAAGTCAGTTCTTAAAATAAAAAGAAGAAAATTGGAATGCTAAATTGACAGTGAAACAAAAAACTTGGAAAAATGAAAAGCTTATTCAAGAAGCTACAGTTTCTCACACCTGTAATGTTGGTATTTATGCTCTTCTGTTATATAGTGCTGTTTCTTTCTAACATCAAATCATTGAGGTGATTTCAGTTAGCCATACTACATACTTGCAGGATCATGTTCTCAATAAAATATGATAGCTTTAGCCCAGTTTTGTGAATGGATACATTAACAAAAATTTTAATGACTGCAATTTGGCTAACAACTGTTGAGAAACGTTTATGCACTTACTGTTTCTCTGGACTAGAATGTGTTATTAATTAACAGGGTATGAAAGTGTGTGTTCAACCAGCAAACAGTTGTTCTGGAGACATATGCTGATGCATGAAACCAGTGTTGACAGAATAACTGATTCCTTATAGGTAAGGGAGAGCAGGGTCCATTTATTTTTGCCTCCTGTCTGCAATTGAGTAGCAGAATGAGGGAGAAAAGGAGATATCTTTAAATGTTTCCTATCTGTGCTTTCTCATGCCTCTTACTAGGCATAATAATACTAGGCATAGTAATAAAGCACTGAGCTTTATTACTGTTTCCCCATATGCTGAAGCCATTGATTTAAAAAATTTTTTTTTCCTCCCAGTGAAAGTCTATGCAGTGAAGGAGTTGATGCCAAGTTGTCTCTTGCTTAAAAACACCTTATCACCGTGATGGATGATGTTTTTGCTTTGTTATCTTCGCTTACTGCCGATTGTTTGGTTTGGATGGGCCTCTGTTCCTTCCCTAGCACTGCTCTCAGCATCTGTGCTTTCTTCTTTATTAACAGGCATTCATTGTGTTGCTTAGCTTAAATGTGCTTTTTTTGGAGCAGTGCTCAGTTCCTCTCAAGGCATCTGCTTGATGATGGTTTGCAGCATCAGCAGTACTTGTGATTATAAACTGTTACAAAGTTTTACCTTTTCTGCCTCGTATACTTACCTGATGGCCCTAAAGAACATGTGAGTCAGAGCTAATGGAGCAGTGCTGAGAGGGGTTTGAATCTGGCATAGGTGTTAAGGTGAGACATGGATGGTTTATCTGAGTAAGAGACTGGCTTTCTCTGGGTTCCTCTTGATTGTGGTAATGAAGCAGGTACCAGCAGTTTGGCACATGTCCTGCACGAGTGCCCCATCCACACAAGACAGCTTACTCAGAAATAACAAATGGGGTACTGGTGTTGGATTTGTTGGCAATGTTTTAAGAATTTATTTAGAAATTGTAAAATGGCATAAACTCATACGTCAGGTATTTCCAAAAGAGTAATAATAATAATACACAAAGTTTTAGTCAGACCAAAAGACAAAAAGCAGTTTGTTTCCAATTCAAAAAATACAAACTTTGCTACAGATACAAAATTATAAAAAGTTTATATTTTCCTCTCGATCTGGTGACAGACACATACAGAAGAGATGTATATTTCACCAGTTCCAAATTCATATAAGCTGTGGGAGATGATGCTGAAGAAAAGAACGTCATGGTTAAGAAGAAAACAGAAACAACTTCTCATCTTTCACTTAACCAGAAGTGAACACCGTTATCTTATTCCTTTGCACATTTTTTGGTTGCCAACATTTAAATTAGTGTTATTCATGCTTCATATAACAATCAGAAATAACAGCAGTTTTACCTCATGCATTTATTTTAATATTCATCACATAATATCTTCTCACCATGCTACCTAGAAAGGTCAGTGTTTTTATTGACAACATTTAAGGGAGGTGGTATCAGCAATTGTGATGAAAGGATGCAATCTGGATCCATAAATATTTATATATACTGATTTAAGGAAAAATAATAGAAATTTTCCAATTGGGGGGGAGGGGGGAGTGATAGTCTGCTTGTATTTGTTTTCAGTAACAAACAGAACAGAAGGAAGGTTTCTTGACAGAAGGGGAACGTGGTGCTGAGTACCCATTGCAGTCAGTGCACATCTGTCTCCTGTATTGTGCAAAGCTGCAGAAGCCCCACACATTTAGTTTGTGTGGCTTGCATATGGGCTTCTGCACATAAGAAGACTGAATGCATCTTATCCATGATGGGTTTGTGCTTCAAACTGCCATTCCAGCCACCTGCATGTGCGCAGCGTTCAGTAATACGAGATAATCACCAGAAATGTTGTCAGTAAAAACTACAAGCAGCTCACTTCAAAGAAAAATGAAAAAACAAAACAAAAAAAAACCCTCAAAAATGAAAAGTTACTAAGATGCTTTTCCATCTTTGTTTGGTAATTGTTGGTGACAAGTGCCATTTGCATTTGTGATGCATCTGTTGCAATAACCTGTTGGTGGACTTGTAACTGTAATCTCCCTTGCAAAGCTGAGCTAGCCAAGGTACTTGGGTTTTAATATTATTTTGCCTGGTTCAAAGGTTAATTGTTTCCTATGCTATTTAAGCAGAATGCTACAAAGCTGGTAAAGCCTGAGGTTAGGTTTAACAACTCTATTTCCTTGTGGTTCCCTTTTGTGAATAAAAGATGTACTTGACGGCTGCAGAAAGCTGCTGTTAGCAGGTTGCTGTGCTTTTCATCCCTTCTAACAGGGATGGGTTGTCTTATTTATGGTCCAGAATGCACCACCTCATTGGCAATCACAGACAGTGTTTATCACATGGTGGTAAGGGCAGCTTGGCCTTGACCTTCTCATTCTTACCTCTTTTATAAATATTATAATTTAAGAAAGGAGAAAAAAAACTGCGTATCACATTTCTTTTTGCTCTAGAACAACTAGGAAAGTAGAGGATTGGGAGCTCTCTGCCATCTTTACTAATTACACATTGAAAAAAAGAAAAATTAGAAAACAGACTTTTACAGCACTATGACAGAACTCTACCACCAGCCAAGAACAAACTACAGCAACACATTTCAATGGCTTTATTTACAAGACGATGGAACATTATGCATATAATAATAATCACATTTGATACTTTTCCTCTTAAATTCTCATATATGTAACCTTGTGCTTTTTTTTTTTTTCTTTTCAATTTAGTCCAATGTATTTTACTCTGTGTCTCAACTGTACAGCAAGTAGGGGACACGACTGAGCTGTCTATCTGTCGTCCTTGTTTTAGAAGCCAAATTGCTTTCCAAATTAAAGATACATCACTGTTTCCTACCGTTCTCACTGACATTTGTTTTACAGTGCACACCTTCAACCTCAGAAGAAGTAAGGGAGCATCACCTAGGCCTGTGCCTATGTTGTCATTGCCTCTCTGTAAAAATATCTTTGTGGTAGTTTTCTTGTGTTGATGTGGGAAACACAAGTGTAGGAAATGGTGTAGCACTGCACACCTTGGGAGTCTGACAGTATCCCTGATGACACAGTTCTTCTATTTGGTCCCACAGAACTTATTAGGGAAATTTGCAGAGGAAAGAGCCGAGACAAAGGTTCACAAAGGATGATATCTGGGTTCACATGGATAGATGAAAACTAAGCATCCCTCGTTACTCTGCAGGACAGGAAGTTTGCCTACTGTACTTACTTAGACAGATGCAGATGCTCCAAATTAATGTATGCAGAAGTCAAGCTTCATTGTGCTTATTAGAACAGGACTTTTTTAAACATTAAGTTTACAGATGCCTCGTGTGGACTCTGTGCCATGTGGGGCAAGACTCATCCCAGCTCAAAAGGTTCTACTCTCCTGTTTACAAGGATTGGCCTGTGCTCCAGGAGCAGATGTGTCCCGTGAAAGGCATCTCTGTTTACCCAGGTGCCTACGAAGCAGTCTGGATAGTTAGTAACACAATTTCTGCAAAGACCATACTACTAAATGCTGGCTCCCTTCCAAAGAATAGATTTGGAGGAAACAAAAGCTGGCAAAAGTGACGCTGTAGATGAAGAACATGCAGACAGCTGGGCTCATAGCCAAATGGGAGAGTTAACTTGCAGAGAAACAAGCTACCTCCAGCCTGAGCAGAGAGGTGAAAGTAAGTGCCAAACTTCTCTCTACCCAATGCTATTCTGCAAAAGGAAAGCTATTCTGCTCTGGTCTATGTTTAGATGGCTTCTTTTGCCACCTGGATGCTCTGCATTACTACAAATAGAATAATGAGTTTCCTAGCAGAATTCTAACTACTTAAGCATTTACTCTGTTACGCTACCAAAATTGATCCAGCTGAAGTCATGAGACTGTGCTTTATGGAGGTTACTTGGTTTATTGCTATGGATCGTGCTAAATCCAAGTCCTTGAATGTGTACACAACCAATGTATATCGTCCATTTTGTTTAGATTCAGACCTGGTGTTGCTAATGCGGGATACCTACTTTTAACTTTATTTGTTTTATTTTATTTGCATCTCCACTGGGTTACAGAGACCACAATGGCAGTTAGTTAGTCTGTACCTCACAGGGACCTGTACAAGTGTTAGAATAATAAATGAGCTTCTCTGTGCTTGTCTACAGATCTGAAGTATGTCCCCACCTACTGTCCATATTTGCATTAAAACACAGTAACCTGTATCACTTGCTGCATCCTCCCCAAGGTACAACACTAGGAACCGATACCAAAGCATCTATGATAACCAAAACCAAGTACTGCAAACACTTCTAAAACCCATTCTGAATTAATTTTAAATGCCTGGCAGTGGTTGAAGAGTGGAAAGATCTAAATTCATTTGAATTTCCTTCACAGAATTTGGGAGTAAAGACAGAGGTTTGGTCAGTCCCAAAGCAAACAACACCTGGTTGCTTTTAATAAGAAAAGTGAAAGTGGAGTGTCTTCTGTATTAAAATTATCACAGGATGTTTTCCAATATAAAAATCTATGTGCAGCCTATGTACAGTATTCCCACACACTGCTCTGACTGGCAATACTTGAAGCCAGTGCTGTGATTACAGCTCTTGTGTTCACTGAGGACAGGTTTGCAATGAGCACACTCAGGAAGAAGTCTGGGGTCCAGAAGCAGTTGAGCTGAGGTAGGTTAAAGCAGACCCACTAAATTAGAAAATCCTGCATGAGTTCACATGGCATTAAATGAAACTGAAAATTAAAACACAGTTGGTTTCTGCTATTCTTTAAGAAACGAAGATGAGTGTAGCACAGTTATGTCTAAAAGTTTACTGATACAATCCTTTTCAGAGTGAAGAAAGTATTGTTATATAGTTGCTTTCCCACTTAACAGCTAAGGTTATATTTTCCTGTTGTTGATTTTGTTTCCTATTTCAGTCTTGACATCACTAGAGGTGCACTGCTGTTCTGCAGGAGGGGTGACCATGAGATACCAGCCAGGTACAGGCACTGGTGGCAGGCTGTGATTCGCCTGTGAAATTGCCTGTAACTACTACAGGATGGGTTACCTTTCCCTCTCTGCAGTGGCTGCAAAGAGGATGCTGCCAGCGAGGTGCTGGCTGCTCAGTGCAGCCCTCCAGCACCCCGTGCCACCTGAACCATGTGCCTGGGACTGAATGTGCACCTGCAGCTGGCTGCTCTGACAGAGGCCTGAGCTGGTGATCCTGTGGCCATAGCATAATGTGAGGCAGTAAGCTACATTGGTATTAGAATACACTTTTTCAGGCTTCATTCCTACTTGGCTGAGAACAATATGCATGTGCGTGTATGTATGCTTGGAGAGGAAAATTTGTACAAGAAGCATTAAGCAGAGGATTTAGTACATCACTAGGATGTAAGAGTTGGTGCTTTTCATGTTTGATATCACCACACTTATGTAGGATTGAAATAACAAAGCCCAGAATGTCATGGACTCACACAGTCTGCTGCATCTTGTTCTTATGCATCACCTCTATACACACAGTCGCATACATTAACTTGTTTCAGAGGAAAAGAAACACACACAAATCAATGTGTTTTTGGACACCAGCATGCAGGTGAGAGCTCTGTTCTATGCTGAGAACTTCTGTGGTCGTCAGATTCATGTTGTCATGGACAGCACCTGACACGGCCTCTTGCTTTCATGGGAGGTGCAAGATACATCCAAGTCTTGAAAGGATTTATGTCCCATTCCAGAAAAAATTCTTAAAAATTGATTTAGCATTAATCTCATAAATCTCTCCTGTTCAAACGCTTCACGGAGATCAAGACATTAGTTACATTAGTTACATGATCCTAATCTAATAGAAAATTAAGGCTTTTGATCTCAAAGCTACATTGGAACTACAGCTGCGTAGGACTTATTGGGATCAAGGCTGGAAAGCAGCATTTCTCTACATGGGATACTTTGCACGTACCATATTTAAATAAAACTCTTATTAGTTAAATTCAGAAAGGTCCCTCTTGCTTCATTTTTCAAGAGATGTGCTGATAATCACTAATGGATCTTCTCTATGAATAGTTCACACAGTCACAGTTAAGTAAGATACATGAAAATGTATCAGAAATACTTTTCTCTCCACTTTTCATATCTGAATTCTGCACACACCATGCTGTAAGTTCAAATAAGCACAACTATTACACAACAGCATCTGGAAACCGTTCTTGTTCTTGTTGAATATACGTGCAAGTTCTGCCACTGAATTAGAGGGGAATGCAGTGCAGAGCTTATGGCGATCTGGAGCCAGAAGGAATAGTTCAGTGTTATTTGAGCTCCTGGATGTAACAGATAACAGAATCTTGCCTGTTAATTCTTTAACTGAGCATGCAGCTTTCACTTCAGCTGCCAGAATACATGCTGTCTTCAATTAAGGACTGCAGGTGGCAAAGGAATCTCGTTCACCAACTGGTAAATTGTTCCCCAGTCCTAGTCTTGTCCGTGTTTTCCAGCATCCACAATATCTTTTGAGCAAAAATCCCAGCCACGAGAGAGAAAATAAACTCATTTAACTTCTCACCTTATAAATATATACATGTGTATGCGTGTGTGAGCACATGAGTGCAGTGCAGATATGTTCAGGTACTCATCTGTAATCCAGTGCCAGTTCTGTGGGTATGCTTGCTATGGCTTGTTAAACTAAAGATGGAGTGGGTTAGCTGTAACCAGCAGAGTGCTCAGTGAGCAATGGTGTAGAACATTCCACATTAGGGAAGAGAGTGCTTTTTTACTGACTTACTGAAATGTGTCAAATCACACTGAGACAGCTCACAGAATCCAGCACAGGGTCAGGCAGGAGCGTCATTAGTTGCTGGGCAACTTTGGCTGCTTTACACACTGGGGAACCTCCAGTCCTGTGTGCAGTGTCACCTGCACAAAGCAGAAATAACACCATCAAAACTGGGACATCTCCAGCAGAAAGCATTTATGAAGGCACAGGGTAAGTAAATGACAAGGGTGGGACTTTGGAGCTTCTGATCCAAGCTTAAGTAATCAACTAGATTTATGGGATGATAATGAGCCCCTAAAATTACCAGGAACCCCTCTGTGCTGAGCACCTTGGGGCCTAGAAGCCAAGTGCCAACACTTCTTCCTAAATTAAGCCACTATTTCTAGAACTCCAACAGTGCACCCAAGCCCAAGGTGGACAGAGTTTTTGTGTGAGGGACTCTAGAGTAGTTCAGAAAAGCAATGGCACTGTTGAGATAATGTACTAAATATATAAAAAATCCTTTCTTCCTTGTCCTGGAAGGGCAGAGCAGAGCTCCTTCTACAACATGACAATATTTATACAACTTCAGAGTTCCCACACGGACATTTCAGAGCACCATGCAACAGCAAGTCAAATTCATAGCTTCCCCCTCACACCTTGTTGGCCTTGCTTTATTTTGGTCGTGGAAAGAACTGTTTGCCAACTGCTTACAAGATGTAGGTATTGAAGGTAAGCTGCAACTGAAAACCGTTATTGAAAATAGAAGGGAAGTGCCTGTGTCTTCTACTTTTGTGCATCAAATACAATAAAGCTATGAAACTTTCCTGAAAGATTTAGATGCCACCATCCTCAGGCTTCTGGCTCTTTCCACAGGTAAAGGCTCTGGTTCTCCATAGAACAATAAATGTTGGAAAAGACCGCTAAGATCATCCACTCCAACTGTCAGCCCACCCCCTCCATACCCACTAACCATGTCCCTCAGTGCTACCTCTCGTTGCATTACCTCCTGTTTCAGCCATATGCAGTGGTTTTGAAGTTAAAAAAGCATAATATTTAAAGTGTTTCTCCAAGAGGAGTTCCTCTTGAGAACAGAGAGCAGCCTCTGAACTTCACCAGTGATATGCTGACTGAGTCTTCTCTGCCGGACTAATCCCCTGACCTATGTTGACTTTGCTCAACTAACTGCTATGCTGCTGGCATTTCTGCCTGTTGCCAGTGCTAATTATCTCTCAACATAAGATCTAAGAGGAATTCACATCAAACTGGCAGAGGAAGCCTTAGCACTGCTGCTTTCTAAGTGGAGCACTGCAGCAGAATGATGAAGGTTATCAGATGCAGGCATGTTGACTTGTTTTTATAACACTACCCTTTGCATCTGTGAGGCAAGACAGAAGGCTGAATTCAGTTTTCAAGAAAGCATTAGTAGCCTGGGTGTCAGTCTGAGAAGGAAAGAGCCAATATCCACACCAGCTACTGCCTATGATGCTATCAGTCACAGCAGAAATGGCCAGGGGCACACGGCCCCCTTTACATGAACAGAGTAGGTTGCACTGAACTATAGCACACTTACCTGGACGTTTCGGTTGAGGCTCAGTGCAGGCATGAAGACGCCCTCTACGTTTTCAAAAGCTGGAGGCCCTTGTTGCTGCCCATTTATGTAGAAAGTCAGGTTGTGCTTATTTAGATCCAGGAGGACACCAACGGTGGCACCTTTGGAAACTCCTCCTTCAGTCCTGAGGTATAAATGCACACAAAGGGGTTTAGTGTAGACAGAGTGCTGCACCGCTGCTGTTCTCTCTAGGACACGCAGTCTCAAAAAACAAGGGGAAAATGGAGCAGCACAGCACAATACTTATCCCCACTGCACTTTGACTGTGACCATGCCACACCTTTACCCAAAAGAGTTGTGCCATGTTCATCAGAGCTTAAAAGGTAAGCTAAGAGGTGATAATGGTGTCCAGATCCCCTAGGCTGACAAGAAATGGACAGGTGAGCAGATCAGTCCATTGCTGAGTGTGCAAGGCAGGACTTAGGGAGGCAGAGTTCCTGAGAGTGCCCCTGCCGTAGAACACTGATGCACAGCAGAAAATGTAAAAGCAGAATGCTTGTGTCCTTGGCACTCATTTGAATCACGCTACCTGCTGGCAGCTGGAAGCTTATCTTGGCAGTCTCTAAGGGGACCTTAATTTCCAGTATCTGGGGTCCATATAGGTCCATAGGCACTGGTTTTGGAGAGGAAGGGAAGGTAGGGAAGGTTAGGGACAAGCACAGGTCCATGACCAAGCTGCATCAAGAGCTAGGGCACAGCTATTAACATTGGTGCTAATTGGCTGTGTCAGGAGCAGCTGCTGAGAGCTGCCATAGTGTCAGAGCTTGCCAGGGCAGACCCAGCCATTACATGCATGAACGATTTGACATTAACGCACTTTGATTCAGGGGTTAGTCAAATCCAATAGTGCTTTAAAAAGCGTTGAGCAAGAAATCTGCTACATATGCAGATTGGCCACAGGCACCACTGCTTTGCTAATGTCACAGGGGCTCTGCGATGGATTTACAGCCTGACACAATTTGTTCAGGCTAAATCAGATTTCAAATCATTTGCATCAGGAAAGGAAGTGACTGTCTTCTGTACCACAAGCTGCCCTTGGGCACATGAAATTCACAAGATAAATGCAGTTTTAACATAAGATTTATCATAAGAGTTGGCATATATCAAGAAAAAAAAATTAAATACAACTAGAAACATGGTGCAGGGTAAGAAATTTTCATCATGTCCACTAGGTGTCACAAACAAGTTTCTTTTAAATTAAAAGTGGCACATGCTATTTCCTTTAAAGATAACAGGAGCTTTATCCATGATAGTGATGGCAATAGTGTGCTGACATCTCTATTTAAAGCTCTTCAAACAATAACAAAACAGCTGAGAATCACCAGACAGGTTCTCAGATATGTAAGATGTATAACTATGCAGTTCTGAGCTCCCTTAAATTTATTTCTGGTACTATAAGCATTAATACGCTTGTCTCTGTGCTCCTCTCCACAACTGTAAACATACTATTTTCCAATAAAAGTTAGGACATTTATCCATCCTCAGGATCTTAGTATCTAGGATGTTTGTATTAGAAGCACTCAATCATAACATTCATAATGGTTCTGTGGGAGGTATTGTGGCAGCACCACAATTCGGAACTATCTACAAGTGGGTTGCGTTGTTTTTTTCTCCAGTGGGGAACAGCTCTGATTGTAGCGCACCACGTTTTATATCATGCAGTGTTTTAAAACAGATTTTATGACATCTTTTTAAATGGCATCAATTCTCTTGGGGAAACAGCTTTGCCTTTTTGAGATGACGGTGCCCTTTCCAATATAATAAACTAATTTGCTTCTAGTGGGCTAATTAGCTGTGTGCTATATGGTGACATTGAGTGACTTCTCTGCAGTCCACAGGGAATGCCATGCTGGGGAGGAGCTGCTGCTGGCGGGACACACGGCCCAGCCTGTGTCAGCACCTCCAAGAACTGAGTCCTTACTGCAATGCCTTTTTAAACTGCTTAATGGTCATTTTGCTATAGGCTCCTGACAGCCTGCAGGCTGTGCAAAGGGAAAGCACAGCCACCTGCTACAGTGCTTCTTCAATGACGATCCATTTTTGAAGACACTCACCACTCTTTCATTATTCCAAGTAAATCACAATTCTTACACATCTTTTTACGCAGTCCGACAAACATTCATCTCTGTGCACAAGGCTCAGTGCTGGCTGTGCCATTGTGTGGAAGGCTGGAAGGTCTGAGTACAGATACACCAATTTGGTTGCCCTGAAAAGCGCAACTGACTGTTGCAGTGGAGTCTCACCTTCCCAGGATGGTTTCAGCAGCATTTTTGGCAGTTTGCAAAGCTGGACTGAAATGGCTTGAGGAATTAAGAAGAGCAGTAAGCTTCACTATCACTGAAAAATCAATCTTAATATATGAACTCTGTTTAATATGCTGAAGAATTAATTTAACTCTGCACTAACAGCATTTATGTTGTGAACTTTGCAGGAACTTACCAGCTTTGCCACATCTACTGTCAAGAACAGTCATTTTCAGTCAATTGTAACATTTTCGTTTGATGAGAACTTGGCCTTGAGACCTCCACAGTTAGTAAGGAGACTCTCTTCATGCAGGGAGCTTAAAGATTACCTCTAGATTTTGACTTTCCGTGTCTTCCATCATAAAATATAAAACTTTCCAGTGTGATTTCAATCACTTTCTTCATGTAGCAATGCAGAATATTGCCTACAGCACGGGATACTCCTGCCTTTGGGAACATTATGAGGAACAAGTACATTGGGAACATTATGAGGAACAAGGAACAAGCCATGAGTGCCTCTGAGCAATGGCCACACATCTCTGGTATGAGCTGATTACTTCCAGGAACAACAAGACATAAAGGTGCCTCACAGAGCTACATCCCTGAGCTGTCTTCTAAGCTGGTGTTTGCTCAACCTATTTTCAAAGGTCTCTCTGGGTTTGATAGCATTAGATTCATCTGTTCATGCCTTTCTTTCTAGCATTGCTGAAGACAAGTCCAGCCTGTCAGTTTTTAAGAGTGTAGACAGGCCCCATTGTGAGTGAAAAGAATGGGAAAGTGCTCTAAACCTGTCAGGCCCCATGCCTAGGTTTTTCAAGCTCCACCTCAGCTTATCCTTGAAGCAATTCATTTATTTATCACTCTAATTTAATTTTGAGCAGATTTGAATGGATGATATGATTTCTAAGATATAGCCTCCAATACAGGAGCATCTGAGAGTCTAGAAGCTGGCAAGAAATTTTCTTTGGAATGTGACAGTGTGTTCTCATGCCCTTGTCTCCAGTGGGAAAATGACGAGGCAGCAACAACTGTTTTCACAAGACTACCACAGCTAACGAGTTAAATAACTGACCTACTTGACTCACACAGTTAAAAATATAATGCTTAGACCCAATTTCATTGAAGCGCATGTGATTCCATGAGACTACATGCCCTTTGTCAGTGTGTTTCACTTGAAAGAATATTTCATTGGTCTGTCCATTCCTTGGATATGCCTGCAAAATCTTGGGTTTTCCCCAGTAAAAACAGGGAACTTACTGTTGTCAACAGAAAGTACTCTGTTCTCCTGTTTAAGCAGGATGATTGGAAATTCAAAGTATTTCCACTGTTTGTGCTTCTCAGAAGGAAAGCTTTTGCTTGGCTCTTGTGTTGCTTGTGGGAAGGAGCACATCTGTGACCAAATCCATAAAATAGGTTTCTGGGACAGCAGCACACAGAGTGTTTGCCAGCTTTTTTCCAGAAAGCATAAGCTGTTTCACAGAGCATTAAAATTAGCACAGCTTAACATTACTTCCACCCTAAATCAAATCAAATCAAGATATTAAAGGAACAGAGAACCTTTGGACACATTCATTAATCTGATGTTATTTTACTCTACATTTACTCAGAACATGGTTTCTATATCTACTTAGGACTTTAGCTAAGGCCTCCGGGGCCAATGAAAATATTCACCTTTCCTTCAGATAGCTTTGGGCCCAGCTACAAGGTTATTCCAGCTTCTTCAAACAGAAAACAAACTACTTCAAACAGAAATTACTCTCACTTAAAATACAAGTATGTTTTAGAGTATGAGTGACTATTTAACAGGAGATATTACAAGCAGCTTTAGGATGCCATGAATGTTGGCATGAACGTCTCTCTCTAATAAGATAACACAAGCATTTGAGCATTTTAAAAAACACTGCAAATTTCCCTTTTAATTATGTGCTATAATAGAAACAAAGTCTGAGCTCATGAGTATGGAAGAGACAGTCAGTGGAAAACTAAACCAAATCTGATTCCCGGTCTGCCAAAGACCTGCTGTATATCCTCGGTCAGTCACTTTGTACATCTGTCTCCCATCATGGTACACAAATACACTGTTACCCAAAATGCACACAGGATTTAGGATCCGGAAATTCAGTCTTTAGCTGAGATCTTCTCAAGGGCCTCAGTCCCTGTAACACACAGCTGAACTTCAACTAGGGTCTGACCCTCCCTCTGGGCACAGGATGAGCAGTGCATTCTTGCATTGGTGGTACCTCAGTGTACGAATGTGAAGCTGATCATATTTCCTCTACATGGGGCAGCATCCCATCAAGGAAAACACGGTCAGCACTTCACAGAGTTAGCTACTGCAAGTGCTAAGAGCCATGCCTCCATGTCAGCACAACACCAAATCCATGCTAATGTGCAATGTCCCTGAGGGATTCAGCCCTGGAGACAGCTTCAGCTAGATTTATCCCCACCACTCTGCTGCATGGAGCATGCAGATCCTCTCTTTCAGTCAGGAGAGAAAATGGGGTTTGGTAACAATGGTTTGGAGGTATCCCCAAATACTCCTTTGTCAGTATTGGTTGTCATGGTTGAGACATCTTCCAAAGGTTTTGAATACAATGACTCAGTCGAGGAAGGCAGTCGCTTTGCCCTCACAGCCATAGTGTTCACATCACACTCACTGTGGCCTATAGCACAGCACTTAGTCAGTTTTCAGGACTCATAAACACCTACATTTTGTACAAGCAATCACCAGTGAGTTTGCCCAATGACCCCGTAGCCAAAAGTCTTCCTAAGTGTCATGGTTTAATACTTTTGTAATTCTGCTATTAGTATTCCACATC
>JAPSGF010000056.1:479128-520315 GCA_035772895.1 Perdix hodgsoniae | reverse complement strand
CTGCCCCCCTGTCACGGGCACAGGTAGATCTTGCTTAACCCGCGACACTAAGGAAGAGAATGGATCACATTTCTCCCTGCATTCTTCCAGCAGTGAAATAAATCCTGCATCTGTGACTGCATGGCACTCCTATCTACTGACATAGCAGGTGAGACATGCGACCATGGATTTAAACAAAGCAGGGGAGATTCAGGCTAGATCTCGGGAAAAACCTGCTAAGAGAGGATAACGTACACAGACACAGATTGCTAGGGGAGAAGATGCCATTGCCGTCACTGGTGATTTTTAAGAACAAGTGGCTCAGACTTCTGTTAGGAATAAAATACGTCTATTTGGCAAGCAGATGGACTATGGCTTACTGAGATCCCTTCTTCTGATGACAAGCAACAAAAGCAATCAGTAAGGAGAGAAACATGCAGATAGCGCTTACCGGTTGGTGTGAGAATTGCAGTGCATGAACCAGCTGCGGTTGTTGTCAACGTACATAGCCCACGCCTTGTCATCCTTGCCTAGCATCATGTCCTTGACAACATTAATCCTGGCAATGCCAAAGGCTGGATCAGGATGGTTGTCATACCGGTCCACGTGCAGTTCCCAGTAATGCACGCCCTTGGAGAAGGCGGCTGTGCCAAGGACGACGCGGTCATCGTAACTGCTGCAGGTGGCAGTCTGGTTGTCGTTGGACAGCACAATGTCCCTGTGAGCCGAGGAGGGGTCGAAAGTGAACCATGCCACTGTGTGAGGGAAAAGGAGAGGCAAGATTACAGCAGAATGGGCTGCAACCACCCATCAGTCACTTTATTTCCACAAGGAAGATGAGGCTGGGAACTTCCTAAAGACCCCATGACAGTCTTGAATAACAAGGAGTTCTTCCTTGTTAAAAAAGGCGGTTACACAAGATTGCTTTGCACTGTGACCCAGCTCAGACTGCCCTTTGGTGAGTGAGAGAAAAAGGAAAGAACGCTTCATGCAATCTGCATAGCCCAGTAATAACTGAAAGGCACTTTTCAGTCCATTTGTCTTAAAGGTTCTATGAAGTGTAAATTACTCATGTGTCTTATGTTACCTGTGCCTGCATATCAGAGTGTAGGTTTCTAAGGGCGGTGACTTTCTGTTCTCACACAGTAAGAAGAAAGTCATTAAGGAAACAAAGGCTTCTGTATATAATGTAGAAGCCATTCACAGATGTGAATTGGTTCAGGATTGCCTCTAATGGAAATGGAGGACCAATGTGTCCACAGTGGTTAGGACAAATTTCATCAGTTTATCAAAGGGGGGAAAAAGAAATCCAACCAGAAAAAGCACTTAAAGTATAAAAATTTTATACTGGCCTATTTTGGCAACAGCATAAAAGTGCATGTGAGGACAGCACGTACTTCCCAATTCATTACGGTATCATTACTGAAGATGAACTTCTGTAATGCCTGCACGGATGTCAACTATAATTACAGAGGAACAAGCATGAATTCCCATCTCTGTCTTATCAAACCTTGCCGTGAAATTGAAGCAGTGAGGAAAAAAATAAATTCCAAAAATTTATGGAGAAGTGGAGACAGAGTGGCATATAAATATCCAGTGCCTAAAGACCTCTACAAGATAAAACAAATAAAAAACTTAATTAGACCCCAAAAGTAAAATTGCACTTATTTGAAACCTGAAGTGTTACCTACAATGGAAAATCCCCTAAGGTTTAAAGAAATGGTCTACCAGACTATTATCATTAGTGGATTTAGGTCTAGGTTGTTCCCCTAGAAATGCATAGTGCAGCCCACGTGCACCACAGAAGCCATCAGAATACAACCACAGCTGTGTGTGGTATTGGCGCTCACACTTGGCAATATCAGTCATTTGCGTGCAGATTCAACATCAAACTCACCATCCGATGTCTGTAAAATAACTGTCTTGCTGTATGGACCAACTCCGGATGAGTTAAAAGCTTTGACTCTTGCATTATAGGTGCTGTTGAAATGAAGGCCATCGATAGTGCAGAGAGTCTCCTTGCCAACATATACTTCCTAAACACACACATACACAAAAAAACCCCAACAACAATAAAAAATGCAACTGTTCCTTTCTGCCTCATAATCACATTAAAATCTGTGGACATAAATCACAAGTAAATAGCTTATGATGGCTTCAGAGAATGCAGATTGCATGCTGTTACAACATTCACTTCACAGGAGTGGAGACAAGAAGTGAGGTCAGCAGTGGAGACACTGAGGTGAAGCTAAAGCTGAGAAGGTACAGCAGTAAAGGGAACATAAAGAGAAAGATTTTTATTTTTTTTTAATCCTATTTTCCTAAACATTTACTCCAAAGCTGTTTTGGAGAGTAGTCCCAGAACCTTAACCAACATAGCCCTTCTTAATATTTATATAGGACTATAAAAACGGGGAAAGGAGGAATTAAAAAAAAAAGTAAGCACAGTTTCATTCTGTTGGAAAGGCTTCCTCACGCCTGCATTAATATATGATTCCAAAACCTGCTAAGACAGGGCCAGAAGAAGCCATCCTCCTAAAGGTTAGGACCACATGTGTCACCTGATGAAACAGCAACTAGACAACAGAGACGCAGTAAGAGTCTGCAAGGATTTGTTAAAGAGCAAGCACTGGTGTAATGTGAAATATTTCAGGAGGAGGAAATGCTAGGCAAAATAATGAACAGGATCAGCCAGAGGATTGTGATGAATTGTAGCCTAGAAACCTCACATTTGCTGGAAAATTGAACAAAGTAATAGAATATGAGAGAAAAGGAAACGATTGTGTTTAGGCAGCAGGCTGAAAGTATTCACAAGTATTTATTTAGATGTGAATAATACTAGAAATGTTTTATCCAATAAGCTGGAATGTGCCACACATCACCCCTAACACCTCATTCATTATGCCACTCTTACCTACTGACTATGTCAGCAGCTCTTGAACAAAGGAACCTTTTCACATCTCCATTTTAAGAGACCAGCCTCTTCAAACACATGCCAAATGGTTCTTGGACCAAGGAATCAAGAAATTCCAGAAACACTGCATACTTCTCAAAACACAGTACCAACACTGCTGTTTTCTCTAATGAGGAGCATCCAAATGAGGTGTCTCTGCTGGCTGTGGATGTAGCAGTCTGGCACAGGAAGGCAACTGAGGGAGGTCAGGCAGGCCAGTTCCAGGCCACTTTCACCTTTAGTAATCTTCAGGGTTCCAGTGGGAAGTCAGTTTACAGCTCCTGGACAAATCTCATCTCATGTTTTGGCATGATTTCCCATTTGTGAAGAGAGCAGATGTGCTCTGCAGTAATGATTTCAAGGCACTAGCCTCTAGGGATGGCATTGGCTTAGCATGGTCTTGAAGTAACAGAAGCATGAACAGCAGCAGCAAGCCACAGCACTGCAGACCACTGCTTCCAGCAGGACGTGGCTGGCAGAAAGCTGCTTGAATTATTTCTGTGGTTTATATTTTGGGATGTAGAGGGAGAGAATGAGAGATGGGAAGTATTCAGCACCCTCAGGCATAAGCAAGCAGTTGTGAAATCACACTGGAGTTCTGGGAGAATGGCACTTGGGGTGTCCTCCAGTACCTACCAATGCCTCCACAGCATACCTGAGGAACTCCTCCCCCAGACTTGTCTCCCTTCCAGAAAAAATATTTAGCAAACCTATATTTTTTACACAGGAAGCCAATTTAACTCAGAAAAATAGGAAAAACTGAGCTGCATTTCCAGACCAAGAATCTCAACTCTCAGAAGTGGCCTCTATGGACAGGCAAGAGGAAGGACTTCAAAAAAATCTTTAATATGTGGCACGAGCCACTTTCAGCTCTTATAGGCTGGTATAGGATTTTCTGTGGGGGTGTTCTCCAGGAGGGACATGCAGTAGATATGGCAGTGACTTGAAATTCACATCCACAAGGCCTCTCAGCCAGTACCCCAGGAAAAGTTTCAACCGAGCTTCCTATCCAAGCTGGGACTTCTTCTAATGAGCAGAAACCACAACCAAGGCTTTCTACATCTGTTTGATGGAAGCAGGGATGCTTTGATAAATTGTACCTTCCCTGGCCCCTCTCACCCTCCCCTCAGACACAAATCTATTTTCTGAGGAAACTTATATACAAAGAAATACAAATAAATGCTGAATGAAATTCTCACTCGGAATTGGCCACCATCTCCATCGTCAAGTTCCAGGATATAACCCTCCACTGGGTTGTGGCTCAAAGGTGGCATCCTCCAGGCCAGTGTCACACTGTTGTTTCTGGTGCAACACTTCTCCAGTTGCAGTAGTGGGACGGGTGGCACTGTAACAGGAACTGAGTACAGTTAGTGTAGCTCTGTCCTAGCTCCTCGGTCTGTGCCAGGAGGAGGACCACAACCACTCACTTCTTTCCTTTCATGGGGAGCCAGTGTTATCATAGAATGATTTGAGTTGGAAGGGACCTTTGATCTAGTCCAACCCTCAAAGAGAGCCCTTGAAACAAAACCCATCAAAAAATAAATAACAAAATGTGGTTATTTAGCTAGACAAACCATTTGGTGGAAATATGTAAATTAAAACACATTTGGAAATAGTTCCAGTTGCAATGTTTATCTAACTCTCTAAGTTCATCTGGCAAAAGGAGCATCTGTATCCCACGAGACTGCTTGTAGCTCTGTCCTTTTGGAAATTACAGCTGCAGTGTTACCTACATACATGACTGGCATAGGAAAAGCACCAAGGGACTGTTGAGAAGCATTTAAAAATAAAACTAAACAGAATATAACATTCAGCTGTGTCCCTGTGAGGAATGATGCCTCCACCACACCTTCCCAACTATGCACACCTAAACCCTCACTGTTCTAACCTTGCTGGAAATTATAACGAGAAATTTCCATCTCTTAGAGAGATTTGGCACATGTCTTGTGCACGACTGAAATCACACAGGATAAGTGGGATAAACGTGACGTACAAGCCCTGTCTGTTTTTCTGCCCAAGGCTGAATTTCAGTGCTAGGATCATTTCTTCAGAGCTGCATGACGTCTTGCAGGAAGCTGAGTGCTCTGAGCGTACATTGACTGAGCTCTTATCTATGTCAATTTGCTCTTCTTTTATATACTCCACTTGGAGCCTCTAGTTTATTTTCCTCCTCTGCCTGCATGAGAGCTAAGCCCTTGAGCAGTTCCTTTCATCCCATTTAACCCCTGAGTATAAAAAAAAGGTTTGCTCACTCTTCATGCAACAAACATTGTGGAAAAATAGGGAAAATGCCCCTTCTTGTGTCAGGGGTCTAACGCTTCACCCCCACATTGGAATTGGGGCAAAAAATCAGCACCCCACTAGTGATAAATAATAAGGAAGTTACCCTCTGGCATTACCCATCACTGCAGAAAACCCAGGAGGTTGGTAGCCCAACAGAATGAGCATGGTCTGTTACAAAGGAGCTCTATAAACCAGCTCTTGAAGAATTTTCTGCAAAAAGAGAAGGAAAAAAAAAAAGCCACAAAAAAGACTCCCATCTTGCATCTTGTTGCTTTTTCTTGGTATTCAAGAATGATTCAAAGGGTATAATAAATAAACATCCACTTGTTTTTTACACATGAAAAGTCCAGATTTTTCTCTGGAAGGCACTATGAGGTAACAGAAATGTGGCATTGTGGGAGCCAGTAAATGGAGGGCAATGAATTCAGATACAAAGGCAATTTAAATGGTTAGCTAGATGGCTAACTAACTCTCTCAGGAGGCATTGACTGGGTCCCTCCAACTTCCAAATCTCCCTCTGTCAGAACTAGATGAAAAACTCATTCTTGAAGCTTGTGAAGTACAAAACCACCAACATTCCTGAGCTGTACAGCCACTTAGGGGTCCAACGGTAAGAAAATCCCACAGAGCAGGTGTCCAGCTTTGCTGGATTAGGTTTGCCATGCTTGTCCTCCTGTCTCCTTGCTACTGCAGCTGGACACAGATGGGCAGAGATTTACCCTGACCTCAGGGTTCTGCAGGGAGGAAAGAGGGTGAACACTTGTGAAAGTGATAAAAAGTTTGGAAGAAGATGAATAACTGGGACACTGGGATACACTTCAGAGTGAAAAGCCATGGGACGGCACTAAGACAAGACAAATATAGGTTAACTACCAGAAAAGAAGTTGTTTCAGATGTTAAATAACAGCGCTGTCCCATTTATTACTCAACTTAAAAGTCCCCTAGAGAGTTATTGAAGGAAAAGATTAAAAATATAAAGGGAGAAATGATACTGCTTTGGCACAGCAAGACCTATTAATGAGCTTGAATAACATCCTGCTATTTTGGAAGTGCTTCATGGAGGTCATGCTTAGCTAAAAAATGTGCCTTGTGTCAACCCAACTGTTTCAAAAACGCACTGCTTTGTGAAGTTGATCTCACTTCAGAATAGAATAGGGCTGTTCTAAGACTCTATTATTTGTCATCTTGACAAAGCAAGTTGTGCAATGATACCCTCTGCCTTCCCAGATTGATTTTTAAATATACGAATGCAGTAGGAGAGTGGGACCCTTAGAAGCATGAAGCATCTTTATTAGGGAACACCCTGAGTCATCGTTGTAGCAAGAGCACTGCAAACAGTGTCAAGAGAGAAGGAAAGACCAGAGGCAAAGATCTGTTTGTGATGTGGAACAGGCAGAGCCAGAGATAAAGCCCAATATGAAGCATTACTGTTTTACTATCAGAGCTGTGCAACTAGTAGCTGGAGAAGCAGAGAGAAGCTGAAGATGTCTCTGAGGAATTGTCAGGGACTGTTATGTGGAAGAGGGAAGGAGCCATTCCTGACAATGAGTATACAAGTGACTGTTCAGAGGTGGTGCAGAAAAGCAAAGGGTAGTAATATTCTTTCCTATGTTATACTCGTCTCCCTTTTACAACAAATCAAGATTGCATGGCCATTCCAGCTGTTTGAACAAAGCAAATGAGGAACACATATTATTTGCCTTTGTTTATAGCTTGAACTGTGAAAATGCATTGTACACAATGAGCCGCACACTGAAGAGGAATTACATGCCACGGACTCAGAAAAAGCAAGAAAGAGAAAAACACTCAGACAGAGGAAGAAGATCTCACAAAGATCAGCACACCAGCAAATAGTAGAGCCAGTCATGTGTCTCAGCAGGTCAACTAGCCTGGGGAACGTGGGACTCTTACCAAAGCAGTCAGTGAGACACTTTGGCCAATTTGATTGCTTGAGCATCACTTCTGCATGTATCACATTTCTGGCCCCTGCACATCTAACCTGGTACTGAATTCTTTTGTTTTTTTTTTTTCTAAAAAGAAAAAAGCAAAACACTCCCTGATCTTTATTTGCTGAGATTGGCTTCAGATATGGGCTTACAGTGTCCACCAGTAAGGTACATCAACAAGTCATCAGAGCAAATCTAATGTGATTTGTTCTCATTTTCATTCTTCTTTGTTCAACACAGTGAATCAATGTTTACTTACAAGCAAGCTTTCATTCTAAATGATCCATGCAAGTGCACTGAGGTTGAATGAGGCCAGAGTTTGAAAAAAAAATCTAGAAATTCAGTCATGCACTAAGCGTCAATAACAGTATTACCGACCTTGGGTCACAAAGCATTTGTCATGCAACATCCTGCAGCTGGGAAAGCTGCACTGACCTTGTACTATTCGGCTCTCCCCAAAATCCCTTTACAGATGTTCTCTGATGTCTGTAGTGCATCTACTCTTGACAGATCAATCTGTACAGTGAGTTTATAATACTCCCCACTCTCCACACTCACCAGCAAGTGTTTGGCAAAGAGTGATGACACATGGATGTGCTAAGACTGGAGTAGGTAAAATTGGAGAAGGAGGAGCAGAGGTGAAGAGACAGATTTTTTGTGTGTGAAGCTGGAGGCTCAGAAGTCCTGGTGATTTTGCTGCAGCCTGCAACACCAGCTCTTCTCATAGCCAAGTGATTCTCCTAGTGGGTAAGAGTGCTCACTACTCCACTGCTTCCTTTGTATTACCTGTATTTTGAGATGCAAGACCACTAATGCATAGGAAATTAACACAACATTGGTTGATGTCCATGGAGGTAAATACATCCAAAAGGATGCCAATGGATGTAAATTTCAGAAACAAAAATGCCAATATGTCAGACTGAGTAATTCAAATAGATATCTAGTCATAAGCTGGAAAATATAAATACATCTGTATATACTAAATTATCCTTGGTACCCATGGATGCTGACTCTGGACTAGTCAGTGGCTTGAGCTGCTCAGGCACACAGAGGAGCGAAAGGAAATAAGTCCCTTATGCCTCTGCAGTAATGGTGCCCAGGAAAAATGACACCAAGATGTGTCAGATGACACCAAGCTTTGTGGTGTGTCATCCAGAGGGACCTAGAAAGGCTCAAGCAGTGGGCCTAGGTGGTTCAACAAATCCAAGCGTAAGGCCTATCACCTGGGTCATGGCAACCACTACTACCAGTACAAGTTGGAGAACACAAGGATAGAACACAGCCCTGCCAAAAAGTATGTGAAAGTACTGGTGGATGGCAAACTGGACATGATCCAGCAATGTGCCCTTGCAGCCCAGAAAGCCATACCCTGGGCTACATCAAAAGAGGTGTGGCCAGTAGGGTAAGGGAGATCTTGCCACTCTACTCTGCACTGGTGAGACCTCATCTGGAGTACTGTATTCAGATGTGGAGTCCTCAGTACAGGAGAGACGTGAACCTGATGGAGTGCCTTCAGAGCAGGGCCACAAAAATGATCCAAGATATGGAATAACTCTTCTACCAGAACAGGGTAAGAAAGCTGGAGCTGTTCAGCTTGGAGAAGAGAAAGTTCTGGGGAGACATCATAGTAGATTTTTAGTATCTAAAGAGGAGGTTATAAAGAAGAAGGGGACAGAGTCATTAGCAGTGTCTGTTGTGATAGGACAAGAGGAAATGTTTTTAAACTAAAAGAGAAGAGACTTAGATTGTACATAAGGAAGAATTTTTTTTTTTCCAATAAGGATGATGAGGCAATGGAACAGGTTGCCCAGAGAGGTAAAGGGAGTCCTGTCCTTGAAGACATTCAAGGTCAAGCTGGAGGGGGCTCTAAGCAACCTGACCTAGCTGCATATGTACCTATTCATTGCAGGGGAGTTGGACTAGATGACTTTTAAAAGTCTTTTCCAACTCAAATGATTCTGTTTCTATGATTCTATAAATGGCATTTCCACTGCTGTTAGCAGTATCTGTAGCCAGGCCTGGCCTTCATGTGCACCAGCTGGTGACAAAGCTGGTGGGACAAGAAGCATGCTCCCTGGTCAGTGCCAAGATAGCCCCAGGGAAAGCCCTTCCTGAGGGCTGACTCTTTAAGTGTCACTGGGGAGCAATACTCAACCTGGTCAGTAACCTCTCTGCAGGTTTGAGCAGAAGCAGTCCAGTCCTGTCCTCTGCATCTCAGGTTATGTCTAGCTCTGTGCCAGAGCTTAACTGTGATTCTACATCAAATGGGGATGTCAACAGACTGCACTATCTCTCATAGAGCTCCAGTGAATCTGGCTCAATTTAAGTCTCTAAGTCCTCCAGATTACTGACAGATGAACATCCAAAAGCCAAATGCCTAAGCTGTTCTCACCTCAAGTGACCTGTGGTTAATTAGCAACTTAAGTGGATAGTTTAGCTAAATTCTATATACGTTTGGGAGGGAGAGTGGTGCAAGATTAGTCTTAAATATATTTAATAATAAATATGGCCAGCATTAGATATAAACTGATTTAAACGGATAAATGCAGAGAGTATTTGGAGAAGTTTTATCAGTAATATCATTCTCTCTTGTCTGCTTTGCTGGTGCTGGCATTTCAGAGGAGCAGCTCTCAAACTGTTTTTGACAAACTTTTTTAGAACAGGCTGCTCCTGTGGAGGTGCAAGCCACTCCTTGTGAGCAGACTGTGGCCTTTAACTGTTTACCCGTTGTTTCTCCACACATTCACCTGCCAAGTGATCCACCCTAATTACTCCAATTTGAGTATCACATGCCCAGAATTAGGCCCAGAGAGAACAGATAAACTGAATAGAAATCCTTACACTTATTTAGAGGAAAAAACAACAAGAACAGCAAAAGCTTATATACAAAACACCACATCCAACATCACAACATGAATGCCCTTAACTCATTCATTAACTTCTGAAAGCCTCTTCTTTATCATCTACTCATATAACTAAGGCGTGAATCACCACAGAGTGAAGATCATGGCATGATTCCCAGGGTTAGCAATGGGTTTAACATCTAGATACTCTATGTATCTCTCTAATCTGCTATGTATAAACCAAGTACATTACAAGCATATGACTGTTAATATCTGTTTTTTTGCCCTTGGCATCCGCTGTTTATCAACTTCTGCTTTTAAATTAATTAAGGAAATTTAATTTCCTTAACCTCCTTTTCCTTTTTCTGTGTCCCTCAGGATGATTCTGACACCTGGAATCAAGGAACAGTATAGCAACCGGACTACCCTCCTTCTGAAACTCTCTGTCTCCCAGTTTTATTTTAATCATAACACAGTTTTCATACATGGGTTTATAGGGCTTATTTCCCTATATGGCTTATTTTCCTATTCCAGCATATGTGTGCTGAGGGGAATATTTATTTACTACTTTAACTGTTCCTGATAAAATGGGGATGACCAGCATTTCAATTAGCTGTGTTCAACCTATGAATGCTGTAAAATGCTATAAAGTTTCACGCATCTAGCTTCTTCTTAATGAAAGATAACAGAAAGTCCTACTGTGAAGAATTCATCTCTTCAAATATTTAACTACCCCTGGCATCACCGTTTGACTTTGTCAAGGTCACTACACACAAGGCGAGTACGACATTCTAGGAGACACCCAATAACCTGAATTTCTTGAAAACTTTTTAAAAATACCCAGAAATCTCAAGTCATTTCTCTTTCCTCCCTCTGCACCTCTTTTCTTCCCAGCACAATTTCAAAATTGGAACGAAAAACAGAAAAAAATAATCAGAAAAGCTCACCCCTACATTTCATCTGGATAAAATCCAGCTGATGAATGGCTTGCAGTAGGGGTTCACTATCCAGCGTCAGGTCAAACTCAGCGGATACTTTTGGCTCCAAGGCTCCTTTGACCCACTGTTCCTGAGATACCTGGACACGTTTGATTAAAGCATCTGAAATCTGAAAGAGATCATCAGGCTTTTGATGAAACTATGGTTGCAGCAGCATGTCAGAAGCCATGAAAAGTGACAGAACAGCTGTGAGAGGCAGCACAAAAGAATCAGGAATACGACAGCATGAGAGTTGAGATGGGATCCTGTAATTCTGAAGGGAGTTCCATTTATGTTATATCCTTCGGTCTCCTCCTTTCAAAAAACATTCTCATCTTAGAATATAAAAATAAAAACTGCATTTGTAAAGGCCATTAGTACTGTTATAGATCACATCTCTGAATGCCTCATGCACTTCAGAATTCTGTTCTCTGATCTGCACTGTATGGTTTTGCTCTCCTGTTCAAACAGCCAGTTGCTTAAAGAGAGGCTGATATGTCAGAGGGTCTCTCCATTTAGCAGAGATGATTCAGTCAAAAGGAATACAAAAATCAAATGGGAAAGAAGGTGTTTATTTCTCAGAGCAAGGAAAATAGGTTGTCGCACAGATTTCCTAAGAACACGATGGACTCACTATCATTACATAAAAACACAGTTTTGTGTTTAAATCTTTGTTCTTGCTCAGCCTACAGACACTTAGGCCACAAGTCAGAATAAGATGATCACAATGTCCTCTGTAAGTGAGATCTTGTCTTCACATAAATCAGTGAACTCAACCGTCCTTGAGTTCAGTTATGCCACTGGGTACCTGCAATCCTTCCGAGTGACATTCATGTCAATCAAAGAAAGCAAATTTTTTCTGGATAGGTCAGAGCGGGTTTTCCTTTATTGTAAGAGCTCAGACATCCTTCCTCACTACTGACTGGGCTCCTGTACCAGACAGTCCCAGCCACTCTGTGCGGTAAGCAGAGGAGCCTTCCTGCAACCCTGGAGTCACTTACAGAGCTGCTGGGTCTCTTGGCTGTGTTTCTATACCTTGCCCGCAGGAGCAGTTGCTCTGAGTAATGCAGTGCCTCAGTGTTTGCTGGTTACCTTGAAATCATTGTCAGATAAGCCAGAAAAAAACAGAAAAAAAAAAAAGTACATTTTTATATGAAAGCTGTGTGCCAAGAATGAAGACTCAAAAGTTATAGGAAAATTAAGCTGAGTGGTAAACAAGGCATCAGAAGTACCTAAGCATGTTTGTTAGACCTAAAGCTTACATTTGTCCAGTAGTATCCAACTGACAGCCTGCTAAAATGCCGTACAGTCTCTGGGATTAATATACACCACACATTCCTAACTCTTGTTTGAGACCAGATGTGACAGTAAACCATCAATCTGGAGTGCTAATGGGTTTACATTGGCTAATTCTCATTCTGTTTTTCAGGGATACTGTGAGAGGCCTTGCATTCATGCATTCACATGTGTGGTGTGCCCTGTTTGGCTGGCAGTCACATACAGACCATTTTGTTTGGAGCCATTTCTTAGGCAATTAATAAGGCAATAAAACTAATATGACAAAATAATAATTAAGGAAAATAGTTAATAAAATGCAATTAGCTAGGCTAAATAATTGATTGGGTAACAAAGCACATATTTTTTCTCATCAGTTGACCCTTCCATGACTTGCCCCATCTTCTCCCTTGTCTCGGTGATGATAACTATGAAAGACTCATCCTGCTTCCTCCCTGGGACCTGGGCTGCACAGCTCCTGCAAATGAGCCAGAAGGTGTCAGACAGCAAAGAGACACCTATCAGTCTTCCTTGATGTAGGCTTATGTGAGATCCAACCATAAAATCTCAATATATTTACAGAGGCAGATTCCAAGGGGGCTTCTACACATTTAAAAACTCTTCATACCTTAGCACAAGCTTCCAATAAGTTGTCTGTTGCAGAAAGGATGGAGTAAAACCATAAGATTTAGCAATATTCAAATTATAACTGGCATGATTTTTGCCTAGACCTTATAGACGTTACCAGCAGAAATCTGTCTTGGAAGGGGAAGACACTAATTAACAAAGCTGTATACTTTTATATTTACATGCCAAATCTTTTTATCTTTGATCTTTCTTTACCCCAGTTCACTAGAAAGGAAAATACCTGTAAAAACCCAGAGGGATCATTTTCTTTGATAACTTCTAGGCAGTACTCCATTAGCCCTGTTGACTGACGTAGCTTCAGTGTACAGTGGTTTATCTGGTCCCAAACAACCTGGAAAACAGGCATCAGCACAGTTCTGATAATTGCCTCAGCTTACAGTGAAATGTATAAAATTATTTCAGAAGAGGCAACAAATGGAAGAGCGTGTAAAAGCAATGCTTAATTTAGCTGCCATATGGCCATTGCCACAACTCCATCAGCTACGCTCGCTTGCTCTGTATTGTAAATACCGATAATTAGCTTGGCAAAATGTTGCGCACGGGGAATCTCATTTTTCAGAGCAGATTAATTGCTCAAAGCTCAGGTTTGCTGGGGGCAGAAGGAGCACAGAACATATTTTTGCATTTGCAATATTCATGTTTACAATCGTGCTTTCACTAAAAGTTTGAGCTTTCGAAAAATCTTTGTCTTAAAAGGCAAATAATACAGAGGATAACTGCAGATTATATTCTACCATTCTCTTCACAATTCATCAACACCCCTGTTCAGCTTAAGGATGCACTGCTAGAATTAAGAATTTTAAAAGACATCTATTTTTTTTTTCCAGATTTTGGACTTTATTCTGCTGTAAATTAGGCCTAGTAGCACTGTGTTCAGTAGCACAACCCCTGAGTTACCCCAGGCTAACAGGAACAAACAGTAGGATAAGCAATACTGTTAGAATCATGTCCTAAGTGTTGGCTCTTGTTAAGCATGGAGATTTCCAAACACTGATCTCAGGTTGATTTTATTCATTGCTTTTCATGTGCAGTTTTTCACTTTGATATCTCCTCCTGTCTTAGATACTATTAATGTTACCCACACTGTAATACTTCAAAATCACTTACACAGTTCCACATTTCAAGAAACTTATCCATTTTTTGACTTCTACTTTGTTCATCCATTTATAGCTTTCTTTTCCTTCCTTTACAGCATTTCTTTAATATCTTCTGAGTAGCACATGGGCATCTGGAGGCTTGCTTGTATTTTAAAGATTTGAGGAGACATCAGAATCCCAAAGGTTATACCTGGGCAGAAGTGATTTCTTGCCATTGGAAGGATCCACACATGCCTAATGTTAAGTGTACAAGCACATTTCTACTTAACTGCTGAACTGGAACCTGCTGAAGAACTTCAGGATTGGGTCTTTAGGAATTTGCACTGTGTAAAGGGCCGGGGACTTGACAAAATGCACAGTAACACCAGGTATCAACAGCCACACTGAGCTGAATACTTACAGCTGATGAGAGCTGAACTTACCTTTAGTTTGTGCTCACGTTCCTTGGTCACTTTTGTGAGCAGTTTGGCCTTTTGTCGCGTTAACGCATCAACCAAGGCATCACACTGAGCAACAAGACAGGCTTCATAATCCAAACCATTCTCCTAGAAGAAGAGTCATATTCATCAAAGAAAACATGCATTATAGCTACACTATTGTTTATTCTTACCTGTTTTTTCCATTCAGAGGTATCCTTTCAAGGCTTTATTGCCTTTCTGATTTCATTATTGCTGTGCCATTAATAACTGCATGGTATAAGATAAAACAGGAAGATGCTATGCTGCAAAGTGGGCTTCTATGAAAACCTTGATTTACTGGCACTTTCCAGACAGCATATGCAGTTTGATATAAAATCAAAACCTACTGCACACTCATACATAAGAGGAGTCTGTCCTGCTCTGCATAATTAACCCATTGTAGGTCCTTTGAAATCACTGGCTAGTACTCACAGTCTTTTGTTGACACTGTGGTAAAACCCTGCCGGGCAGGGGTCAGCAAGTGTGGTGCACAACTTGTACCCCCTACAAAGCCTGGCTATCACTCAGCCCTCCATCAACTCCTATAGGGTAAATGAGGAACAAACTGTGTTACCACCAACTCCAATTACAGCTGAAGAAATCTGAGTGAATGGTACAAAAACAACTTCTGCTTCCAGGTGATAACTTTCCCTGCTTGTGGAATTGGTGCTGCAGCACCCATTTGAAGGGAAGCTCTCCCTTGCTTCATCTGATGGTAAGGCAGTCAGGAAAAAGTTTTCAAGCTCCTATTAGCACAAAATGCTCTACTGTCCTATCAGCTTTCCTCCCAGTTCCCAAATCATGAAAAAAAAGGGAAAAAAAAGACTTTAAACATCTGCTTAAGGAGAAGCATGTCAATGGAAAGCCATCACACATCTCTTACTGTTACTGTTTCTCAGCTCTTTTGTTTATGCCCTTCTTTTCTACTCATTTGCCAGCAAGAAGGGATTGAGGAGAGACACCAGATAGCTCAGCTACTGTTCACAGGTTTATCCTGGATACCTCCTGTTTGTATCTTTTCCTTCTCAGCTTATATCACACCTGACTCTCTCTTAAGCTTCTTTCTATCAAGCTTCTCTTGATGTGCTGTTTTGTGTATGTAGCCTGAATCTGTACACAGTGGTAGTGCACCATTTTTCTCTTAACTTTCTGTTCACACATTAAACAGGGTGTTTGGCAATATGCCTCTTCCAAGTGAGAAAGGATGAAATTGTTACAACAGATGGGAAAATGTGAAAATCAGATAATGAGAGCATTAGGGAGGAGCAAGGAAACAAGAGGGGCAACGAGGAACAGGAAGTTTGTAAAAAGAGACTATCAGATGTAGAAGTGACCTCAGAAAGGTGAAGGAAAGGAAGAAGAGGAGAAAGAAACAGCTCTGCAAAACAGGAAAAAGGAAAATGACATTATGAATTTGCTATCTGCCCCAGGCAAGACAAAAGCTCTGCTCCTCATAGCTCTGATATCCACAGTGAGGAGATAAAGAGTGAGGATGGCTAAGTGGTCTGGAATGCATTGAAACAAGATAATGAAATGCATGTGTGGCTCATTCCTTTGTGTAAAAATTCATTTTTAAGGCATTTTTGCTGAAGAGTAATTGTCTGTATGTGTGCATGAGGCAACCACCAGAAAACACCTATTAGAAATAACCTGCACTGAGATATATGGTTCTGGGTATGAATCTACATGTATAAATCTTTTTCTGTCTCCCTGCCAAAAACAAACAAACAAAAAAAAAAACAAAACAAACAAACAAAAACAAACAAACAAAAAAAAACAGTCCAAGAGCTGCTCTTTGGTCCAACAGCCAAAAGGTACAGATCAGCTCATGACATTTCTAAACCCCTTCCCCTAAACGTGACTGCACTAAATCTGCCTAATGGGAGCAATCCCTGTACCAGTTCATTCACCTGGAAAGAGTGCAATTTCTCACAAGACAAAATGATGCCAAGGAGCTCCACAGGAGCCAGACAGTGTGAGTGATTGTCACCTAGCACCCAAAGTAACACCCTAGTCTTTTTTCACTTGGGCATACATATGCAGATTTGTGTGCTGCTTTGCTGGAATTTTATGTCCTTGTTCACCCTCATGCTGGCATGTCTAAATTTTAGAGGGTGGATGGTACTGATATAATTCCCTCTTTCAAGTCCACCTTCAGTATTTAAGCAAGGAGCAGCACCAAAGAAATTTCTTACTCTTTTGATTTAATTGTAGCAGCTCCCTTATGCAGAGCAATTTGCCAGTGATTTTATTGAAACACATTAACAGATTTTACATCGGAGTCATAAATAGTCATAATAGACCACATTTGGGTTTTAAGGGGGGGGAGGAGGGGAATTTAATGGAGCTAGGTGAATCAAGAAAAGACTGGCAACAAGCTATTGCTTTGGATGAATTATCACAGCCCCAAAATAGCTGCCAGTACACACAGGAAGAACTGCTTAAAGTTGTCCATCCTTCTTGGGCAATGAAAGAAGCCCAGGTGACTAGGCTAGATGGGCAGTTTAACTTTTAGATAGCTAAGGTCAGCTGAGAAAAACCTCAGTGAATTCAAAACACAGCACGTTACAGGCACCACCTGGTGTCACCACACTGGTTTCTTTCAGCTAGATGTGCTCTTTTTTACCAGTTTCCTCATCTTTCTTTGTTCTCTTCTCCACCACGCTGCAGAAGGCAGTGAGGGTGTGTGATTGTACTGCTCTGTAGCAATCCGAGAGCTTTGGCAGCACTTGCGGTACAAATCCATAATTTGCAGTGTTAAGCGACATTTTTAAAATGATTTAATCCTAAACCAAACACAGATTGTCGAAATTCTGCTTTGGCTTTCTGTTAGCAACAGAAATAAGACTTGCTTGTTGATGAAAGAAGAGCACGCATATCGTAGAGCAGACGATGCGGCTGCAGATAGAAAGTGTCTCCTTCCAGACACCACAAAGCTCAAAGCACAGCAGCACATCTGCAGCCCCACTCTGCATGGCAAGAGGGAGCTGAGGACCATAATGACCTCCAGCACTGATCAGAGTGTAAATCCAGATGGAAACAGAACTTGCTTCCTTTGGGGTTTGTGCCCTCAATTACTGCACTCCCCGTGAGCCCTGTTCTGACTGTTTAAGCTGGACAATTGAGTGCACGGAAATACCTTTTCTTTTAATAAACAATCAAATTGACTTAGCAGCATGTGTTTCTTTCCTCTTTTTTGACTTCCTACAAATCGTCTAATAAACAGGTTGACTGGATTTTATCCAGCAACAAGTACATTTTTAGAAAATGCTAGATGAAAAACAAGTAAATTCTGAGTGGGTAAAAAGGAGAAATAATCCTAAATGTCCAATTCAAGGAAGAGCCAGCAGGAAGGATGGTGGAAGCATGACCGAGTGGTTCAATCAAATGCAAATCGACTCAGCTCTGGTGTTCGGTACTGAGTATCAGCTTCTTGCAATAAACAGCAAGCAGTCCGGAAGCTAAAACAGGCTCATAGACATTATTTGATGAGTAATTTTGCCTAGCATAGTTATATCCAAGAAAGGTTAGATGATTCCAGGAAACAGAAGAACAATGAAGGAGACAAAGCCATCAGATAAATTATTCACTCAGTTCTATTGATTACATATAATCAAAACAGCTAACATTATAGTTACCTGTATCTGCTGCAATAAATTTTTCAGCTGAACCAAAAATTCTTTAGCTTCCTTTGCTTTATCTGAAACACCATTTAAAGCCTGAGACAGTTGTGCCTGCAAGAGAAAAAAAAAAAAACACCACAAAAGGAAAAATTGGAAATAAAATGTAAATATATTTCTTACTAATCCTTGCTTTTAACAAGTAACGATGAGCTAAAAGGCTTACTTGCCGTCACACATATTCTTATACCTGCAGGCTGTTTCTGCTAGAAGAGAAGAGTTAAGATTTTAATTGTAGTAAGATTTAATAAAGGAGAAATATGCATGTGGGGGCAGTTAAGTATTGTGTCTGCACATTCCACATTATTGCAGTGACTCTGTAAGTCAAAATGCTTTTTACAAGACAACTACCCACATATATAAGGAAATAATAGTGCTACACAGATACATCTGTCGTGCTGTGAAATTCTCAAGTGCTTTCCAAAAGAGTACTTCTCTTCATCAAAGTCTGAAATCTTCTTAAGCATAGTACATTCTACTAAACCTATGACCGTAGAGCCAAATCTATGTTTTTAGTCTTCACTGTTATGTCCCTTCCATTTTCCATGCTCCAACCCAACAAATGGGTGAGTATTTCTGGAATAGCTAAAACAACCTCTTCCCCTTGCTCTTGGCAGGTGAGGGATGAGGAGTTCACCTGTTTTAAGCCCATACTGAAGACCCAGCTTCCTGTTGCTTAGCTTGCAGCTGAGATTTCTACAGTGAACAAGCAGCTTCTTGAAGGACTTTCAGGGTCTGGAGGAAGGAGGAGGAGGCATGGCCTGAAGGTGCAGTCCTCACACAGTTTCTTTCACTGGGACTACAGAAACCATGCTTTTCCATCCGTCAGCCTGTGGCCAGTTCAAATCCAGCATTAGATAGCTGCCAGCATAACATGGAGGGACGGGATGAGCCCCATTCTGAGTGACATTGGTGATGTTTTTTGGTGTCATGCTCAGCCTTTCTCACAGGGCATGCACCTAATGCTGGGTCTGGGCTCCTATGCCAAGTCCTACTGGTCAGACTCTCTCTTCATAGGTCTGCTTCTTTGTCACAGTGGCTATCTATCAGACTGCCAGTGCCCAAGTATTATCCTCATCAAACAGATATTCAACTGACACGAAGAAACAGAAAATGAAGCCTCCTTGCTAAAGTCAGGTTTCCAAGAGGTTGCAGTCTCCTGACTCCATAGGATTAGAGGGTGCCTGGAGACAGAGCTTTGTGAGTGGGAAGGCACAAAAGCAATGAGAACTTCTTACAGAAGACCCAACTGTAATCCACAAGTTACCACTCATTCTCTGCTTCCATCTTTTTCCTGAAGGAAAGTAAATTGTTCCATTTCTGAAAAGAGCACAGCTCAGTTCCTCACGCATGCAAAGTCTGGGGCTTCCCTCCCACCTGAATGCCCTTAGACATTCTCTCCTTGGACTCACTCGGTTGCTCAGGGCAAAAAGGAGCAGGACAAGCAGCTCCTTGTGTATGCTGTGTGCCCAGCTCTGAGGCCATAGCTCTACAGTGATGTGTGGGCAGGGGGAACTAGCACACCCTTGCTGGAAGCAGAACTGATTTATAAAGAATGAAGCCATATTTGCATTTTTTCCCTCATATTCACACAAACCTTACTCTTTATGCCCAGCTGTAGGCATTCCGTTAGTGCTATACTTGAAAATGAAATATGCTTTACTACAGCTAATTTGGAACAAATGTAGTGGGGAGCACAACAACTACAGTGCTAGATGCTTAAATGTAGATGCTTAAAAAGTCTCTTGCACAAACTTCTGCTACATCATAAAACTGTAAAGCAATTCTGTTTGCTATGAAAGCTATCTGAGGCCACAAAAACAAACAATAATTCCTTAAAGGGGTCCTGTTCTCCTCCAGTACAGCTGATCAGAACTTGGATCTGCTTTCTGTGGGTTGATGTGTTTGCCATAATTTAAAGCCCAGCCTTGCTGGTTGCACTTCCCACTTCATCCACAAGGACTTTGGTTTGTCCAGCTGATGTATGACAAGGTGGAACTGGCATGTGACAAAGTAGTGGAGATGCAGGGAAAAAGAAAGAGGGGACATAAGCACCATGTGCTCTCCTAGAGACTGGCCCAACAAAAACATCCCAGTGTTTCAAGGATTGGTCCCAGCAAAAGTAAAGCTTAGACTTCTCCTGCATCAGCCCTTACTCTCAAATCAAGGTGCATTTCACCAGAAAGGAAGAGCTAAAAGTTACAGGTGGTCATCAAGTAGAAATCCAAAATCACACCAATTAATTTTAACCAACACGCACTACCATCAACTAGCGCAGTCATGTCTGGCTCCTGGCATTCTACCATTCCAAGGGTCTGGAATAGAAACTTGACAACGTCATTGATCAGATGGCTCTTAAGTGAATTTCTGTGCTCATTAAAAACTGTGGTTGCATTAATACGATGGCAATGTGGAACCAGGGAGAAGATCAGATCTCCATTTACGAAACCCACTTAGAGGTAATAGCCCTGTTTTTCAAAGCATTTGTAAAGGATACTTTACAAAGCAGTGAAATCTAGTCATGCACTTCCCATTAAAACCAAACAGAACTACATGACTAAGCCCTCAGCAAACCAACCAAACCATAAAAAACGCCCTGCACACTCAGAGCAATCTCGCATGCTGCTGAATATTTACTTGAAGCCAAACTGAAATGTTACAAGCTCCACTGACTACGACAATTAATGACTCCTGACAAGCAGTATTCTACCTATAGTTATCTTTACTTCAATACTAGTCTTGCAAGAAAAAAAGCAAAGATTCTGGAGGTGGACACAAGGTCTCTGCTTCTATCAAAGACAGGAACAGAGAGATAATGAGGGTGAGTAATTAAATCCAGATAGGCACAGAAGACTGATGCTTCCTTTGATTTTAGAAAATGAACCAGATAATGCCAATGCCCTCTTTCAACCAAGCAGTTCATGCTTATTTAACTTGTTTTCCCTCCATCTCTCTTCAGCAGCAGATTAGCTATTGATTAGACAAGCTTATCCTGGTGCTGCAAGCTGAAAGAGTCCTCGCGTTTTTGGGAACACAACTCCTTCCCACCAGCAAATCAGAGCAGGCATGCAGACTCCAACACTTGCCTTCAGCTGGCAAGTGTTGCCTTCACCTGTCTGCCTTTCACACACCTGTCCAGGTGAAGCTTGTTTTGGCATTTCTGTACATATAAAACCAGTGTGCAGACTGTGAAAAGTATGCACCATCTATTTTCACATCCATAGGTCAAAAGGCCTACAAACTTATATCCCTTCTTTCTGTGAAGACCTAAACTAACTTCTCTGGCAGTATATTTGCAGCGTTTTACATAATAACCAAAAGTTGTTAATCCAGATAGGTAAGTAGTGTAAACAAGTGTAATAAAGACCAGCTATGTCAGTGGATTTACAGCTGATTTATGCAGTTGTGGCCCTGTTTTTATTTTCTACCATTTCTTATTTTACTGAAGAATTTACATATGGCAGGGCAATGGGCAAACCTGTACCATTAACAAAAGCCAGTCTCGTACAGCCATCAAACCATTGGTACAGCTGGGAGTAAACGCCCTTCTCACTGCATGGTCCGAGACATCACACTAAGAAGTCTGTAGTTTTCTACTGAACCCTGGTGTAAGACTCAGGCAAAGGGGAAGTCAAACATTTTGAGGAGAAGGACAATGCACAAATGGAATGAAAATGGATTCTGGAGAAGAAGATGAGCAGTGATACTTGAAAAACAATTCTAGGGCCAGAAGAATGAAAATCGTTAGTTTTTAATTTTACTGTTTTGAGATGGAACTGTGAGGTGTGAGAGGAGGGGATATGGCAGTGCAACTCTTTACAGGGGAAGAAAGCTGCCCCTTGCCTTAGGGTAAGATAAGCAGGTGCTTATCACCTGGTGAGGAACAGGTGCTGACCTGCCACCTCAGCATGCTCAGCTCATGGAGAATCCCTTCCACCTGCTGCTCTACCACCTCTGCCAGGTTATCTGGGGAGAATGCACACAGCTTGAATTCCATTTGGCATACTGCATGCAATAATACTTCAGTATGAGTAACTTATAGCTTGGCCAAAGTCACTTCAGGTAATAAACCAGTAGAAATTGCTGTATGTGAGAACTATTACTAAGCACAAGTATCTAATTCTAGAGCAATTTATCCAAATGAATGTGAGCTGATGATTTGGGCTATTTGTTTATGGTTCCGCTATATTTATTTTCTGCTGAGTATATAGTTCTAGGAAAAGTAATAGCTACCAGAGCTCAATGTCAGAGTCCCCAAGTCAGGTAATTTTGAAACTTATTTAAACTTCCACTAGAACTTCCACTACGAGTCCATAAACCAAGAGGAATCACATTTTGTGATAAAGCACTTCCAGAAAAAAAAAAGTGTGGACAAACCAACAAGCTCTTGTTCATTCTTTTAACAACAGGAAAACAGGAAAATGACTGTCAGCACACGCTGACTACACCAAAGTTTATCACACTGTTCAGAAAGGCTCCAACCAGTCTTAAAGTAAACTGTAACACAACACAAGCTGGTCTCTCACAGCCCACAGAACATTAACCATGTTTCAACAATGAGCTCAGTCACTTCTCATTTGAGTAATTCTGTACAGACCTAGATCCGTCTGTTAGCAGAAGCAGTGATGATCTGTTCCTTCTGCACCAAGAGAACAAATCCCCTACCTTCACATTAGGGAGGAGCTGGCAGAGCCTTTGGCAGAAAGCATGCAAACTCTGGCATGCATACCAAAGGACTCTCCCTCAGATGCACAAACTACCATGCTCACTCCAAACCTCTTTTGGGAATTCTTAAAATCAAAAGTCAAAATTTTCTCTTATTAGAGGTCTTGTGTGCACTCTATGGCTGAAGAACAAAGAGACCATTCTTGGCTTTGTCCCCACCCATAGATCTCCCTGGATAAGAGAATTTCTCTGGGCTTCCTATGATGCTAACTGCAGGAAAGGAGGGAATCCTGGGGTCAGCAAAGCTAGCCAAGTATTCTTTACACGGCCTATGGGAAAAGCCTTTTCCCTGTAACTCAAAGCTCCAAAGTACCACTCTCAGCACTGAAGCTGTACATTCCCCTCTGTATGTGCATCTGTCGTAACAAATCATTTTTGATTTGAGAATTATGATGTTAGCTCATTTGAGAATGAGCTAACATCATATACTTCTTAAACTTTTATGGTCACGTTTTGCTCTTTATTCAAATGGTTGCAAAGACTTTTGCACGGTGGGCATTGCCACATGATCCAGCAGATCTACGAGAACTGCTGCCTGTGCTGTGCAGTGGCTGCCTCTGACACATCCCCGGGGGCCTCCAGAACTACAGAGCACCAGGGAAGAGAAGGGTAAACCAGAGTGCAACGCAGTGTGAATTTGGTAAAGTTGCACTTGTCACCAGAGCCCACTCTACTGTCGTCTACTCATGTCATGAAGGTCCCTCCAATCATCCCTTCTGGCCTCTTTGGTGAAGGTTCTTCACCGAAGGGCAGTAGGCATGGAATGGGCTGCCCAGGGCAGCAGTCACAGACCCAAGTGCTGGAGTTCAAGGAGTGTTTGGACAACACTCTCAGACACAGGGTTTGGATTTTGGGTGGTGCTGTGTAGAGCCAGGAGCAGGGCTCACTGATCCTGGTGGGTCCCTTCCAGCTCAGGATGCTCTGTGATTCTATGATGCTTTGAGAACTGAGGAGAGATGATCTTTCTGAGGCACAGAAGACAACACTATGTCCCTTGACAGCTCCTGTCATGCCTTCCACCTAAAACCTTTGGGTGGCTGAGCCACTCTCCCTCAGTGACACGTGGATAAGAAGTCACGGTGGTAAACATCTGTGGCAGCTCCTGTTGAGGTGAAAGGGGTGTGAGAAATGAAAGAAAGGCTGCCCCATCTCCTCCTGCTGCCTGCAGGCCTGTGTGGGATGGTGCAGAGCATAGCAAGGCTGGCTAATGCCAGGTGCACGTCCAGAGCCTGGCCCAGGTAAGGGAAGGCAGCGGCAGGAGGAGTTTGTGTGGCACCTCAAGACCACGAGCAGAGACTGTGGATTGGATACTGAAGACCAAAGAGTGCCGTGCAAGGGAGAAAACACTTGGGATGCTGATGGACACGGAAGTGCCGAACTGACAGCGGGGAGACAAAGTCCCGCTGGCACCCCGGCTCCTCCTTGCCACTGGCACGTGCTTCGTGCTTACCTTGTGCTGCTTCCACACGGCGCCCAGGGCCTTGACGTCGTGCTTGCCGTGCCTGCCGTCCTCCAGGCACTGGTAACAGACGGGGCTGCGGCAGCTCACGCAGTACATGCTGTAGTTCTCCAGGTCGTGCTCGGCGCACGTCGGCAGCTTGCGCCCGCCGCCCGCCCCCTTCCCGCCGCCGTCGCTCCCTCCGGGTGGGCCCGGGGCCCCGGGCGGCGGGACCAGGCGGTGCTTGGCGAAGGGTCCGCGGGCGGGGTGGCAGCGGAGCTGGCAGGCGGCGCAGTACAGCACGTCGCACTGCTCGCACAGCACGGCCGCCGGCTCGGGAGGGCTGCGGTCGCACAGCTGGCACTTGGCGGCGGCGGCGGCGGCGCGGCCCTGCTGGTAGCGCTGCACGATGGCCTCCAGCAGCCGGTTGCGCTGGAAGCCGCGGAGGCCGCGCTGGTCCAGGGAGGCGCTCCGGTGGCACTGCGGGCAGGTGAGGGACGAACCGGCGGGGCCGGCGCCCCTCTGAGACGCCGCCGCCCCGGGGGGCGCGGGCACCAGCGGTAGCACCCGCACGCCGTTGGGGGACTTCAGGCTCGGGGTGTAGGAGCCGTAGCCGCTGTCGGTTTCGCTGTGCAAGCTCAGCTTGTCCGCGTGGTCTGCGCCGCCGCCCGCCGCGCACTCCGAGTCCAGCGAGGCGGCCGGCCCCGGCCCCAAGCCCGGTCCCGGCGCGGCCGCGGCGGCTGCGGGCGGCGCGGAACCCCGCGGCTGGAGCAGGGCCGGCAGGTGCTGCTCGTTCTCCGGGGTCTGCACGGCGATGGTGCGGGCACAGGGCAGGCAGACATTGTGCGAGCAGGGCAGGATGATGGGCTCGCGGAAGAGCGATCCGCACACCGGGCACTTCAGCTCCTCTTCCATGGCCGCTGTTTCGCGTGCGCGGGCTCGGGCTCAGGCGGGAGGAGCGGGGTCGTGGCCGCCGGGCGCCTCCATCCCCCGCGGCGCCTGCGGGAGGTTCAGCACCCGGCGGGCGAGGACAGCTCCGGGCCGCGGCGGAGCCGGCGGGGTGCGGGCGCTGTCCGGGAGCCGGCCGTGCCCGGGGCGAGGGGAAGCTCCGGCCCCGCTTCCCGGCTCGGGCGGGAGGGTGGCGTGCGGGGCTGGTGCGTGGTCGTGCCGGCAGTAGTGATATATGGGCACGGGAGGCGGGGGCAGCAGGAGGAAGGGGCGGGAGGAGCCCTCTCCAGCAAATGAGGGATCGCTCGCCCTACGGCTGAGGACAGCGAAAACATTTTTTAAAGGATCTCTCTACGGCGATGTCTTTATACGTTAAAGTAAACCCATTGTTTAGGCAACAGGATGAACGCAGGCGGGGTTCCGCTATCCGTAGGAGCCTTTTCTCCCCGCCCCAAGGAAAGCAGAAAGGGGGAAGCTCCCACCAGTGAACCAAGCATGTTTATCTTTCACCCGTACCTTACCCTGCTTGAGCGTGACAAGGACGCACAGAACGTCAGGCACTGAAAGAGGGAAGAATGGAAGAGAATTAAAGGGAATCCCGGCATGGAATTCTGTGGCTACGCGGGGCAAAGGGTTAAGCAGCAGGGAGATGTGCGGCATCACCCCTGTTGTCACTGTATAAACACAACAGAAACTGCTGGGAGAATAAACAGGGGATGGCAGCTGAGAGTTTGTGAACTGAAGATAGTTGTTTTCAGGAACAGGCAACCAGCAGTGGGAAATCCCCCATCTGTTTTGTTTACCCTACATAAGAGCGTGGATGTAACAGTGGTTTATTTTCATAGTGAAGAGATTATGCAAGTGACTTGACTGCTTTCATTATTTTTTTTCTGTTCATTTATCTCATTTAAATGCCACATCTGTATTAACTTCAGCTTCATAAGCAGATTTTTTTTTTCTTTCACTTCTAATACAAGCTTGTTGTGTCAGAGCAGCTTTTGAAGATGCAGTCTTAATTCATGTCAAATGGAAAAAAGAACATATTTTAAAAAATCACTCCTCTTCATAACACTTCTTAGCCCACAATGAGCATTTTGTGACACTGGGTAGGAAAGGGTCTTATAGTTTGTTTTTGCCAGGTTATTAAACTGTTGATGCATAGAAAAGAAGCGATGAGGACAGAGAGCATGAATACATTAAAGCTTCCATTTTGTTTTCGTTGTTTCCTCTCTGCAATTCTCCTACTTGCAACTTGCCTAGACGTCCTCATGACAAGCTAAGGGAAAAGGAAGTCCCAGGTGGGTTAAAGCTTTGTGTTCCTCAGAGTAGGGTTGAGAGGGGCAGGTTTGTCCCCTGGCACATAAAAGACAAAAGCGCTGACCCACATAAAACCGCCTGTCTGCCGCCCAGGAATCTTTTTCTTTCATGTGACCTCCGTGCCAAAATTCAGAGCTAAGAGAAGGGCTGTTTGGGCTGCCTCCACCCAGAAGCCTCGGCAGTACAAGAAAGGTTCTGAAATACTACTGATTTCACAGATACCTTATGCTACTGCATCACAAGAAAAAGCTGTGGGTGGAATGCTGTTACCTTAGTAGCCCCTATTCGCTACTTTATCATCTGTCAGCTGTGGGAGTGATGTGTAGTAAAGATTTCTTGCATATGTACAGGTGAACGCGAATCACAGTGTTCAAGTATATGTTGGAAGCCATAATCCTAAGGTAATTAGGAAGGTGCTACAAGCTTTTTTCCCTTGGATTTTTCCTTCATTTTTACCAATCATGTGCCAGTGGTCCTAATGCACACAGTCGTAATAGCAGATCTGAGACCTATAAACAGAACTGGACATATCAGACAGGAAGGGATGAAAATGAATACGTATGTGTACAATCAAGGAAAAAATAATATAATTGAAAAGTACAGTCAAATAGATGTATAATCAAAAATAACCCAATAAAGAGTTAGGCACAAGGGTAACAAAGACAAAGAGAAAATAGGTGGAACGCTTACCCGTGCAGAGGGCTCGCAGTAAAGGTCTCCAAAGGAGTGGATCTCTCAGAAGAGATCCTTCCTCCCTGGCAGTCAGCACTTAAATGGGGCTGGAGAGGTGGAGCCTGGCTCCACCCCTTCCTGCAGCACAGGTGAACTGCTTTCACCTGTGCTCCCAGGGCTGACATACTGCTTGCCTCAGATAACTAATCAAAGGTTCAGGCTGTGATTCAGCAGCTCCCATACAGTATGAAACCAGACCCTAAGAGTACACATTTACAGAGGCTTTTTAGCTATGGCTGACAAGTTCCGGAGTTGAAACCCAGTGAATTTTGGATTTCCATCTCAACCATTACAGTTTGTATTAAGATGTACTACTGTTTTCCTTTGTTTACAGAGGGAAATGGCAAGAAGCACAGCATCTTTGAAGTGCCGCTATGATCTGCCAAACTGAACTTTCCTCCTCCTCTATAAAAGCTTGATATGGTCTAAGAGCATATGTACATAAGTGATGATCTTTGCAACAAAGACCAAAAATTTTACCTGTTTTTCTCTGTCCTGTGTTGCGACTTCTATGCCATTCAAGATCTTTTTTCACCTACTTCATAAACTTGCTATAAACACTTGCACCCAGGAGAGATTTGGCTTGGAGAGAAAGAAGAGCTGTGCAGTCCAGTGCACTACTGTCACATCTGCTCCTCCAGAGGCCAGAACAGAAACTAAGGTAAGCACTGAAGTCTGGCACCAAGCTTGAGTGCTCCCTACAGACCCCACTGGCTCATCTGGTCACCCTTAATTTTGCTGAGAAACAGATCCTACTGAAGAGGACCTGCTGTTGTCAATGGAGTTACTCCTAAAGCTCTGTTTGGCCTGATAGAATTGGGCCTTTATCATGTTTTGTAACCAAGCCATTCTTATAGTGGCTATGAACCCGATGATTTTTCTTCATTTCATGTTCAAATGAGTCTTTAATCTCTTAGAGCTGTAACAGTATAGGATAGCCTAGAAACCCTATTCTGGCAGTCATGGCTTTGATCTTTATTTTAATACTTCAGTATCACTAATATCATCCCCTTAAACTATTTACCCTGCATAAGAACTCATTAGCATCTTTTATATCCTCCTGCCAGAAAAAAAAGCAAAAAAAAAAAACAAAACCAAAAACTAATGAAGTTTATAAATACACTTAAAAAAAAAAAAAAAAGCAGACTCAGTAAGGAGAGAGATGTGATTCATCTTTTTGCTTCTTGTTTTATTGTTTATACTTTTTAATTCTGTTTCTCTGTGTTTTCTTTTTCCATGTTTTTCATTTTTTGTACTTTTTTTTATGTTTTACCCTGCCCTCACATATTAACCTCTTCCCAATTAGTTTTCCCTTATTTTTTCCCTCAGCCTTTTTCCTCAAAAGCTGCTCACTGAGGTCACTTCACTATCTTCAGCTCTCTTCTTTTACCACAGCTGTCTGCCCACCCCTGGGGAACTCTCTGATCCCAGCACTCCAGCACCGCTCCCACTAACAGGCATCACTCAAAGCACACATCCTGTAGCTTCAGAGGTAGCAGAAGGAAAAAAAAGGGATCTTTCCTCTGTAGGTGCTTGTGTCATTGCAATAAGAACTACAGAGAGAGAGAGTTCACAAAAACCAGAGAGGACAAAATAGGTGAGAGCTCTAACCAGTGAGTACAGATACACGTTACATCTTTGCATTGCTCTTATAACAAACAGCACACCACGCAGTCTTTACCCAGACTCCTCTTTCCAGCATTGCTGGAAAGCTCTGTTTGGGAGGTGATGTGGCAGAGGCACGGGAGATTGCTGCACTGGGGATTAGAGGAAAAGCTGATGTGTGGAGTCTGTCAGGCAGGACAGCTCTGGAAGTGGTAGCTGTGTACTACCATTCTCTCTTATTTCCTTGTTTTTGGAGATTTGCATTAGCTACATCATGTCAGTGCAACAGTTTTGAAAGTTCTTTTTTTCTTTCCAGCTTGCATTCAAGTATCTATTATGTTATTTGGGTTTTTAAATGTTTGCACATTGATCTGTTCATGAAAGGAGAGAAGGCAGAGCTTGGCAGCAGCCCAGGAGAGTGTCACAGAAGCACAGCTGCTGATAGCAAGCTTATCTGTTGGCTAGCAGGAGACTATATCTGTAACATAAATGCATCTACATATTGAATTTTCTCTGTCAGAGGATTAAATCCACCAGGAAAAAAATATAATTCACAACAGAGGACAATTCTATATGGTGGAAATTTATTCAGACTGTCCGCTTACTATATGTTCATTATTATGGTTAAATGGAAAAACTTAATGCTTGATCCTAAACATTTATTGACAAATGCACTCCTAGGACTGCTCTAGCAATCTATGAATTAAATTTTATATAGAGAAAAGCATTGCTTTAAACATATAGGCCAATAAAAAAAAAAAGGTTGGCACAAATATCAGTAAGTGCTCAATTTGAGCAACTTTTAGTAAGTTTCTATGTTTTCTTTGCAATTTTCTTTCAAAGGCACTAATCTTATTTTTTCCAAGAGTCCTGATTATAAATCTCATGTTTCTGTGGCACTATAAAAATCCCTCAGACTGAAAGCCTCTGGAATTGCTCTAGGCATATTTTGGCTTTTCTGCCATGTGAGGAACCCTCTCTTTGCTGCTGTTTCAGGAGCAAGAGCCTTTCCTACTATTAAAATTCAGAACTCAGAACTCTGAAGAGGTGAGAAGGGAGCAGTGGACCATGCATCTGCATATATATTGGAGAGCAAAAAATTGTGCCCTGGGTTAAACGTACTGTAGATCACTATTGACTATGGAATTATCATCAGTGCCTTCACAATATGATTATTGTAGAGAGCTATTATAGCATTTGCTGTTGTTTTGTTTTGGTTTTGTTTGTTTTGAGCTAATGTGCCAACTTCTTAGAGAGATTATTATGTTTCAGTAGGTATTATGTCAGATCAGATTATGGCTCTCCAATTTGTACCCTCCAGCAGCATCTCTAAATTCAAAAAGCCTCTGTGTTTCGCGATCACCAGGACCAATGGAACAGTCTGATCAGGGAGCACTGGGGATCCCTGTGCCATAGCACACAAACCTACTGCACTCAGCTCACAAACTTGCACTCACCATGCTCACTTGAGGAGAAGGCTGCAGAAAGCTGTCTTGCACACAGACCTGCAGTCAGTCATAACTCAGCCCTGGTCCCGCCTTACCTCCCTGCTCTGCTGCCCCTCTGATCACCCCACTCATGTTTAGAAAGAAAAGAAATTTGTCTGTCAGGCTTCCTAAAAAGATAGCTAAGGAGTATGTAAAATCCAAACCTGTTCTTATATTTGCTTTTGGCAGGAAGACTGGGAGGAGGTAGGATAAAATGATGATATTCAAAGCATAAGAGGAGGCAAGAGTGAGAGAAGATGGATAAATGCCTTTGACAAAAAAATAATAATAACAATAAATAAAAAATAAGTGAATTATCTTAACATTGAAGTGGTAACATTTCCTAAGAGCACAAGACAGGCTTGAAAAACACCTTGGAAAAAGCCTTGAGAATGAAACCAGGCTAGACATTTATGCATACTATCATAAAGCGGATGTAAATTGCCACCATGTGGCAATCTCTCCACATATAAAGAAAATACAGAAATAAGGTAGTGAATTTCTGTCCCTGAAAGAGCAGGCAATGCGCTGAACCAGGGAGCTGATTGCTTTCTGACTAACTGAGAAAGGTCTTTTATCAAGAAGAGAAGCCTAAGTAGCTTTTCTCCAGCTCTGCTAAACATAAGAGAAGACAGAAAATGTTATCATTGTTTAGCAAAAGTTAACAGAAATTTCCCTGAGCCATTACAGGATTTATAAATACCCTAGCATATCGGCTTTGTTTTTCTGTTCTATTCTGTTTCTATTTGTTTTAGAGATCAGAACCTCCCACTAGGCCTCCTGAAACTGGAGAAAGGCCTGGAGACCTGTGCAACTTGTTGGCTATAGCTACTAGGACAAGAATTATGTGAAGTTCTAGTGAGTTTGACCAAAGTCTCCTGTACGCTCTGCAGCATCATTCAGAAGCACTGAAAATCACAGATGTTGGAAGGGACCTCTAGGCTTACAAGATACACACAGAAAGAAGGAGCAAGAGTCAAGAAAGCAGGATTACTAGGAAGACTTGTAGGAGATAATCACAAGTGAGGCCTAAGCTGACCTTCAAAGCAGGCTGCAGAAGCAAGAGTTACTTTAGTCTTCCTCTTCTCTTCTAGCTTGTTTTCTGATAAACAGTAAGAATTCATACATAATTACATACCATAGACTTAAGACAGCAAAGACCTCGTATAAGCACAGAACCAGGTTCAACTAGGACTTACATCTTACCCACAGTTGCCACATGGGCAATGTAATTTAGTGTAAATCCATACCACAGCTGTGAAGGGAGGTTCTTTTGTGCCAAAGCCCACCACCTGTTCTCACAAGAACTAACCCACCCCCAAAAGGCTGCCTTCCAGCATACCTGAATGGAAGTGCTGATGCATCTACAGAGACAGGAGCAGGGAGGAGAAGTTCAGCCCCTGCAGCAGCACGGAGTATGGTACAAGGAACAGAGTGGCTTGTCTGTCTGAGATTTCAATATCAATCAGATGGGGAGGGAGGGTCTGTAAGGCATAACCTATACCCTGTATACCTTTTCTTCATCTGTCCAGTGCCTCATCTGCTTGAGTTTTGCACATCCCTTTCCCTCAGCAGCTGGCTGAGGTGCTCAGCAAGTAGGAGGAGGTGGAGGCCAACCAAATCAATTGCACCTGTGTCAGGTTTTTTTCTTCATTTGGCATTATATTTTCTGATTTGAAAAGAAGCTTATTCCTACCTTTGTTCTTTCTTTCCCTTTGCTACATTTTCCTGTCATCTATGATAGTGTCTTTTAGCATTATTAAATGAGCAGAGATGCTGCTTCCCTTTTCAGTATGAGTGATCCCTTTGCACCTCCTGCAATCAGGCCACAGATGGATATAGGAAGCTGTTGTCATTCACATTATTGGGAAGCACTAGGCTAGAAAAAAGGCAGGGCCATCTTCAGTCCAGAGTCAGAAGATGAAAAGATAGCTCTGGAGCACACCAGACGGTCTGGTCCCTCATATTTAAATTCCTATTTACATTGATTTTATGCTATTGTAACAGCTGATTTCACCATAGTGAGTACATCACATGGAACATGCTCAAAATCAAGCATACGTTCCAACCAGTTCCTCTTTCTGCTTCTTTTTTAGCCCTATAAGAATGGCTAAGCTGTTTTCAGGACCCTATTCATTCCTCTAGTTTAATGATTTCTCAGCCCACAGGATGCAGTAATGAAGAATCCCATAAATCCTTCTTCCTGTAAATAAATAAACAAATGAAATGAAAATAAAAATAATAAAAAAAAATGTTTCCTACCTGATTTCAGTTTTCTTCACATACTTGCTGTGCTACCCACAAAGATAAATGAAATGGTGATATTTGTGAAGTACCGATTCCATGGCATGCATATTTAAAAACAGATGCCAGCACGTTACTCCAGTTGCAGAGAGATTAGTCAGGATCTCCCCCCTTAACTTGTTCCTCCCAGGTGTCTTGCTGGGCTCTTGCCTCTGAGTTGATTCCACTTTTAATTTTGTGTTTCTGTGAATAGCAGAGAAATGTAACAGCTGAAGGGGACAGATAAGGGACTTAGCCCACAACAGCCACTATCCAGCTCCAAATTGGATTGACTGGCTGAGTGCCCCAAAATCCTCTATGGATATGCAATTTAAAAGAAAGAAAAAGCTCCGCACACAAAGAGAAATGTGCAGGAAATAAAGAGGCCACTTTATGAAACATAACAGCTTTGGCAGTGGGTATATGATTATAGCCTTAATTTAAACAAAATAAAACGTACGTGTTTTCATGTTACCCTAAGAAAATAAGAACCCCAGCCCATTCTGTCACTTATCCTTCTACCAAATGATTTCATTTTTAGCAACACATTTCTAAAGGAAGAGGATAAAAAAGGCTGCCGCCAGCAGCCTAAAGATGAACCTGGTCTGCTTTGTTTTAACAGCAGCAGTAATGGATACTGAAGGAAAAATACAAAATAAGAGCATAACAAAACAGAAAAAAAAAAGTCCTAGAGAGAATATCAGAAGGAATAAAAATGGTTAAGGCAGGTGGTAGAGCTAAAAGAACTCCCGGTTTAGTAGGCAGCTATATCTGCATATCGTATAAGTGCAAGGCTCCCTTCATGCAGGTGAGCGCATATCTGTGCAGCATCAGCTCCTGCAGAAATCGGCTCCACTGTGTGCAGGCACTCCGTCATCTGGCTGTGGAAGGGAGACTGACTGGCAGAGCTGCCAGTCATAAGTGTTTGGGTTTTTTTCTATTTTTCTCTTGAGCTGTTTCCCCAACCAGCCTTAAATGCAAGCGGAAGTCGTGTCTTTTCAGTGCGCTGGCATCATTCTATAACCACCGAGTTGATCATAAGATTGGGATTACCCCACAACCCTTTGTCACCAGCCCAACACATCTCTGCCCTGGCAATGAGTTGTTTGAACTTGTCCCTCTCAATCACCTTCTTTTAAATTACTCTGGTTTGCTTCACCACTTGATCTCCTCATAGGATGGTGACCCCTGATCCCTTTCCAGGTATTCTGCCTGCAGCTTAACCTTTTCAGAACACTGAACTCCCATTTCCTCCTCATTTCCTTCCTACTCTGCCACAAATTTCATTGTTTCCTTCCTCCTTCTCCTTTCCATTTTATTCCATTATTTTCATGCTAGGAAAATGCAGTTTGCCCTGCTCACTGCTGAACCACCTCAGTAGTTGCTGAGTAACATAATTCAGTGGAATATGGAAATGTTTGCAGCGGCTCATTTAGCAGCACAGGAAATGTTTTGTATGAGGGCAGTACAGTGACTTACATTTGCCTGTAATAACTGGAATGCTTCCTATTTGAATGCTGTTATGTTTTGTTTTGTTTTAGCTTGGTTTGATTAGTTTTTTGTTTGTTTGTTTTTTTCCCATTTGTGATGTGCGCACAGCACAGACTAGCAAGTTGGAGGTCTTTGTGGAGGGTGGGATGCACGTCCTCAGCCCGTGCCTCTCACCGACAGCAGAGGGAGCCCAGAGGACGAGGTCAGCCCCACACCAGCCATCAGACTCAGGGTCACAGCAACTGGCCCCAGTGCTGCCCCTCGGACTGCTTGCTGAGGCGACAGCAACAGCCTAATCTGGGAACTGGAGAGATGCTATGAGTACTAGAGGAGTAGGGTGTGTTATTTTTTTGTCAAAACACCAGCTGGTACTTTCCCTGGCCTTGCTGATTGCTATTTCTGCGTATATACAGGGTGGCAGTATGTATATATATGCGTATATACATATACATATGTGTATGTATATTCAGGGTAGCAGGGCCAAGGCTTGAGCTTAAATGACTCTCATCCCTCAAGGACACATGGCTGAGCAAAGAAGGGCCATGCTCTAAATACACTGAAATAGGCCATGTACTGTGTCTGCAGCACACTTCAGGTCTCATGTCCCCATGTCCAGGGGTATGTGAGGGTGCAAGCCTGCGTGGCCCTGCTATGTGCCTGGGCACAAGCCCAGGAGCAGCAACAGATACAAAGAGCACAATAACACTGTTGGATAGAGAAAATTCTCAGTTACAAAACACTATTTTTCAGCGTAGTCACCAGAATAAACTGTGCATTTTCACCAGCAATGAACAAGAGCCTGAATTCTGTGCTCATAAACATCTGTACCAGGGGAGGTGACCCACTGCCACTACTGCTGCAACACAGCATCCAGAGCCTCACTGTGCTCACATTTGCTGTTTGGTCTCCATAAACATTCAGCAAGCATTGATAAATGTTACTGGGTGCCATTTTTTCCACATGGAGGAATTCAGTGGCACACCTGTGCTTCATCTGCACTGCCATATCAGATGCCCTTGTGTCAGAATGCCCCTCTGCTGCCATCAGTCACACAGCAAAAACATGAAACAGAATACTGCTGGAAAGGTTCAACTTCTAGTGACATATCACCAACATCCATCTCTGATGTTGTGTGCTGACATCATGAAAGAGAAGGTATTACTTTTTTAGCAGCCCTTGTAGTAGCATCATCAGTGAAGCCATTATCTGGGACCATGCAGGTCTCAATATAGTAGTAATTTTTTTTGTTGTTGTTTTTTATCACGTGTACTTTTTTATGTCAGAGTATTTACATAAGAAATACTCATTTGTCAGTTCTGATCATTTTTCAACTTGATTTTTTAGCCTCACACAATCCAGAGAAGGTGGGCAGGAATTGGGTCACAGGAATCCTGGAAGAGACTGTTAAGGACCCAAGAGAGACCAGGATGGCATTTTCCTTCTACTTGCTATTTTCATTTACCTTGACTGTGCTATTTGTCAGTCCTCTACTAATAATTACAATAATATTCACAACATCTCTGGAAGTATTAAGGTGTGGTTTCAAGATTTTCCAATACCATTCATTTCAATAGAATAAGAAATTCAAACTTCAAAATCAAACTTTATCCTACATATGAAAATTTTGTATTTTACATCTGTATTTAAAAAATACAGATATTATGCCTTGAATCTGGAATGTAGAAAACAAGCTGCCTTCATATTCCAGCAATAAAAATAAAACGTCACGAACTCTATCCATACATGCCATCTGTATAAGCTATGCACATGCATAGAGCTCAGCCTTCACAGCTGTTAATAAATATGTATTTTACATTTAGCCAGTAACTGTTGTTCAAGATTTCTTTCCAGATGCCCAGGGATGAGTTCACATCACTTTGATTACAGAGTAATGCATTCTCCATATCAAAAGCTAGCAAAAGGAACTCCTTTGATAGCAAAAGAGGCGGCCGGTGGTGATTAAAACAAGAAAATGTCCTGGAGAGATGAGTGAAGCAAGCATCAGACCCTGATCAAAGCAGAGGTGCTGCAGGCAACGTAAGGTTAGCAGGGAGAATCAGTGTCTTTTATTAGAACAACTTGTGATATTGGAGAAAACGGACTGCACTTGACGCAAAGGCCTTTCTTCAAGTCTGTCATTTGGTCTGATATAAAGCATTATATCTCTCTCTATCTGTTGCTTCTCCTGCATTTGCAAACCCCTCCTGAGACAATAGTCCTCCTTTTACAGTAGAAGTAATCTTTCTGACAGACATGATTGATAACACACTGTCTAACAGTTTATAGGAATAATTTAAGTTCCAATTATCTCAATACAGAAATGCAGCTCCCAAAGATAATTTATTTGACTTGTTGAGAGAGAGCTCTGTTAAAGAAAGAAGAAATGGAAAGCTGAAAGATGCATTTGTCAAAGCCCAACACTTAGAATCCAACAATGGCAAAAGCCAATTTTCCAGCATTAACCATAGCACAAAGCTGTCTGATGTCTCTCTCACAGTCAGTCTCTGGCTTCGTGCAGTTTGATTGTGGTGACATCAGACTTTTATTTGCACTACCTGACTATCTGGTTGCCTGACTAAATAAGATGAAAAAAGCATTTTCTCACTTACTCCTGAGAGCTGCAAGACTGACAAGAAACACATCTGAAAGCATACAGAGAGCCACAAAGAGCCCTGTCCATCTCACGTGAATAGGGCTTGATTCTCAGCATTTCTTCATCTCTCAGCAGCAGCTTCCTCCTGCTTGAGGACTTGTGCCCTTTTTGGGAAAGGAAGCTGAGCTGAGGATGAGATCCTGAGCTACTTGTGATACTGGGAGAAGAATGGCGTAGGACAGGGATAGGGAAGGAAAGGATTATCTGAGTATTTTTGCAAAGGTAGCATTTGGTGGAGATAGGCAACAACTTGGAGAAGAGCAAATCCTGAGTTCTCGTTCAGGCTATGTAGGGATATGAAATTAACTGTAGGGTGGGAATTGGTTTGTCCTTAAAATCATTTGGGTGCCTGAGAGAATTCTGGGGTGGGACTGAGCCAGTGGAGGTAAGTAAAAGCTCCAGGATGTCCACGTGTGTGGTTGGTGAGATGTGTGATTGAATCTGCCTCCCCATCAGCAGGGGTGCCAGAGGCTCCTTGGGGGAGGGAGCAAGACAGGGAAGAGTGGGGCTAAATGATAAGCCAAGCTGTTATTTTTTATGATACTAACATGAGAAGTTCCATGAAGCATTCTGATCGAAGGTAAGGCTGACATATGCTCCAGCTGCAGATCTGCCAATTTGCTTTCAAACTGTGAGAAGAAGAACATTTTCACCACTTTACTGAGCTGCCAAGCAGGCGGGCAAGCAGGAGTGACAGGGAGCAGCTGACTAATTTCCAAATGTCAGGGTTTGCTTTTGACTCTCTCTCCCCCCCTCCCCCCCAGCTGCACAGAGGCGGGCTGCCTGCTTGTGACCGCAGTGCCTTGGGCAGCAGAACTGCTCATGCTTTCTGAATGTTGACTACAGACACTTCACATTGCTCCCTGACATGTACTGAAGTCTTGTCACAAAGTAATCCCTGAGGAATCTATTTCTCCAGGGACGGCTTTCTCCAATCTGTGTAATATTGTGTGAGGAGCTTCTGCAAAGACCTGTGCAAATATCAGCTGTGCTTTGCTTGTCAATGGAGAGCTGAGCTCTTGACACAGATGCTGATTTGTGCAGTACCAACATGTATCCACTTACTATTTTATGGACAGATAAGGCGCATTGTCTACAAGAATCTTCAGACCTACTACACATACATAGTGTAATAATAACATCTCCAAATGTATTCCTTTTCACAGACAGAAGACACAGCATTTCCCAGAATAAAAAATCTAATAAAGCCTGTCTATCCAATCACCCCATATTCCTCCTGACAAACACGCAGTGAACAAAAAAGAACTGTGACGTGTCTCTCAAGGCCTGCCCATTGCATTGGCCTGATGCATTGGCTCTGTACCAAAGCACAGTACAGAGGATGTCTTCACCAGGGCCACTGTATAGCCACAGCCTATTACCTCCAGGCAGGAGGTGGTTTGCAGGCTCCCACAAGCTGTCAGTGACAGAGGTGATTCTGTTGCTCTCAGAAGCCAGAGGTTTAGCCAGAAGTAAAGATGTAGCTCCCACAGCTGTTGAGAAAAAGTGTGTCAGAGATGTCTGCCAGTCACTGCCCAGCACAGACTGCTCACAGTGTGAACCGTCACAGGGCTCTGGCAGCTGCATCCTGCCACAGCCTCTAAGGGAACTCTCCAGGGTGGTGCCGAAGAAGTTATGTAGACTTGGGTAATTACGGAAAATGTATGTGCAAAGATACAAAGAGATGTGAGTGAAAAAATAAAAGCTCTTCACTATGTATATTTACTGAAATGTGGGAAGAATTAGGGGGATCAGAGTGCATCCTTTCCCCCGAGTGTGCTTCAGCATAACTGTTCTTATTTTTATTTTTTTATTTTTCTTCTTTTGGCTTCTTTCCGTCTTGCTGACCTTACTTAATAAGTGTTTTGAGCATCCTATTTTCTCAGCAGCAGCAAAGTTTTCATTTTCCTTTGGCACGTCTTTCTTTCTTACCTCTCTCTCATTATCACTTGCTACACACCTACCCTGATTCTGGGGCAATATTCCCTCAACAAGCACTTGACGTTTCCTTGTTCTTCCCCATTTTGTTGCTCCAGCCAAAGCCCCAAGGTTTTCTGAGCTCAGCTCCTTCTTCTTCACAGAATCCTTACCCTCAGAAGAGGCTCTTCTTATCTCTTCTTTTCTTCACTACTTCTTTTTCAATGCCATTATCTCTCCTCCACCAACAACAAAATCACCACAAAGCTGTCCTTATGTTTTTCATTTTTATTTTTCAACCCCTCCTGAGACTCTCCTCATTGCATTTCCCGTAAGGAACTCTGCAAAGATCACAAGACCTGCAGAAACCACTGCCGAAGTGATGAAATATGCATAGGGTCTACCTGCACTGATAGCGATAGCCCCTTCAAGCCTCCTGTGTCTGTTATGAACTCTGATGTTCACATGGCATCCTGCAAAGATGATAAACTGAGCATGGACTCCCACAGAGAAAATAAAAGCCAGAATGGCTCCCCTGGTGCTTCACATTACACCGAGGCTTCAGAAAGACAGGGATAAATATATTCAACCTTTGCAAGACAAGCAAATACAGCAAAATGTTCCAGAATGATTCATTCAAAGGAGTTTCAGGAGTGCAATGGAAATACACAGCACTGGGTTAAGATGCAACAGCAAGGCAGAACAGGGTGGCATAAAACTTCGGAAACCTCACAGCAGAAACAGCAGACAGAGAGGAATTAGAGTGCAGAAATTTAAAGTTAACCCAGCTATTGCATATGTAGGCAGTCAGAACCAAAGAAAGCTTAAAAAGACTGAAGTCTGTCTCAGTACCTTGACACCCTGGGCTCTCTCAGTGCTTGTCCTTAGACTATAAAGTGTCTGATATCCTCAACCCTTTGCAGTTTTCTTAGTTTTTTGGCCTATATTGCAGTCATCCCAAAGTAGGTCTAGCATGGTTTAAGTTGCAGAGGACATTCATAAGGGAATATCATTGCAGACAAGGCTGTAGTCTTTTTGTAAATCCTAAAATCTTAAAGTAGTTAGCAATTTCCCAGTCAGTGACATAAATAAATCATATGAGAAAAGTGGGATGGAAATGAGTTCAATCTTCAGGTGACATTTGAGAAGAAAAAGAGGTCAGACACAGCTTCTGTCTTACTAAAGCTGGGACAGGAGAATGTCATCTTACTGTCCTCAGACAGATTCTAAGGTAATATCCATGGATCTATCCAAGGCAACGGTGTGAAACAGCCTCAAGATCTCCTGTCCTGTAGCATGAGGCAGTGTGAATGCACAGCACCTACACCTCATTTTCTGACTGTCTCACCCGGGCTACAAAATGATGTGCATGATACCACTGCTGGCATTCACATATGCAATTTATTTGGCAGGTGAAACTCCTGTTCAGGCAATGGACTCAGTTTCATGCAGCTTGTTTTCTCCACAGGCCCATTACCACATACAGTTTTAATTCGATTTTTCTACTGTTTTTATATAACCATTTGCTTCTCCTCCAAAAACAGATGATGACAGCTGAACAAAAATTTATTCCAGTATGACTTCAATAGAGCTTTGTTCAGTAATGTGTTTAGCCTGGATTGGTAGTGCTTCCTTCCTATCATTTTTATGTTTCTGGTTCTGATCAATTAATCAGTTGTGATGCTAGCTTCTTGATAAACCAACAACACAGGAAAAAAACAAGGTCTAATCTTCTCTTACAGCTCTGGGCTCCCTACCTCATGAGCATGAAGTATGAAAAGATGTACTAATACCACTATTTTTAGTCATCTTTGAACCTACGTTGTTCTTGTTTACATTTCACTTGTGTGTTTAATTGAGTGGCTTCTTATTTATTTATCCTTTATTTTATTTTTCACTTAAGTACCAGTCAAAATGAAGCAATGCATGGTGATGGGGAAAAATTAGCATACAAGTAATGTTTTAAAGAATGCAGTTGTGTAGTGCTGTAGACTGGGAAGAGAGGAAAAGCCAGAGGGGGATAAAGCTTTCTTCAGGCTTGTCTGGCTCTGTCACCTGAGAGGACAAAATTAAGACAGCAGGACACTGCCGGTCTGCACTTCCACTGCCATCTGAGAAGTGCCCAAGGGGAGCTGCACTTTGCTGGCTCAAGCTATTTGCCTTCCCATCTGCTCAAGTTGATTTAGAGAAGTGCACTATGCAACCTGCTATATATTCCCACAGTGCTGATGGTCAAATGGATATGGCAGCACACTTAATGCTTCTGGGAGAAGTTTTGAGGAAAAGGAGGGATTGTTTCAAACCAGGCTTTTCAGTCTGCAGTGGTAAAGATATTGCAATATGTCAATTAAAAAAAAGAAAAAGAAAAAGGAAAAGGAAACGTGAAAGGGAAAGGGAAAGGGAAAGGGAAAGGGAAAGGGAAAGGGAAAGGGAAAGGGAAAGGGAAAGGGAA
>JAPSGF010000056.1:388755-469413 GCA_035772895.1 Perdix hodgsoniae | reverse complement strand
ACCTGTCAAGTTGGCTGGTGTATATCAAGAGGAAGAAAGGAATGCAGCTTTCTAACACCGCATTAAGGTTAGGGAGTTTTCTTTCTGGATTTTGGATGGCAGGTGAGAAAAGATGCACTAATAATCCAATGGGATAAGGCAAGCTGGAAAAATAATGATGATGCACTGCTCTGGCTGAAATATGCATGTCCATAAGCTTTTCCAAGCAGCTGTCATTTGGGGGGGGGGAAGAAAAAAAGGAAAAAGAAAAAAGGGAGGAGAGCTAGGAAGAAAAGCAAATAAATGAACACTGCTTGCTTATAGTAAGCAAAGATAGCAGAGGGCAAACTGAATCAGTATTTTTTTGCTGTCAGACACTCTCAGCCCTGAAAGACAAGGGTTTTCTTGATGTTTTAAATCTACAGTAGGAATGGTTTGAAATACATTCAGTGCTATGAAAGCTAATAACACTATTTAATTTTTCACATTGAATCTCAGCAGAGGTCAGATCTCTAGAAATTCGGGAAAAAAAAAATCTTCTTGACTCTAATTTACAAAGCATTAAGATGCAGAGCCTACCGTCTTATGTACCAATCCGTGTAGCATTGAGTAGATACAAATAAAGAGTGGGGAAAGATTCAGATGTAAGCTGGTTTAAGATAATTGCCAGCGAGTCTGATGAGACCGAAATCATGAAAAGGCCACGCGAGGCTGTAAACAAAGCCAGAAACGACACGAAGCCCTAACTCTAACGATAAAAACCACTGCCATCTCCTTACTTCTCCAACAGAAACCTGCACAAACCGACCGAGGTTGCGGCGATGGGACCCCACCTTTAACCATCTGCTCAGAACCACCCGGTTATGCAACGGCAAAGACAGTAATGGGAAACAAAGGGTGCGCAGCTCGCGCTCACAACTGGCACACGACCGCTGTGTGCGAGGGCGGCCGGCACGCAGGCAGGCAGGCAGGCAAGCAAGCAGGCAAGCGGGCGGCGCGGGGCCACCCCTCCCGGGCGAGGCCCGGCCTCGCCGCAGACAAAGCCCGGGGCCCGCCGCGAGCACCTGCGCTCCGCCCGCCCCCGCCCCTCCGCCCCTCCGCTGCCCCGCGCGGCGCCCCGCTCCCCTCCGCGGCCCGTAGGCGGGGCGGGCTCCGGGCGGCGCCTCCCGCAGCGCGGCCGACGCGGCTCTTTCCGACGTTCGCCGCCGCCGCAGCATGAGCGGGCCGGGGCTGCTGGGGCCCGGCGGCGGCTCGGGGCTGCCGCCGCTACCCAAGAGCTTGAGCGGGCTGCTCAACTCCTCCTCCTCCGGCGGCGGCGGTCAGGGCGGGCGCTGGCGGGACCTGGAGCGGCTCTACGCGCAGAAGTCCCGCATTCAGGACGAGCTGAGCGGCGGCGGCCGGGGCTCGCCGCGGCCCCCCAAGCCTCCCAACCTGGACGCGGCGCTGGCTCTGCTCCGCAAGGAGATGGTGAGCGGCGCTGGGACGCGGGGAGGCCGGCGGCGGCGGCGCGGAGCCCCCGGGGCGAGGCGGGCGGGGACGGCGGACGTGGCGGGCGGGACTCGGCGCGGCGGGGGGTGCCGCCGCTCGGCGGCCGGGCGGAAGGGCGCACCGGGGGCACCGCGACGCCGTGCGGAGCCGCCGTGCGGAGGGCGAAGGGAGCGGCCTTTGCGTGGCGGCCGTGGGGCCCGCGGGGAGGTGGGCGCGGGCTGGGGCGGCCAGAGGAACCCGGCGGCTGCTGCCTGGGCTCGGGGCGGTCGTTCGGAGAAATGCCGTGGGGCCCTTCGGCGAAAATACCCCGGGGAGCTGAAGGACGCCGTGGTTATTTTCCACGCTCTCAGAATGCGGAGCTGCTCAATGAACGCCCTGTTCGGTGACAGCCACCTGAACGTGCCACCCATCTCAGAACGCCGTCCTCTAAAAGAAAAATGAGCACTGATTCATTTAGCTGGGGTGAAGGACGCTTGGGCGCAACTTTCCTCAAGACCTTGTTTTGGTTCTGTAACGCAGCGTTATTAGCACAGCTCCTCGGGGCGGTCTGGCGCACCTTTGGGTTCAGCACCCGAGTGGGTGTTGGTGTTCTGCTGATGCCAGATGGCTCCTAATGACTAATGAACCACTTCAGTGTTACGCACTTCACGTTCGGAAGCAATGTACAATGTTGCTGCAAACCTGCCCGTCCTAAGGCTTCTTTTACCGTGGTGGGAAGGTGTTTGAACTGAAAAAACTGTTGGAAGACCCTTCTGTGGCTTTAACAGGAATGTGCAGCGTGATGAATGCTTAGTCTGTCACAGATGCTTCAACAAATAATTCCAGTGCAGCTTAAAATGGCCTTATATCCTCATTTGCCCCAAAGGATGGGAAGCATGAGTGCCCATCCACCGCAGGGCTGTTCTTCTGTAGTAGTGTAAAGGGATCCGAGGATATGAACTTGTGTTTATCTTTTCTGAAAAAGCAAAGCTAGCTCCTATAAAAATCTAATTTATTTTTCCTAATGGGAAATCAAATGAGATGCTTGTTAAAATCATTTGGCGCTGGAATTCCCCTTTGATAATCTGTTATCCCTGATGACAATTTGATTTTTTATTTTTTTTTCCTTCAGAAGTGTTTTATCACAAACACACTGAAGACTTTGAAGCAACAGCCCCCTCAGTTCCAGGTGTGCTCCTCTGTGGCCTATACAAACTGACTGTACCCTCACGTACTGATAGGCTACCTTTCATCATGGGGATAATAGCACGTTGTTATCTGTTTTCAACGTTCTTCCTTTCACCAATCAAAGATAGCATTACACCTGAGCAATGAGCTCACTTCAAAGTTTCAGTACTGAATGAGGAAGCATCTTTCCCTGCAAGATGTTCTGCGCTGGCTTTTTGATGAGGAGAGTGGTGAATTTACATGCTGGGGGAGGAAGGGCATCACAGAAAAATTCATCTCAGAACTCTGATCTTGAAGAGAACTGTTGATAGCTGGGGGGTGCACGCTATGTAGCCTCGTAGGTGCTAGGAGAGGAATCTCTAGAGTCAAATGCAGATGAGTTGGGATTAAGGACATTATGCTTGTGCTAGCAAGCTTGGATGTTTCTTCAGGCTTTTGATATGTCAGAATCATACTTGAAGGTTGTGAAGAGCTAGCAGCTGTGGTTTTCTCAGTAGATCTGCTGTTCTTGTCTGATTGACACTGGTGACAACTATGGATGCAATATATTACATATAACTACTTGGTGCTAGGACTTGCTAAACTGTTCTGCTGATCAGTGTCTAGCTTGGAGATTACAGCTAAGAGCAGAACGGCCTGTCACTCAGTGCACTAAAGTGCTGCACTAAGCAGAGACAGGAAAGCTGTTGCAAATTTGTGTGCGCTCCTTTGAAGACAAAGATCTCGCATCTGGAATCTCTTCTGTCTCCATGCCGAATTTTCCTGCTCAGTTCATTCCATGTTCTCCTAATCACTCTGAATAATTCTTCACCAGTCTTGTCTTTCAGACAGACACTTAGTGTTGATGCAAGTTTCCCTAATCTTCCTCGTGTTTACATATAACAGTATTGAGTCCAGCTTCACAGAATTCTTTTACTTGAGGTGAGCAGTTTGTTTAGATGGGGCAAGCCAAACTTCATTAGCTGCCAGCCATAAAGGCTGATCTTCAGACTTTATTCTTGGGCAGGTAAACATTCATTAGCTTAATGTGTCTGATGAAATTACTTCAAGTATGACTAAAGCAGAATGGGTCTGGATATGGTGCATATACTTACTTTTGTTTGCCCCTGTGCAGCCCTTTTGGTCCAAGTGCTGATCTCCTGTCACAGAGTACATGAAGGCTAGCAGGCACCGTTCAGTGAGTTCTGCTTGCTTGGCTTGCTGCAGACTGTGCACTTAAAGAAGGGGAGAGAAAGCAGTTGTCTTCAATTATGGGGAAAAAAAGAGATGGGGAAGAAGAGCAGCAGAAGATCTGAGGGTAATGAAAGGCACATCTGTAATCTGCTGGCAGTTCAGTATAACGTTTCATACCTTATCCTGTCTGTGCCTAAGAGGCAGAAGTATTGATGTCCTGGTCTGTAGGAGGCATGATCATGTCTCTGCTTCTTGACCTGACCAGGTAATACAGCTTGGCTCTGAAAGACACTGTATCCTGTTTTTCTAAGGTGGAGTGGTGATGTGGTGTGCGATGCTTGTTTTTCCTCCTCCCATCTTTAGATAAAGGAGCTCATAAGGTAGGGCAGGCCAGGAGGGACCTCAGGAATGCCAAAGAAAGATCTTCATCTAACTTCTTGTGGTCTTCTTTTGTGCTGAACGCATCAGTTCTTAGAATTTCAATATGTAAGGAAAAGTTTTTTGACGTAAGAGTTCTCATTCTGTGTAAAATACACTCTCCCCTTCCTCCCATTTTCAAATGTGAATTATAGCAGGAACTGCTGACAGACTGAAGCTTGCTAGGTGTAGCCAGTCAGCTTAACGCTAAAATTCAGGCGTAATAGATACTTGAAAAAGTTACATTGGGCAGAAGTTTTAATTTACTGCAAGAGAAAACTTGAATTTGATGTGATCTCACCTGGATAGGTGGAAATGTCAAAGAAATTCTTCATTTTGTAACCCCAGAGGGAAACCACTTCAAGCTGAATGGCCAGCTTCATTTAGTATTCAATGTAACCTACCCATTTTTGTGCCTGAAATAAAGATGTGGGCTACAGGGTAACTTCGGTGTTGCTCCAAGTCTTTATAATTAGACTCAGACCTAATATTTTAGGACATATGGGACCCAAAATACTTGATGACAGATCAGGCCAATGCATGTAAAATTCCAGGAGTACCCAAAGGAATCTTGAGTAGCATGTAAAAATGTTCAAAGGTTTGCAGACTGTAATGCACACCCTTATCTCATTCAGCTTTAGTATTGCTGCCTTCAGGTGGCATGTGGTATTGTGTTAGATATGGTTAACTGTGTAAAGGCAGAGAAGCTAGCTGCCTGTGTGTGTCAATATAGAACAGAAAACTGAGCAGAGAGACTCAGCCGTGAAGTGAGAAACCAGTCAGAGCTGCACTTGCATATTGTTTTTTCATTTGGGCAGCTCTAATCAAGATGAGATCTGTAAAAGACATACAGCAATATGAGAAAAGTATGTCTTCCACGTTGCATGTAAAAGCATTATGTTGCAAAGAAAATAGCACTTGTAATATTTTTAATTTCTCTTCCACTCCTTCCCCATCAGGTTGGCCTTCGGCAGCTAGATATGTCACTTCTGTGTCAGCTGTACTCCCTGTATGAATCCATTCAAGAATATAAAGGTGCCTGCCAAGCTGACTCTAACGCAGACTGCACGTATGCTCTGGAAAATGGCTTTTTTGATGAAGAGGAGGAATATTTCTAGAAATAAGAAGGCTGGTCTAATTCTTCAGTCCTACTCTTGCTACGTACAGTAAGTCACTAAGAATGACTGGAATCTCTACGGATGGATCTCTTCTTGAGGAGGAGCACCCAGCTATCCTAACTTGCATTCAATTCACTTATTCTAACATGCTGTCAGCACAAGTTACTCATGCAAATACCACTTGACGAAAGTGCTGTACTGTAACTTCTGAAGAGTCCTCAAACATGTTTGACAAGGGTTTTCAATGTAATTTGCAAGGTGGGTGTTTTCAGCTTGCAAACACTGATAGCTTATAACTGGAATTTTAATCATAGAAGACAGTAATGACTTCCTGATCTGTAGTAACTCCTTGGGGTGGGGGAAGCCTCCGCTGTGGTGTAAATAGCTATAGGTGATTTTGTTCTAAAACAGTGTTGATAAATGCAGTTTGAACAGGCATCTGGATGCACGCACATCCTCAGCTCTACTAAGCTAGTTCTGCTCTTATCAGCTGCATCCAGTTTTGTACTGGGTGGATTGTTTACACAGTTTAATTTTTTTTTTTTCTTAAGCTAATTCTGACTTCCTTACACCCAGCTTACAAGCTGTACATGTGATACTGAATGCTATCAGCAGTTTTTTTCTGTTGATCTAATTCACTTTCTTGGTACTGCCATTTGGCATTAATTTTTATACAGTTGTCTGGATTTCTGGCAAAACAGCTCTTTGACCTGCTAAACTCTGTTCTGAAATGGTTTGCTTAGCTTTTACTGTACTGCAGAGTAAAAGCACAGAATCAAACATAGTCTGTCTGCCACTGTGTGGCTTGGAATAACGTGAACTCTTGTGCAAGTGTTCTGGATCATATGAAGGAGACCTCTCATATGACAAAATGGGACAAATTGCAATATTTTGTATTGGGTGAACTTTGTTTCTGTAAGGTAGATTACAGCTCTTTTTAAAAACGCAAAATAAATATTTTGAGCACATACTTTGCATACGTTAAAACTTTTTATACTGACTTGTTCTTTGAAGTATAACTTATTTTTGTTCTCGGAACTTAAAGCACTCAATTTTCTTTTTAAAATTTCATAGCATGTACCTGTAATGCTTAATTAGTGTGGAATACATGAGTTGCCAACTATCTTACTCTTCCCTCATTTCTGTTTTAAGTAAAAACCAGCTCCCAATGTGATTTTCATTTAACTTTCATTTTAAAAATGCTGTAAATCACAGTGCCTGACTCATGACACAAGCTAATAATAAGGGCTTAAAGCTCAAAGGGTTTTTGCATGGTTTACGTCTGGCATGCATACAGTTTACAGAATGAATTCAAAATCAATTTCTGGAGTAGCCACTCTTAGTTTTTTTAGCAAATTCTAGGGTGTTGCAGTGATAAAAGCAAGGAGACCTTCAGGGTGGAGTTTTTGTGCATTCTCTCTAAAACTGGTTTATTTTAGTGTAATTTAATGGCCACAAGAGTAAAGACTGTGCTGTAATTGTGTATGTGTTTAAGCTCTTAAACTAGTCTGTGAAAATTGCTGGATTTCTTTTTGTTAATTCTGGTCTAATTACTTCTCTCACACAAAACTAAAATAAATCAGATGCAGATAATCCAAATGGCTACATCTATATTTAAACTGCTGTGTGCATGTGTGTTGTGTATATGTACACACATACATGTGCATACAACTTAATGCTTTGACCTAGGAATGTATCAGCTTCGAATATAATTTGCTGTGCTTTTGGTATTTATATGAGGCTTTTTCTAGTCTGTTGAAATACTGCTATTTTCTTGCTTTTCCTGAAAAATAAAAAGCACGGTGTTTAGCAGAGCTTCTTCATGTTTGTGTGTGTGTTAATTTGTCATTTCAATACATCCAGCACCCCCAAAGACTTCTTTGAATTCAGCATAGAAAATCCTGTCTCTGCAAAAATCGAAGGTTGTTTTACAGATGCTTATGCAGTGCAATTCCTGAGAAGTCCCAATGGTGAGAATGGACTTAAGCAAAATTCATAGTTTTCTCTTAAATGAAACTTAAAGTTAGCAATGGAAATCATCTGTGCTTTTTAATGCATCATGCTTTTGAGCTAGGAAATGTGGCATGTACCAAGAGAAACATAAATGTCTCAAGGAATTATTCCACAATGCTGTTTGTACTGGAAGAAGGATGGGCTTTTAGGACTTGCAAAGGTTTTTAGCACTTTCAAGACCACCTTGCATAGGAGGGAAGTTGTGGTCCTTATTCCTAAGCCATATTTAAACACAGTGATGGCTGGCTGGCTAGTGAGAAGTTTTTAAAAAATAATAATAAATTTAAGTCAATAAACAGTTGTTCCAGAAGCATAATTCCATGCCTGTTGTTTTGGTTACTGAGCTGTCTCTTTACCACATTACAACAACATGAGGTAGGGGAATTCTTTTGAAAGAGAGATACTTGGTGGGAAAGTATAGCTTCAATACTGAATAACTGTTACATGCAGCTTCAAGTCAGAGTTTGGTTATATGCATGATCAAACAAGCTGTGTTACTATACAAGCTTGCTGCTTTCAGTCCAAACCATGTAACAACGCTTTTTCCCATTTTTCCTCTATAACCCCAGTTTACATGTGTGCATTTGCTTCTTGCTCTCCAGTTTTACCAGCAGGTCCTGGTTCAGCCATGCTGGTCTCTTGCCTTTCTTCCTGAGTTCTTGCATCTAGGGATAGAGGGTTCTTGTGCCATAAAGACAGCTTCCGTAAAGATCTGCCAGCTCTGCTCTGCTCCCTTGTTCTTTAAGACAGATTCCCAGGGGTTTTATTGATTGACTCCCTGAAGAACTGGGAGTTGGCTTTCCTAAAAATAAGCTTTCTGATTTTATTCTTTGCCTGTCCAGTATCACTCATGAGCATCAACACCCCTGCAGTGCAGGCAGCTTCCAATCCTGATGTCACCAATCAGTTCACTTATGCTGGTGAGCAACAAGTCCAGCAATGCATCCGTCCCCCCTGGAGGGGTTGTCTATTACCTGGCTCAGGAAGTAGTCCTCGGTACATTCCAGGAGTCTCCTGGATTGCCTACTTTACCATCGTTTCTCTCTGTACCAGCAAGAATGAACAAAGCTGTAAACAACACAACTGATTTCACTTTGTTTTCTGTAAAGACTACAGCCTTTTCAGCAGTTTTCTCTAGAAAAATGTCCGAGGTTAGCATGCTACTGCAGTCGTAAAATGGGGACAGCAGCTAGTTAAAACAATGAAAATGAATTATGTGTCAGTAAGTACACAATATTAAAGGATCCTTGACTGACTCACTTTTGCAGCATCTCCCTTAAAGTAAAGTGAATGAGCGTTAATGTTTAGTCAGCTACACAGTCACTGAGGCTGCAACGTACAGTGAACTCTAAAGATAGCTAAAAACGTACCCCTTGCATCTTCAGCCTCCCTCCTTTGTCATAGCTGTGTATCTCACCATGACATGGAAAATACATGCTCTCCCACCAGAGCTAGCTGTGCTGGATGCAGGCATACCTGGTGAGAATCACAGATTCTTCAACCAATCATCAAGGTTGGAAAAGGCCTCCAGGATCATCCAGTCCAACCGTCCATCTATTGTCAATATTTCCCCACTAAACTATGTCCCTCATTACCACGGAAAGCAGACAGGAGCTGTGTGACAGATGGGAGCCCTCAGCCAAAGGAAAGCTTCACATGAAAATGTGAGAAAAGACTTTTTCATTCTATTCAGAATAGGGCGTATATGACCAAGTGATACCATACAACTCCTAGGCCACATGGTCAGCTTAGCCAATGCTACTTTGGAGAAGGCTGACAAGAAAGCAGGAAAAACATCCTGCAGCTCAGCAATAGAAAGCTTTGTAAAGTGGCTAAGAAGGTGATCAGCTGTTGTGAGCTCTTCACTAGTCTTCCTCTAGAGTGTCTACATGTGGGGTAAAAGGATTAGAAATGGAATTACCAGGTCTGTGTCGGCTGTTTGAGGGCTTTTTGACAACGTACCTTCATTTTATTGCTATGACAACTGCAGTCGTATGGTCATAATTAAATCACAGTCCAGTTTTGAAATGTTCAGAGTCTGCAAACAGAAGAATCGTGAAATAATGCTCTACTCAAGAAGTCAAGTGTCATAAAATAAAAAGGATGGCTGATGTGCTTGACAGCTATAAGAGATGGCATTTAGGTCCAAATTCAGTTCCTGAGGAATTCCTGCCAGTTCTATAGGTTTTAGTGGGATGGAGCTGGAATCAGGAGCCTTGTCCTGAAATCAGAACTGCTGCTGCATGGTATCTTCATCAACCTATGCTGACATAGGAGAAGTGTTCAAACAAGCAGTGCAAGTATTTTCAAAGGTGGTGATGAAATTTGCCAGATAATCATTTGAATAGCCTATAAAAATGATTAGTGTTGCTTCACAGAAAGTTTTCCAGTAAAGGTGAAACAAAATAGTATTCTGCTTACAGATGGCATGGAGTCATCTTTCAGTTTGCTTTCAAAAGGTAAGGTTTTAATGCAAGATTTGGTCACGTGAAATTGAAAGACTGGGGGAATGATAATGCTCAAAATTTGCAAATAATAATTTAGTTCCGAGTATAGGTAACAGATTATTTTCCATAGCTTTTTAAAATAAGTTGATTAAAAAAAAAAAGTTTGTATTTCCTCATAAATGATTGTTTGCAAAGTTTTAAATGCAACAGAGTAGCAAAAAACCCAGAATCTGTGTGAGTTAATCAAGTAGTGTCTATTTACTAAGCTGAGGCTTTACCTAGCATTTAATCTGGTTCCTCAAGAAACACAGCTAACGTAACAACTGTCCAAGCACCTGCTGTCAGTCTTATTGCTATTAACTAAATTTGATGTGATAGAAGTCACAAAGTTTGTAAGTCACAAAGTTTGTCTGTTTTTGCAAACCTTGTAAAACATAGCCACTGGTAGAAGAAAGACTTAGTGCTGCTTTGGCTGCCAGGATCACAGGTGAAATTCATGTTTTCCTTTCTGTATGGGTCAACAGCAGCCAGAAAGCAAAAACTGGGTGATTGCCTGGAGCTCTCCAGCAGCCTGGGTGCCTGCTGCATCTTTCCTAGTTCTGCCTGCCAAGACCAGGGGGGTGGTGTGGGAAGGTGGAAGACTGCAGCGTGTCTGTTGGTGAGCATAAGAACTGGGTCTGTTGCATGGGACAAGAGGCTTAGGGGAGACTTTGGATATTACTTTTTGGACTAAATGGGATGTTGGAAGGTGTGAGTGTTGTGGTGAGGAATGTCAGTGCTTTTGGAGGACAGAGGTAAGTGAGGTCTGGAAGGAGATGCTCAGACACATTTAGTTTCACTAGCTTTGCTGCTCACAGCTTGGGAGATTTTTCTTGTCATTTTCCAACAGGTTTTAAAATCTGGGTGTACACTACTTGTCATGGATTTCTAATGTTGAAGTTATTTATTGCAGATACATAGTTTTGCTTACCTGAAAATAAAGCATTTTATTTACATTGCTGTCTAGCTAAAACCATTAGTTTTATTTATGGAATTGATTGTTCTGATTGTTCTGTCAGCAAGGGGAACAAATTTCCTCACTCTGTCATTCAGCTGACTGCTAGTCAGAAATGTGAAATGGGTGGGTTAACAGGTGTACCTGCCAGAAGGAGTCCTATCATCAGGGCTGTTTTCTTGCCCAGTGTGCAGCTTTGTGCCTTTGAGCCATTTGGAAAGAATTTACTCCCGCTTTATTGAGGTCTGCCTGTAAAGAATACATCACCACAGCAGTTTCAGGTTCATATTCCTTTCCATTTACTAAATGCACTTACTAAGAAAACAACTCCTCAGGTGTGTATTTGCTGGTTTCTCTCAATCTATTAAATTTAACAACACTGCATGACGTAAGGAAATAACTTGTTCTTAAAAGAATAATAATTAATAGTGATATAAACTAGAGCTCTGTCTTATTTCAGAAGTATTCTTATATTGATTTTAACATTTTCTGAAGTTTTAAGGCTCCATACGCTTTGTGGTAAGGCTCCCTACCAAGCTGTTCTGAATGGCTTTCTGGATATTCTAACTCCATAATCAGCTCTACAAGCACACAGTCTGTTGCAAAGGGCTGGCTTCTTTGGTATTCTGAGGTTAAAATAATCTGTGAAATCTGTATACATTGTTTGTACACAGTGACAAGCTACCCCAAGATCAGATTGTCTGGAAGAGCAGACATAGCTCACAATGTAGATTTGCTCAAGGGCAGATGTAATTGATTAAAATGTAGGTGAGTCTTGATTTGTGCTGGACTGGCGCCTGCTGCTTGCAGGGCAATTAAGCTTCATAAGAAAGCAGCAATATTACTGTAGAGAGTTCTCACTTCAGAGGGCCAGCAGTGAATTTGGCCATTTGTTTTTAAATGAAAGGGTAATTTTGGAGGGGATGAACATCTACTGCACAAATGTGTCGCTTTTATTTATTTATTTATTTCTTCCTTTCATCCTTTCTATTCAGAAAAATTCATTAGATGGATGTGGAAACAAACAGCATTGGGTAATCAAGTTCACATCTGATTTCAGAGGAATGTGCTTTTAGCAATAGAATTTACATTTTTCAGATAAGGTTGGTATGTAATTTAAAGAGACAAAACTATTTCCTTTTGAAATACACAGGCTCGTGACTACTTCCAGTGAGTTTTTGCCAGGGTTTTAAATGCATTAATGCTGCAACATTATTAAAATAATGTATTTAAGATAATGCAATTTTTGAGAATTCTTCAGTGTAAATCAGAGAAATCTCTTACAGACTGTGGATTATTAGAACTTAAAACATGAAACCAGAGCAGACTACGTTGGTTGCTGTTGGGAATTGTCAGTGCGTAGAGTCCAGATATGTGTCAAAGTGCTGCCTTAAATTTGTGGTAGCAGAAGTAGTTCAATCCTTCTCACAGCGCTAAACATTCTCTTTTAGAAATCTCAAGCATTTCTTCCATGGGTCAGAAACTTCCCTGTGATTATCTGGCTAGACACATGAGTAATAGTTTTAGAGCTCTTTTTGGCTCAGGATACCAACCACTGTCACAAACAATAAAGTTGCCTGCCTGCATCCTACCAGCTACAGCTTAAACTGTTCTGACTGGTCAACCAGCAGAACCTTTTAAATCATTTGCAAAAGGGAAACATAGTAAGGTCATCACTTCACTTACAAAAGCACCTGTAGAATACAGGCAGTAAGTTTTGTTATTTTTTTTTCCCCCCTGAACTCAACCCCTTGTCGTGTCTTCAGTTCAAATGAATCTGGGATTTAACAACAATTTGTAGCACTATTTGTAATGAAAGCCTCATTGCTTACAAGGTTGTTCTGCCTGTGTACGATACTGGAAAGTTCAGGCACTGCATACAGAGGTGAATTTATAAGAATTGAGGCAAAGTTTTGAATAAGTAAAGCAAAAAAACTTAGGACCTCGCATACAGACCATGTTACTGACAATGTACCATGGGCTATTCATGTCCTGGAATAAAGCTATTTTTGTCTTTTACATTTCACAAAAAGTAAATTACCTAAAGATTTAAACACTTGTTTTAGTACTGGCGAAGGCCATTTTATCAGAATTAGCAGAAAAAAATAACAGACTGTTAGGAAGGACATTCCACTTCTCGTAGTACAAGAATATCAAAACCCTGTTACCATTTGTTACCTTTTTGTCTCCTGAATACAGGACACCTACATTCTGAGTCCTGATATTCCTTCTTTCTTCTGTTTAATATCATACAAATCAAAGAGAATCTTTGCTAGTATCTTTGGATTACTCTTGCTCTTTTTCACTGATACTTTCACAATAAATGAGTTGTGGTAATCTCTGGGGTGGTGGGGGAAGGAATTCTCCAATCTGTTTTATGTATTTCGTTTATCTTGCCTCATGTCCTCTTCCGTAGCATTTGCTCAAGATCTGAGTTTTCATATGTAAATAGGTTTGTCTTGTCTTCAGTGCTTTCTGTGATCGCACAATGGGACTTCTTGTCCCCATGCCACTTATCGCTAGCCAGTCATTCACAAAGTCCTTTCTATTTATGTTGCAAATGGGGATTGTTCTACTGTTTGAATATAACTTCTCATAGAGAATAAAAATCTTTTCTCTGTCGTTAAATGCAGGTGTGTAGAGACAAATATGTCAATCAGTATTAGAGGAGTCAAGCATATCTCACTGTAGATGTTAATTCGTAAGAGAATCCGTTTAAAAGTGTGCCGGCTATAGAGACTTAGACTACAATTCTTTTACAAATCAAAAGGGAGTTTGTACAGATGCATTTATTATCCTGAAACAGAAATCTCAATTCACCATGTCCAGTCCTCGCATTCCATTCTAAAATAGATGCTCTAGTTTTCAGACAGCGATCATATTTTTTGTTTCAACTTAACTGTGTAAGCCAGTGTAGAAGTCTGGACAAGAATTCTATAGTAAATTAAAGATGTACAGGCTACCTTATTTATTTTGAAGTCCCATATACTTTGCAGTTGTACAGCTAAGGAATCCAAGTGATAGATTTTAATGTTTCTGTCCTAACAAAGCTGTTGCAGGAGGTAGCAGAGACTTTGAAGAATGCAACTGGAAAACAAAAAGAGGAAAGTGCATTAATAAAAATCAAGCCACCATATTCACGATGAATTTCTCATGTAAAGTCTTACATCTTCACAAAATCATACTGTTTGAATAAATTGATGTAGTTTAAAGGCTGAAAAAGCAACTGGTCATTGAACTGCCACTGCACACAGTGAAATCTAACAGGTCTCCTAATTTAGGATAGACAGCTTAACTTGGCTCTCACAAACAGGATCTCTGGTTGCCAGCCGTAACAGCCATCCAAAGTACCAGTCTGGCCTCACGGCCAGAGGAAGAACCAGATCATCCCTGGGTTCCCTTTTAGCCCTGATTCTGTACAAACAGATCACTTCCCACCAATAGCAGCAGAGCCAGCTGCCTGCTCAGGACAAAGCTGCGCACTCAGGAACAGCTGTTGCGAAGAGTTGAGAGGAGCCAGCACTTTTCAGTATAATGGCATGAGATTGCAGATGGCTATCTTCCACTCTGCCATTATAAAGAGGAAGGAGCTGTGCATGAGAACTTCCTGTTTTGCTGTCCTCCATCAGGACAAAACATAAAGGATTAAAAGCCTCTCTGAACTTACTATCAAAGAGCTCCTGCAGCTGAACTAGATTAGCATCATCATGTCGGCATTTTTATTTAATGAAAGCAGATAGGTAACAATGAGGGAAGGCAGAAATGATCTGTATACATTTTTTGATGCTGTTTTATCAAGAAGTTGTTTTTAATCTGTCTATACTTGCTGAACAAATACTTCATTTATCAACACTGTTCTTTTCATATCACTCTCTCCCAGGATGGAATAAATTCAAGATGGGTTATGGTTTCCTAGCTATGCAACTCATCTGCCATTTACACACTACGAAGTAGGAGAAATGCCCTCAGATGGAAACAGAGTCCCTTGGTATTGAAAAAGCTGATCATCAGTATGCTCAAAATGACATATAATTATGCTCTCTATCCTTCAAAGTCCAATCCATTTTTCCTGATTTTGGTACATGTGACTTTATTATGCAGTCAGTGTTTTCTTCTTCCTAGTTAGTTATTATAACATTATTGTTGGCTTTTGATTTTTGTTGATGAAAAGAATGCTGTAGTCCTATTGAGAGGAAAAGATGCTATCTCTGCTATAGCCAAGACAGAATGCATCAATGGCTTTGAAGGTTAGAATCAAATCTTATACTAGAAGCAAAGTGAGAGACCAAAGAAGGGATCAGAGTTCAAGAGTGATGCATGTCTGACAGCATCAGATGGGCTACAGGCATCCATGGCAGGAAATGGCTATAAAGGTAAAAACCTTTATGGATGCTTACAAGCAAAGTGAATTAATGGTTATAAGAAGAGAATGTAAGCTGAGCAGAAGTGTTTCTGTATCAACATTTCCCTTTCTTGTTTAAATTTATGCAATGCTACTGGATTAATTTACAAAAAAGATACCAATAGTAATACATTTTCAAAAAACAAATCCCTATGCAAGACATACCTGTCCTTTCCACCTCAAAGCCTCAAACTGCCAAATAAATTTTCCTTTCAGATAGCTGAAAGTAAGATCAGTTAATGTGTTAGCTCCCACCCCTTCGATTTTACTGAACCAATTTCAGATTTATTTTGGCACATGTAGCTGCAATAACTTAAAATTTCTTATAAAGGATTAATGATTTGCAGTATATACCCCTAAAAGTCTGCATATATGTATGCTATTCAACTGTTTGTCATCAAGGCTCAGAATTAAGGTCTCCTTTAACATAACAAAGAATTCTTTGAACATGTCAACTTTGATATTCACATTCTATGGCTCCTGGCATGTCTGTTTCAATATCTGACATTCATGGTGCTGAATGACTCCCAGAAACCTGCAGCTGAGAGGACATAATACTTTTCATCTTTTGAAGCAGACAACAACAAATTAATCCTCCCCCAAATCCTGTGATGATGGAGGTGAAATCATTTTATGCAGATACAAACATCCATAAATGAACAAAAGGTCAAGGTAACAGCTGTAGTCAGTCTCATATTCATGATAAGTAACCCTATTCTTAACCCTATTCCTCTACTCACGTACATAGCTGTGGCATGCATTACTGTGGACATGCATCTTGTGGACAATTCTTTTGCCTAAAAATGTATTCAAAATTACAGTTAGAAACAATAAGAAAATTTGGGGGTCATATGGACTTACTTATCCAGCAACCAGCACATATACAAACTATATGAGTTCACACTCTTATATTATGTAAAGGAATTTAAACCACAGTTTTATACAGAAAGGAGAGGGAAAAAAAAAGTCTATAATCTTTACGAATAGCAATTAAAACATAAGTGGCAATATTTGCTAGTATTTGCTTTGCATTCCTGCTGTTTATTTATGTAGTGCTCAAAAGAGCTTTACATATACAGGAGACCATACTTATGGAAAAGATTTTACAGAACTACAACTTCAGGTCTTCTTTCCAGCCACCTCCATAATATATAAGCATTACTGGAAAGACTCAGAAGGTCAGAACAGCATTATAAATGAGAATACTGAAATCTCGTCATATACTCCTTCCTGCAAATTCTAACTGTGGCAACCTGATTTCAGATTAATTCAGTGACAAAATTCCTACTGACTTTTAGCAGTGAAGTCATATGTTCACTATGCCTTTTAACACGTTTTGTGTGTGTGTGTTTTTTTTTAAACTCAGAATAATCACAGTTTGCACGACTGTTTATGTCTTAAATAAGGTGTCTTACTAAAGTAATTTGCATTTCTTAGCTTTCCTGCTGAAATTGCGAATTAACTCTGTTACAAAATCGGGAAACAATTATTTTGTGGTCTGATTTTGATCGCTAACTTCATTGAAGCATTTCTCCAAAGTGAAAATGAGTAATACTTTTGTTTAGAAGGTTGGAGATATTACAGAACGAAAAATAATAAAAGATTACGTACTAACAGTGCTTTTATGTGCTTTCCAGTTTCAGAAACAACAGTGCTTTACTCTTAAACTCCAGGTGGCACTGCAGTGCTTATTATTACTTATTTGGGTGAGAACTGGTTTGGAAAAATGCAAGTTCCTGAAAAACAATAGCTTTCTTGTTTTAAGAGAAATCAGCTGCTAATAGTTTTCCAGTGCAGATGGATATTTTACTTTCAGTTTTATGAATACGGGGATAACAAATGGCAGCTTGTGTGCTGGAGATAGGACTGGTTGTGTAAGAAAGGACTCACTTGTCTATGTTTGAATGAGGTCACAAGGCTAGTAGCCTTTTCCTCACCATTGAGACCTAAGGCAACACATACTATTGCTGTGAGCAGGAATGGCTATGCAACAGCAGAGATCCTCCATTCATTCCATAATTGACTCTATCAATTTTTGTATAATTAGTTTGAAAAAGCGTACTTACAAGAATGAAGTGCAATCTGCTGAAATAATGAGGCTATCAGTAACTTCTTTAGGGAAAGTTGTTGGCTTTACTGTTTGGAAGATATCCCTTGTCATTTGTTAATGTTGTCACTTATAATATGGCAAGAATATTCACAAGAAATAATATTCTTCCTTCATGTTCATTCTTAGAAATATTTAGGAGTATGATGTTTGTTTGTTTGTTTAATCACATACTCATACTGTTTTCTACTACATCCATAATAGTTCAATCTTTTCTTGCATTAATATTTCTTAAAACTAACCCCTACCCATCCTTTTTTTTTTTTTTTTAATGATTTTCTCAATTCTGCCTGTCACCTATATCCTTTTAATTATTTAGCTTTTATTCCAGTTCTCCACTGTTGTATAGAGTAATTTCTAAATACTTGACCTATGGACCCAGTTAAAGTTCACAGCTCTCACTGGATAATCAGTAAACCTTGGCACAACCCAAGTCTAAATAACATCATTGTTTGTTTTGTACACTTCATCTGACAGAATTCTGGACTTGTTTCCTTCTCCTGTAGGCCACGATATCCTACTGGGCTCTCAGCAGAACACTTCATTTCCCTGACCTTTACTTTTTTTTTTTTTTTTTAAACTAAGTAAATCTTTTCATACAAGTTAATGAAATGGTATAAAGATATGTAAGAAGGGCAGCCTTTTTTTAGTACATTTTCTAGCACAGATGACTATTTCATTACAAAAAGAGATTCAAGAAACATGAGATCAAAAGACAAAAAAGAATAAATGTGAGAGAGACATTAGTATTTTACACAGGCAGGACCTTAAAATTGTCGAGGTTTTCTCTGAAGCATCATATGAGCCCCTTTCCCAAATGCATCAAAAATGCAGTCTTCAACACACACTGACAATGGTCAACACACACATACACACTGAGAAAATCCTCAAGTTCATATTAGATTTGTGGAGTATTAGTGCACTTGTCACATTAACTCTGGTACATTAGTAGCCATAAAATCACACAAGGCAGAGTGCCCTGCGTGACTCGATAATAATGATGCCTCTGAAAGACTGAAAGCTTGTACAACGCCTACTTTTGTCCATGGCTGTGTAGCTATTAATTTTTTCTCCTTCCTCAAAGTTGCATAAGAATAATGGTGGCTCCTGATAGCATTGCAGAGTGCATAGCTGAGATATTATCAGCCTGCGTGACAGAAGACATAAGCACTTCTTTGGAAGTGTTTATTTCCATTTTAGGTCTACTAAATAAAACTCTGATAGTATCCCAAAATATTTTTAATTCTAAATAAACTTTAAGAAAATGGGTCCCTTCAAATTTATATATGTTACTTACATATTTTGCTTCTGAATTGGTGACATTTACATTACATGTAATGTAAAATCTTTTCCTTCTATGTACAGGAAGCTGGAAACATTGGCCAGAAGAGACAGACCAAAGCGAGTGTACCTCCTTTGGTAAATGTAAAAGGAGAACTGGCTTCAACGGATGAAGAGAAGGCTGAGGTACTGAATGAGTTCTTTGCCTCGGTCTTCACCGGCAGCCAGGATTCCAGTACTTCTCACGTCCCTAAGCCTGCATCCCTAAACCTCTGTGTGGGGACCGGGGTGGTAAATCCCCCCTGCTGTGAGGACAGAGCAGGTCCGACACTGCCTCATGAGACTGAATGTGTACAAGTCTATGGGGCCGGATGGCGTGCACCCCAGGGCTCTGAAGGAGCTGGCTGAGGTGATTGCCAAGCTGCTCTCCATCATATTTGAAAAGTCATGGCTGTCAGGTGAGGTCCTGGATGACTGGAGGAAGGATCATGTCACTCCCTATTACAAGAAAGGGAGCAAGGAGGACCCCGGGAACTACAGGCCAGTCTCACCTCTGTGCCTGGGAAGTTCATGGAACAGATCATCCTGGATGACATGCCTGATCACATGAGAAATGGCGTGTGATCCATGACAGCCAGCACGGCTTCACCAGAGGAAGGTCATGCTTGACCAATCTGGTGGCCTTCTATGATGGAGTGACGGCATCGGTGGACAAAGGAAAGGCGACCGATGTCATTTACCTGGACCTGAGCAAAGCCTTTGACATGGTCCCCCACCACATCCTTATCTCCAAACTGGAGGGATGTGGATTTGATGGGCGGACCACTCGATGGATAAGAAACTGGTTGAAAGGCCACAGACAGAGGGTGGTCATCAATGGCTCTATGTCCAGGTGGAGGCCAGTAACGAGTGGCGTCCCCCCAGGGGTCTGTCTTGGGACCGGTCCTCTTTAACATCTTTATCAACAACATTGATGACGGAATCGAGTGCACTCTCAACAAGTTTGCTGATGACACCAAGCTGAGTGGTGCAGTCGACACGGTTGAAGGAAGGGATGCCATTCAGAGCGACCTCGAGAGGCTACAAAGGTGGGCCTGGGTGAACATGATGGGGTTCAGCACGGCAAAGTGCAGAGATTTGCTCTTGGGCCGCAGGAATCCCAGGCATCCATACAGACTGGAGTGGTCCTTGAGAGCAGCCCTGTGGAGAAGCACCTGGGGTCTTGACAGATGAAAAACTTAACATGAGCCAGCAGTGTGCCCTTGCGGCTCAGAAGGCAAATGGTATCGTGGGCTCCATCAGAAGAGGGGTGGCCAGCAGGGACAGGGAGGTGATCGTTCCCCTCTACTCTGCTCTTGTCAGGCCCCATATGGAATACTGCATCCAAGTGTGGAGCCCCCAGTACAAAAAAGACAGAGAGCTGTTGGAGAGGGTCCAGAGGAGGGCCACAAAGATGATCAGGGGACTGGAGCACCTCCCCTATGAAGACAGGCTGAGGGAGCTGGGCTTGTTCAGCCTGGATAAAAGAAGGCTGTGGGGTGACCTCACTGCAGCCTTTCAATACCTAAAGGGAGCCTACAGAGGGGAGGGGAATCAACTCATTGAAAGGGTAAATAACCGCAGGAAGAGGGGAAATGGCTTTAGGTTGAGGGAGGGGAGATTTAGGGTGGACGTCAGGGGGAAACTCTTTACAGAGAGAGTGGTAAGATGCTGGAACAGGCTGCCCAGAGAGGTTGTGGATGCCCCGTCCCTGGAGGTGTTCAAGGCTAGATTGGATGGGGCCCTGGGCAGCCTGGTCTAGCATTAAATGGGGAGGTTGGTGGCCCTGCATGTGGCAGGGGAGTTGGAGCTTTGTGATTCTTGAGGTCCCTTCCAACCCTGGCCATTCTGCAATCCTGTGATATGAGAGTTACAATAACAAATGGGGTTTAACTTAGCAGACACCAGCATTTTCCTAGTGCATATTCTTGTCACCCTCTCTGCTGTAGCAGAACAACATCCCCTCTTTCACTATGGGCAGAAGGTGAAGGAAGAAAATGAAAGCAGGCCAAACTTGCTTCCCTGAAGCTTTTATAAAATATTTACTGCACCTTCCCATTGCACCTTCTCAAACTGCAGCATATGTTGCAATGATGTGTCTGGCAACATAGGAAGACAAGCTCTTCAAAGCACCATCAGCAAAGTACTGTTTTTAAGAAGATCACGGGGGAGGAGTATCTCTCCAAATCTAATTATGCAAAACAATGCATGTTCTAGATACCAGATTGCTAAAGTTGCTAAAGCAAGGTGGATCCCTCATACACCTTCACAACTATGTGCTTACTGGAACAATTTTGGTGTTGACTTGTCTTGTGTACTTAAATGGAGTTGCACTTCATTTTTTGATGGTTGTTTGTTTTTTGCTTTCTCTGGCCATATCACATGCTCAGAAAGATGCCAATTTTAACAAGTGGTACATATATAGTGTTGGCTTCTGACCTATTGAAAAACAATTAGTAATCCTTTGCTTTTCTAACACAGTAATTTAACATGGGCATGCATAGTTGCAAGGGTTTTAATGTCTGATGTCTTTTGTGATCATAATCTAGACCTACTCTAAACCTGTTCATAGTTAACTTGGAAGATGTTGCAAAATTGTAACTAATGTATTTTGCAAAACATAGATAGGAGACTGTACCTGAGAAAAATGAAGAAGCTAAATGGTACCTGTAGACAGACAGTACAGCCTTCCAGAACTAAAGCAGGAAAATTAAACACTGGATGAAACACAATATAAACTGGTCTGCAGAAGAGTAGGTCCGTGTCCTAACTACTGCCTTGAGGGAATCAATTCTGCCAGTTCCTTTATAGACCATCTGTCTCTCTCCTTGCCAGTGAAGGAAGATGGTGCAGAACTTTCACAAGTGTTGCCTTATTAATACTTTCCAAATCTTGCCTCTTTTTTCAAGAAATAGTACTACATAAAAGAACAGAATCACAGAATCACAGAATCATCAAGGTTGGAAAAGACCTAAAAGATCATCCAGTCCAACCATCACCAATACTCCCCAGCTAAATCCTATCCCTCAACACAACATCCAAACGTCTCTTGAACACATCCATGTTCGGTGACTCCACCACCTCCTTGGGCAGTGCATTCCAATGCCTGACCACCCTTTCCGAGAAGTAATATTTCCTAATGTCCAGCCTGAATCTCCCCTGGCGCAGTTTGAAACCATTGCCTCTAGTTCTATCACTGTGTACACGAGAGAAAAGGCCGACCCCTAGCTCACCACAACCTCCCTTCAGGAAGTTATAGAGTGCTATAAGGTCTCCCCTGAGCCTCCTCTTCTCCAGGCTGAACAATCCCAGCTCCCTCAGCCGCTCCTCATAAGGCCTGTGCTCCAGGCCCCTCACCAGCTTCGTAGCCCTCCTCTGAACACGTTCCAGGGCCTCAATGTCTTTCTTGCAATGAGGGGCCCAAAACTGAACACAATACTCGAGGTGCGGCCTCACCAGTGCAGAGTACAGGGGGACAATTACCTCCCTATTCCTGCTAGTAACACTGTTTTTGATGCAAGCCAGGATGCCGTTAGCCTTCTTGGCCACCCGGGCACACTGTCGGCTCATGTTCAGCCGAGCATCAATCAACACCCCCAGGTCCGTTTCCTCCACACAGTCCTCCAGCCACTCCGCCCCAAGCCTATAGCGCTGCCTGGGGTTGTTGTGGCCAAAGTGCAGGATTCGGCATTTGGTCTTGTTGAACCTCATCCCGTTGGCTTCAGCCCAGCTCTCCAGCCTGTCCAGATCCCTCTGCAGGGCCTCGCTACCCCCAGGCAGATCCACACTCCCAGACACTCCCAGACTCCCAACATTGCTGAGTAGTCTTACATTTCACTTTTTATGAAATAACATACAGTTCAAAGCCAGTTAAAACTGTACTTCCTAGAGATTACTCTAGAACTAGCTATTTTATTATTCTGGAATGTTTATATAAACAATCCAGAGAATGGAATTTAGTTTTTCCACTCTAGTTTCAATCTGCAGTACTTGCCTTTTCTATTAAAGAATCTGTTTGCACATGTTCATTTCTCTCCGAAATCTGTTTTTGCAGAAATATCAATTTTGGCTTTTACATTTTTCCACTGATTCTTTTCCTTCCTCCTAAGGGAACAATTCATCCCCCTTTCTGCCAAAATGCAGTGATTGCTAACAGAGCTGAAATTTTTTTAGCATACCGTTTTTACTTCAGTCAGTTATATAGCCAGATTTATAAAGCTCCTAGGATAGTGAAATGTTCACATTTTTAATAGAAAAATAAGCTAAGGCTGAAGTTTCATTGCTTATCACATTAAACAGCCAAACTTCCAAGTGCTTCTCATTTTAGCTCACCCTCAAACTATCTACTAAAATTTGTATTACTGATCATCTTCATTATCACTATAAAAACAGTGTCTTCAGAGCCTGCTGGCAGAGATCTTGCTTAGACAAGGGGAGCAAAGGTGGAGGCGCTGATCTTTTCTTTCTGGGGACAGCAGCAGGACCTGAGGGAGCAGCATGGAACTACATCAGCAGGAGGTCAGGTTGGGTGTTAATAAATGGTTCTTCAACAGAAGGTAAATTGAGCAGTGGAACAGGCTCCCCAGAGCAGTGGTAATGGCCCCAAATTGCCAGAATTCAAGGAGCCTTTGGACAACGCTCTCAGACACAAGGTTTGAATTTTGGGTAGTGCTGTGTGGAGCCAGGAATTGGACTGTGAGCCCCTTCCAACTCAGGATATTCTATGACCCTCTTCATTTGAAAACAATCATCACCCTGTTCAGATTTCCTTAGGTCTGAGATGACATTTCAAACATCCCATCCAATTTTCTGGACCAAACAAACCACACCATTTTCCAAAATTAATCCAAAGAAAATAGCCAACCAAGGGAACACTCGGTTCAAGTTCAACGTAACTGCAAAAGAAAACAAAACAAGTTTATGGATTTTCATCTAAGACCATAGAAACATTCATAGTAATTTGTATGCCTAGGAAATCACACAAATCTGTTAACACCCGGCTTTCCAAAGCCATGCATAAAATTAATACGAAACATTTATCTTCCAGACACACAAATAATTCTACTCTGTGTTTTGATGATCCACACTGAAATGTCTCAAGCTATAACTGATGGATCTGATGGCTTTAATGCAGTATATAGAAAGAGATGATAAGTTGCTTTTTAACCCACTTTATATGAAATCTAAATATCATCCCTTTAGGCTAGAGCTTTTTCAATCACACATCTCATATTGATTAAAAAAATATAACAATAGAAATAACTTATCTAGCAGCTGCATTTTCTCACACATTCTATACAAAGAATAGAGTAACAAAACAAGAATGTACCTCTAATTGCCTGAGAGTTTGATATCAAGACAAACACTTTTATAAACACAAGGCATAAAGGTGTGTAGTCATGTTCCCAAATAACAGCTGGAATTAACAAAAGCTTTCCATAGCTGGATAACAGCAGTGCCTTGAGAAGCAAAATGAAGTCAAACTTTGTTTTTAGCATCTTGGGTCTTCTCCACCACAAGGCAATAAAGATACCAACCAAAAATGAAGTTTGTTCTAAGAGACAATAAGAGAAGTTGAAAAGAAAATGAAGCACCAAAATCAAGTCATTTTTGATAACTTATAGTGAAGTGACACATCTCTAATGTACCTGGACCACTGCTATTTAAAAGACACATGCAAACACGAACATGATTTTGCATCTCCTGTGTTCATTTTAATAGTTATACATTATTAGTACTTAAACAAATTCAGCATCATTACATTCACAATAATCCTATCACAAAGTTCTGCTTTGAAGACTCATAATTTCTAACATCACGCAGCACAGGTACACAAAACTCTTTTTAACAGAAGGTGAGGTTTTTGTTATTTTGTGTCGGGTATTTTTTTTTAATTCTAATTGTCTGTTAGCCAGTAAAGACGTCATCAATACATTTCCTTTCTGAAAAGGTCACCAGCAATGAACTCTTTCATGCAGCACAAGGAGGAATACTAAGGTGAAAAAAAATCATTGAGCTATTCTTGATACCTTCTCCACTGGAACTTACGCAGACATCAGAGCAACTTTCATGACAGCTGTAATAACTGAATTACTACTGAAATACAAGTTCCAATATTTTTGCTGACACGTAATGAAAACCTACTACAGCAACATTAGAAAATAAATGATTGAAGTTAGATTTTCAATGTCTAAGGGAAATATTAATTTTTGTCTGCATGTTTGATTTAAAGAACATCACCTGGAAAAAAATGAGAGAATAAAAGCCTTAACCAAAATAAAACAAAAACTCTCCCTGCCTCCGACTGTAGCCTTACAGCACAGGAGTATTCTCCTTTGTTTGGTTGGTTTTGTTTTTAAAGAGCCACTCTGAAAGAGCTGTCTTTCCTTTTTCAATAAATTGTAAGCAAAATTCTACGATAACAAAGCATCTCCCCATGTTACATATTGACTTTAAAATGAGTAAAACCAACAGGGTCATTTTAAATAGAGTAATGTAGAAAGAGGAGCTCCCTCTATTATAGGGAACACAACTGGTAATATATCATGCAAGAGAATGAGGCACAATATCAACTGCTGAGAATGCTAACGTGCTTGAAACAATGATCATATATAAAAATAGTATCTGGAACTTTGCACCTTGGAATAAGGCTGAGCTCTGTGCTAGTCTTCAAGCTATTTAAACGAATTAAGACTGTTTTCTGAATATTGCCACTTTTCAGTGATTTGTTGTCAAATGCTGATCATGTCAGTCAGAATATCATATCTGTCTGAAAGTAATCAAGTTTGAAAAATGAATTTGTAATAAATGGAGGCAAATTAGAGAACGTGTGCATAATCATTTAACCCTGCTGGGTTGGACATGACTTCTACTCTATATTACTAATTTTTGCCATGCATTTTTGCTGAAAGACTCATGAAATTATTGAATGCTTAAGAAGTACATTTGATAGTTACATGAAATAATGATTGTTCTTACCTAAAGAAGCTATACCAAACATTCTATAAAAATCCCATTCCTTGGCATATCTGATTAAGTCATCAGGATCTGTACTTTGGCTAGAATCCTGGAGTTGCAGCCACCTGAGATAAGCTTCACATAGTAAACAAAATATGTAGAGCTTCCCATGAAACTGCAAAATGAAAGAATAATAAAAGCATCAGTTAAAGCACCAATATTAAATAAGCATTTAAAATACATCCCTATATCTCTAAACAAACAACCTCTGAGGATTTTAATGTCTGTTTAGGAATACCAACAAATTATTCTGTTGCATCCCTAGTTTAGCAAATAATCTTTTTAACATTAATTCACAAGATAGGAAAATTAGAGAATGTAGAACATTGCATGGAAGAAAGTATGTAACTGTAGTTTGCAAGGCCTGTTTTCTCCTTTTTTTTTTTTTTTTTTTAACTGAGAAAGCTGTTTCATTTAGGAATATAAAAACAAAATTGTGCTGCAGCTAATAGAACGGTCCTTTGAGACTTTGTGTGTTCTATTCACAATACTAGACCCTTAATCTAAGAACAAGACTGGTTCACCTTGCTGGTGTCAGTGGAAAGGAACAGACTGTGAAGTTTGCCCCTATTCCAACCAATATATTAAACTCAAGTATTACCTTCAATCTAAAAATTCACAAAGTAGGTGCATAGCAACTTACATTAATCTTTGTATTGAAAAGAATGTGTCTGTATGCTTGTGCTTTACATAAAATTGCATTAATCAAGATGATAACAGGATCATACTCAATGTATTTATCCACAGGTTTCTGGCACGATTTCTGAAAGTCACAAAATAACAAGAATTAGAAAGAAAAGAAAGCAAGAGTTCATGAAATGTTCCCGAGCTTAGCAAAAATGCATAAATATAAAGTAGCTACTCAATTCTCATTTATTTTTCCTTAATGTAATCTTTATTTTCAATTGGTTTTTAATTCTTCCAGAAGAATTGCTTTTTTGCCCTCTGACATTACAGATGATACAAGCATTTCCATTATAAACCAGAAAGATACACTACCTATTTTATAGGCTTGAGATTAATACAGATCAACAAACTATAAAGGATTGTACTTATTTCATTTATCACTTCCTTCTTTCAAAATATATGCTTTATCTTCCTATCCTACCTTTTTTTTCCTTTCAAGAAATAAAAATGTATTTTTTCTTGTTGCATTGTTCCTCCATGCTGATAAATAGCCCAGTGTTTCAATTCATTTTTCAATATTTAACAAATATTAATGCATTTAGAAAACTTGAAATGTAGTTTTCACACACACATGTAGCTGGAAAGTCAGAAATTGCCACTGACATGTGGTAAGACATGAAAAAAAAATACTTCTCCAAAGCATCTGTTGGTTCCTGCTGTGCCTACCAGAGGTTATTTCACAGAGCCCACTTCAAACTTATGGACTAGCCTGGATGGGTGCCCTCTCCTTGACTTGAGCTAATGAGAGTGGATAACAAAATTACCTTGTACTTGTCATCAGAACAGTCTTAGAAAAGCCTCAATCAGCAGACCTGAGAGGAAAATAGGGGAGAGCAGAGGAGCAGCAGCAATTGGTCACAACAGCCACTTCAGCTCAAAAAAAGTGCACTTGCAGAAAGCTGCATGTCTGCAGGACTGCTTTCTTCTGCTACCAATCCTCCAGCTCTGCTACTTGCTTTCTCTAGCTTGTCCTGAGCTAATTCCACTCCCCCCGGCCTCCACATCAGCTTCCATGCTCAGAGTGTAGAAGGATCTCTATTTCCATTTTAATGTGCTCACAACTCTACACTGCCAGAACAGAAATCCAAGCACAGCAGCTTTCTGAAACACTGCTAAAGTCAAAAACGCAGCATGAGACAACATGAAACGACAGGCAAGCTCCACATCAATTTGACAGTGATTCCTTGTGTCCAAAGTTATTTATCAGAATTACTATCTGAGAAGTGAAGCATGCAAAAATTCACCAGCAGATTGACTTAAAAGCCCAATATCTATAACAACAAAAATATCTGAACAAATGAATAAATTGAATAAAGCAACTGAGGAATGCTGCTACCATTAATTAGTGTTTCTTGGTCCCAATAAAGAAAAAAGCAAACTCATTTGGATGAGAAAATACTAAGTACAATGACAGTGACAAAGTTAGAAGGAATTAATTCAAAAATAGATTCATTAACCAACAGTTTGGTGGATTTAAAATTGAAGCCAGAGAGATGGAAGAAAGGACATAATTAACAGAAGACAACAGCTACAGCTTTTAATAATTAAAAAACTAGCACAGAAGAAACTATAATTGAAGGCACAGAGAGCAGAGCTCAGGGCTGCCCCTCCGCTCCCAGTGAGGAGCTGCAGCCACCACAAGGCCTCTCCTCAGCTCCTCTGCTTTGGGCTGTACAGACCCAGAGCTCTCAGTTACCCTTCTCACACCTCACCCTCCAGACTCTGCCCCATCTTCCAGCCCTCCTTTGGATGCTGTCTGATAGTACGTAGCAAGAAGACTGCTAAAAATGAATACACAAGCAGCAGTGTTACCTGTAAATAGGTCTAGTGCTGCACAGCTACAGCCAGCTACAGCCAAATAAATCTATAGCTGTAAGACTGATGCTTAATTCAGCATACTACCAAACATTTAAGCATCCTATTTTACTTGTGTTGATTTAATGGGAAGAGAAAAATCGATATCACAAAAAGCAGCCATCTTCAAGGACTTCTCACTCAAAGACAGGCCAATACATTCATGCCTGCTTATCTTCTTAACTTAGATGAGAATCCTGTTCTTAATATATTTTATTTCTATTTGAGCCTTAACTAGACAAAGGAAGAGTCCTTTTTGTTGACCCAATCAGTGACCTGGTCAGCGTGAGGTCACTCAGGGACTTGAGAGATCTACAACACATTTCACTGCAGAAGACTTGCATGTGCACTGACAAATTTACTGGACAAAATGAAGACAATAATTCTGAAATCATGAGGACATCACAACATTAATAAAACTTCCAGAATGAAGTTTTCTCCACGCCTGGTAATTTTTTTCCAGCTGTAATACTAAAATATCTGCTGCTAACCTTAAGCACCTAGGAAGCTAATGTGATGAAATCCTGACTTCAGCCAAACCAACATAAGCAAAGGTTAATGCAGTTCAAGTACATGTATGTTTATCTTGACAGTTTAAACTAGTTAAAATGATGTCACTTTATGAACATTGATAATCCATAGCACTTTCAGAGAAAATCAATATGAGCAGCTCAGCAATGCAGAACTGCTTGCAACCTCATTTTTAAGATTGGGGTGCATTAAAAAGAGCACAGCCCAGCCCATGATGGTGCTGGCTGTCTATGACCGTGTCACTGCCTCAATTCATAAGGGAAGAGCCAATGACGTCACCTATCTGGACTACAGTAAGGCCTCTGACACAGTACCCCACAACATCCTTATCTCCAAATTGGAAAGATATGGATTTGAAGGGTGGACTATTCAATGGACAAAGAAGTGGCTGCAGGATTGAGTGTAAAGAATGGTGGTCAATGGCTCAATGTCTGGATGGAGATCAGTGACAAGTGGTGTCACCCAGGGGTCAGTGCTGGGACTGATACTCTTTAATGACTTCACCAATGACACTGGGATTGAGTGCATCCTCAGCAAATTTGCTGATGACACCCAAGCTGTGGGATGCAGTTGACACACGAGAGAAATAGGATGCCATCAAGAGGGACCTAGCCAGGCTTGAAGAGTGGGCTCAGGTGAACCTCATGACTGCAAGGTTTTGTACCTGGGTCAGGGCAATCCTCACTATCAAAACAAGCTGGGGGATGAAAGGATTGAATGCAGCTCTACCCCAAACGCTATCCAAGCCTGACAGCTGGATATTGTGCGAATCACAGAATCGCTCGGGTTGGAAAAGACCTTAAAGATCACCGAGTCCAACCGCAACCTAACCATACCGCCCTAACTAACGACCCTGCGCCAAATCACGTCCCTGAGCACCACATCCAGCGCTTAACAACGCTTTCCGTAAAGAAGTTTTCCCTCACATCCACCCTAAACTTACCCCGGCGCAACTTAAGGCCATAAAGCAATAGCTGACAGCACCGCCGCAAACGCTACAGCCGCGCTGGCCCAGGCCCGCTCCCGCCCGACTCACGCAGACAGCGATGCGGAGCACGCCGTGCCGGTAGTCGCGGTACAGCTCCGCCGCTTCCTTACTGCACTCCACGCAGCGGTACGCGCCCCGCTCCGCCATCGCACGCCAAAGCACGGCCGCCCATCAGCACTTCCCACCGCCTCGTTTCCGCGTTCAGAAGCGAAAGAAGGATGGTCCCTCGCCGCGGTGCATGCTGGGGGTTGAGGTTTTCTCTCGCCTCCTGGCAGTGAGGCAGCCCCGCGCCAGGACTCCGTGCCCCATAGGGCAGCGCGGCGGCGCTCTGCTCCCCCCATCTCCTCCCACGGGAGGCGCTCTTCTCCCCGGGCGCGGTGTGGGAGGGGTGCGCGTGCGCCGCGCGAAGATGGCAGCTGCCGGCGGACTCGGGTCCGCGAGGGGGCTGTGGGCGCCGCTGTTGGTCCTGGCCCTGGCCCGGGTCGCGCTGGCTCTGACCGAGCAGTACCCGACCCTGTCCCTGCTCAAGCAGGAGCTGCACCAACAGCGCCAGGGCCTGGCGGGGGGCTGCGCCTCGGCGGGGGAGTGGGCAGAGCAGTACTCGGCGGAGTGCGGTGAGTCGGATAAGCGGCCGTCGGCACGGGGCTCCGCGCGGCCCTGCGGGCGCGGGTTGAGGCGGAGCGCGGCGCGGCTGGGAGGCTGCCGGCCGGCCGGCTGCTATGCGGGGCTGCCCGCGGTGCGGGGCCTGCTGGCTGTGGGCTGCGTGTGCGCGGGGTCGAGAGTCCCCGTGCGGAGATGCTGCGTCGGGGTAGCGAAAGCTTCTCGGCTGAGCTCAGCCCCAGCCCTCTCGCGCTTCAGCACAGACCCGGCGTTCGGATAAAATCGGCGTTAGGTGCGAGTTAATAAGTAGCGAAGCTCTTTATGGCCTTTCTTGTCCCGGTGAGGCACAGCTGATTGGCTCCGCTGGCAGCGTGTGTGGAAGGTGAGGGTTCGGTTTGGTGGAAGATGTGCTTTTAAAGAGCTCGGAGTAACTGGGATCCATCCGTGGTGCTGTGCTTCAGTCATCACCTGCCTTCGCTTTTAGCATTTGCTGGTAATCGCATAGCTGGCAATTGAAAACCAGCACTGTAACACTGAGATAGCAAGGGTTGGGCTGGTACACAGCTATTTTAATCTTACTGCTAAACGAATAGCCAGTCTAAAAGTTTCCTTAAGCTTTCAACCATTGCTTTAGTTCTCCTTTCCCAGGAGCCAAGAACCTTGTTGTCTCACAGCGTTCCTCTTGCAGCCACCACGAGGTCTGGGCTGCTTTCTTTGCTGTTTGTGCTTTAAGTTGTCGAGAAGACAGTGCTGTGCAGCTGTGAGCGTACCTAACCCGTAAAGAAAGACGGGCTGAAGGGTCCTTTCCCCCTTTGCCTTGTAACAGATAGGCTGTTATTATGCACTGTCACCAGATTCAGAAATTGTTTCACTACGTTTTCACTGCTTTACGGAAAACAGTTCTGGAGGTCATGAGCCACGTCTGCGTCTTTTCATTTTGATTTGAGAAGCTAAGTTTGCTCTACAGGCCTGATGGATGGCTGCTAGTTGTCACTGACACAGAGCACCGATATGGCCAACTCATTTGTTAATGATGCTGCTGCTGCCTATGATGTGGGGGAGGAAAGTTCTGACCAACATTAAGAATAGGGCACGGCTGAAACCTCCCAGCAGCAATGCTTTCTTTCTGGAAACTATGTATAGTGAGCCACTGTTCTTACAGGGCTTCCCAGCTTTGAACTTTGACCTTCTGCTTTCCACTACTCCCGCCTCTGTTGTGTGGCTCAGCTTAGTTCCAAGTTTCTCTTTACAGGGATTGACTTTATATGCTACTTAACTTCCTTATGAGAAGCTGTTGCTTTTTTTCTTTTTTTTTTGGTCTGTTGGAGAGAACTAGGGAGTTAGCTTACTGCAGACTGAGACTTCCATCAAAATGAATGCATATCACTTCTTCCAGAATTTAACATGCTCTCCCCATTACCTTTCAAACTTACCGCCACTATTCTTTTTTTAAATATAATATCTGGTATTTGTGATGAAGAATAAAAGAGATAATGCTGTCTGCTTGCTTTTTCTTGTTTGCTTTTGCAACTTTTGAAACTTGTGTTTCAAGTTGGTAGAAGATTTAGGATCTGAAGACTGAAAAGCTAACAATTCTTTTGGGATAGCAGTAAAATCACCACACAGATCAGATAGTGACTTCAATGTGGGCTTTTCTTAATTTGTTTCTGTTTTGCTGTTGCTTCATACTTATTAGTCTCTTTCTTTGCTGTCTCAAGCTGTGTTTGGCTTTCTCTCATATCTAGGATTGAGTCAATCTTGGGCTTTCTGTAGTGACATCCTTAGTAATATTTGTGAAAGACTTTCTATATGTTTAGTTTGTTGTGGTTTGCTATATTTTCCCTACTTTTTGTAGTCTTTGTCTGTTACCTGGATTTCTAGCAGCAGATGTTTCTCTACCTCTTTTCCAGTTATCTTCCTCTGTAGAATTGGAAGGATGATTTGAGCTTAATTTCTTGGACCAGAGATCTGCATCACCATATCAAATGGGAATACATCTACTGCTTCCAGTTTCTTTGCCTTTTACTCCTCCCCTAACTTTCTAGACATTTTTTCCTCCCATGTATTTTTAGTCAGTAGCATGAACAGAAGTAGTGAACGTGAGGAAATATAGTAGTGGAACGTGTGTGACTTCTTCAGGTATTAATTATCACTCTTTTCCCCTAGATTCATCGTTTTTGCACTTCCAGGAATCAGACTGTGACTTAAGAAGCTCTTCGTCTTGTGAGTCCTTGCTTTCTCTCAACACAGAAAAAATTCTGGTATGCTATCAAGAATTTAATGTACAAAACAAATTTAAATAGACTGTTGAACTGACTTTAACTACATAACTAGTTTGAATTAATTTCAATCAAATAGCTGTAAGTAAAATGTGTTAATCAATAGAAATGTGTCCCCAAAAGTTCAAGTATGAATCAACTAAAGTTGGTCATGAAAGAATGGCTTCATAGTACTCTCTAGGGCTTACAGCAGTTTATACTAATTGAATCTGATCAGATCTCTCTAGTCTAGGAGTACCAGCAGTTCTTTCTAAGGCAATGGAATGTATATTAATTTGTTATAAGTTTCCTTGTTTCAAAAATATTTTCTTAGTGTACTTTTTTCTTTTTTTGTTTGTTTTAAAAGATTAAGAATGCATTTAATTTGAAGCTGTTGCAGTGATAAGTTCTCAGTCATTTCTCAAAGGTGGAATGCCTTGTAGTTTTTTGCAGGATATCTAACTTGTGACTGGATTCAGAATTTGTTGAAGCGCGTATCGCCTTCACGTTCTGAGGAGTTAAATACCAAAAATAACTTTTCTAAGTATGTTTTCTGGAAATTGCCTTAGGACAAATGATGATGCAAAAAGATTGGTTTTGGAGGTTTGTGGTTTGTGAATATTTGTGCATTGTAGATTGGTATTGTTGAGTCCTGCTTATTCTTCTGTTCTACCTAATTATTTTTAATTAATGACAAAAGAACTATTCCATTCCATTGTACTGAGTGGGTTGTTAATTCTCTTCATTACATCTGAGCTCACACATCATCTCTAGTTTCAACAAAACCAATTTAAAAAAATAACATGGTTTGCTAATCTTACATACCCTCCAAAATGTTGTTTAAAGCTCTGAATTTGAAAAGTGGACTAAGCTTTCTTCTCATTAGGTGTACAGGGCAGAACGTGTTCTTTTGATTTAGGATGGTTACTTTTGCACCAGTAGGTCATTGAAATACCTGTCATGCTGTCATGGGTACAAGTGATAGGACTTCTTTTGACTGAAGGAGCCCCCCCCCCCCCCCCCCCCAAAAAAAAAAAAAATGAAGGGAGGAGGACAAACTGCAGTCTTCTCAGAGATGAAGATAACAATATTCTCTGAAGTTTAAAGTGTTAGACTGTCTTCTGTGAAGTAGAAGATGCACAGCTTACCCAAAGCAAAAGATCTGAACACTGAGAGAAATTCATTTTTCCATTCTTACTTCTTAGGACAGTTTTGAAGGCTTTTATTAAATAAACATTTTGAATTTTCTTACCGTGTACTCCTGCTGTAGGCTTACAGCTATCTGTGGAATACAGCTGTGAAGATGAACAGGGTACAGTGTTTCTGTGTTTTAGCTTTTGACTGTGGCAAAATTGTTTTCCATAGACAGACTATTTGAGGAACATAAATTTTAATTTTTGTTCAGCCTGCTGTAGTCTCATCCATAAATAAAGGTTGTTAGAAGACAACTTTTTTCCTTTAATATGGCACTGCGAAGTTAAGTTTGTCTTTTATTGTTGGAGCCGCTTTCTTTTCAGTGTTTAATTTTTTGTTTTACTTTTCTGTAGTACTCTTACCTTTGTAGAGACAAAGAAATTATTAATAGAGTGAAGAACAGAAGCTTTCCTATGAGGTGAAACTTGTTAAACTTATAGAACTTCATCTTAGTTGTAGTACAGAAATGGCAACCACCACTGAAGTGCTGATAAGGTCCTTTAATCTGAAATGTTTGGCTAGCCTTATGTTAGAAAGGACAGCAGGATCTTAGTGAAGAACAGTTTTTCTCCCTGCAGAAGACTGGGAGTGTATTTGTTTTCATTTACAGCACTCGCATTGGTCTTAACATTTTGATTTAAAGCATTCTCTGTTAAATTTCTGTTAAATTATTTATCATTGTTTGCTAAACACTACAAACTGTGATGTTTTACAGAGTCAAGCAAAGTCACTTGCAGAGCAAAAGAGATTTCCGTTTGCTACTGATAATGACAACACAAATGAAGAATTAGGTAAGGTGTCTTATAAGGTTTGTGCAGGTGAATTGCATGCTCACTGGTAGCACTGAATATTTTGAAGCTAAACTAACAATTCCTAGGTGATACATTAATTTAAAATGATCCTAAAAATCCTAGAGAGTTTCCTTTTGTGTCTTCCCAAGAATCCTTCCTGCTATGATCACTGGAATTCTTTGCTGCATGTGTTAATGAAAGTGATTCAGAAATCATTATTAAATCTTATTAAACAGTGTCAAGTATATTTCCCCATTTCTGTCATTGCTGATGTCTGAAACTATTCAAGCATCCTGAAAAATTTACCAGTAGGATGTGGTTTCTGTCAAGCATAGATCCATGCATTCTTCCCATCAACACAAGTAGCAATTTTTGTCCTTTTGCAATCCACTGTTTGCTGGTGTTTTGTTTTTTTTTTGAAGTACACGTAAGGAAGAAGATGAAGGCATTTCAGATAAATCAACAAGGAATACTTTTCTCAAAAACTTTGAGGAAGAAGTTATTATTTCTGATTCTCCTAATGTGTATTCTCATCAGAAGCAGAGGTACCATGAGGGAGCAAAGAGATTACTGAGGGTGTATTTCAAGGAAGACAGCAGGCTATCTTGTATAATGTCAAAGGGAGACTTTAGTCATAATTTGTCTAAGAAAGTGAGAACAATTGAGTATATTTTTGTTGATCTAACTTCTGCTTTCAAGGATTTATCTAGCAAAACTTGGGGGCTTCATCTCTTATTTGTTTATCCAGCAAACCTAACTATAATCATAGAATCATTCAGGGTATACTGAACTTCCATCCCGCAGAAAAAAAAAACGATGCCTTTAATATCTCCTCTGTGGACTCAAGATTATACCAGATGGTCCCAATTCCTGTGTTTGGCCTGTAAGCTGGCACCTACACGCTGCCAAAAGATTGTGGTTCTGCTTGTCTGAAGAATAAATCTCTCTTTCCTGTAAAAATATTTTTGTTCTAATTGGCTTATTTCTCTCTTTATGGTTGAGTAGATAATTGAGCTGATAGACCTCATCCATTATGCTTGGGTTACTGCTAAAACTAATTAGAAGCGTGGGGAAAGGCAAATGCCAGTGCTCAGTTCTACTGTCAGCTGTTCATGTGAACTGCATAGAGAAAAGTTTTGCCTTTCATAGTTGTAGTCTGTAAAATGCTTGGTTTATGTGGGCACTGTGAGCAGATATTAGTCCAGAACTAAGAACTGTGAGAAATTTAAGACTGTTTATTTTAGCATGTCGTAGATATTCAGCTGTCACAGCTGAACTTCATTTGCACAAGCACAACCATAGCTTTTAAGTCTTGTGACCTGACTATTTTTCTGTCTTCAGGGGATTATAGAATTATAGAATCCTCAGAGTTGGAAGGGACCTTTAAAGGCCATCTAGTCCAGCTCTCCTGCAATGAACAGGGACATACACAGCTACATCAGGGCTGGATCCAGCCTTGGAGTGTCTCCAAAAAACAGGTTTCTAAAAACAGTTGTCTATTGCTTTATTGAATACTTGGATTCTACTCCAAAGTAAGGATGCAAAAACTTTAAACCTTTCAAATTTTAAAATAGGTAAAGATTGTGTTTTTCAATCTTATCATAAAAACAACAGAATCACTTCATGTGAAGAGAAAAATTGTGAGCTAGTAAAGTTGAGCAAAACATGTGCAAATTAGTAAAATCAAATACCTTTTAATGTAAGTGTCAAAAAAGTATTTATGTTAGCCAAGTTCACAACTTGAGGGGTCATCTAGGGCCATCAAATGGAGTCATGGTGTCTTTTCTAGTGCCAAGTACTTCTGATGCTAACGTGAACTCTTTCCTGTACAGCTTGTAAAAAGGAGAGGGGTAAAGCAAACACAGAACTCGAAAACAATTCTGATGAGCATAATCCAAATTGAATAATTAACAAATGGTAGGTAATGGTTAAAGAAAGCAATTTTTAGTGGTGGTTTAGAAAACCCTTGGCTGTCCTCCTCTTCAGTGCAATATAAGAACTAACATAGCTTACAAACTTGGTTGTATTTAATATATGTATTTAAAAAACTACTGTTTTTTGATGTTTTACTGACACTTGTAACTTTTTGTTAGCAATTGCTTACGTGTTGATTGGCAACGGCTTGTATGATGAAGCCATAAGACAGTTTTCAACAATGCTGCAGGTAAGTTTTCTTTTCGGACTCCTTAAGCGAAATATAGCATTAAAAAGAAAAAAGAAAAAAAAATCACTTCATGAAATTATCCACTACGACTTATGGCTTTTACCAAAACAGGTATTAAATTAAGGTTTTTAAAGTGAGAGCAATTGCTCTGTTGTTTGTTCTTTTTTTTTTTTTTTTTTTTTTTCATACAAATGTAAGCAGATTTTTAAATTTGGATGATTCAGTACCTGTTTTGGTGGTTATTTTTCTCATCTGTAGGAATAATGTTTTTATTACTTTCTGAAGAAAGAACATCTTCAGAAACTGGCATGTGCAAAATTGATGTTCCTTTAATTTCTGTCTTAGGGTGTAGACAGGGCTCTTTTTAATTTCTGTGCATGTGAATGTGCATGGATGGAGGTGGGCTGCAGTTGTTACTAGTAACATAAGCAGAAAACTAAACGAGATCATTTATTGCTAGTATCAAATGTCCTGCTGTGTTCTCAGTGATATTCTGAATCTTCTATGAATCTAGGATGCCACATAAGAAAACAAACAAAGAAAAAAATAACAAAACACCTAAAGCTGATTTCAAACTGCTGTATTTGCATGGCTAAGAACCTGTGACTACTAGAAGAATGTGCCTGGTTTTTGTCCTAAACTGACTGTAGTACACCAATGCAAGTGATAAGCAGGAAGTAATATTGTGTATTTCAATTCAAGTCACATGTGGCTCATATTTAAATTGAGTGGAAGTATAGCAATTCAACAAAATAATTGTAGGGAGCTTATCAGAGGACAAAAAATGTGTGTAGCAGTTTTTTTTTTCCCTCAGGTATATAGAGATCTGCCATTGGTTTGTTTCTTATATGAGAAATGATTTGATTTACTTGTCTTTCTAATGACAAATCGTGCTTCCAAAAAACACTGGAGTTGTAAAACACTTCCTGCATTCTGTTGAGTAAGAAGGTAAGGAGTCAAGATAAGCAAGATATAGGAACTCTAGAAAGTTGCTATGAAAAATGTGTGTATGATAGAGTAGATGTATAATGCATGCATTTTGGTTGAAATCATGATATGATTGGATGCTTCAGAGAATGTAAACTGATTGTGATTACTCTTTTCTTCCATAATTTTAAATAAACACAAAGCAATTATTAGAACACTTAACAGAACAAAACAGTCACGTTTAGTCACTGTATTAAAAGTAGAAAAGCTACCTGAAGCTGCCACTGGCAAATGTACGCTTGGAATCAAGTTGGTCTGGCAAACTGTCAGCACTGGTTATACCACTTATCTGTTGTTTAGTCAATGAAGTAATTTGTTTCCTGGCAGTTGTTACAGGTAAATGAGACCAGGCCTATTCTACAAACTGCTGTAGCGCAGCTGTGTACCTGTTTGCAGTTATGGTGTGTGATTCCTGACTGACTTTTAGTGGAAAAGTGACAGTATAGACATAATTGTGCCAGGAAAACCTTCTTGCAATTGTAATTCTTCATATTTGGGAGGGAAACTGTGGCTGGATTAAATTTTATTGGACAAGATTTTTCGCTGCTGGAATCCATCAGAATCTAAGCTCATTTCTTTTTGTTTTATAAAACTATATCATAAATATGACTAGAAGAAAGGAATATAAAGGTATACCTGTAACTCTTCTGTATTTTGCTGTTGGGTGCTTTTGCTATAAATTGGTGTTTAAAAAAACAAAACAAACAAACAAAAAACTCTGGATAGCGTTATTTCTCATGTGAAATCTTTTCTTTTTCATCAGATTAATGGAGATGTGTAACTTGTTTTCCTGACAAATAATTCCTCAATAATTCCAGTAAATTAAATTGGAAATTGTGAGCACATCAAAGTATAGGTTGTAATACAATCAACTTAATATCTTTGCCTGGCAACTGTGATTGTGTATTGCTTACTGGTTAATGCTATAAGAGTTAAACATACTCTGAAGAAAAATGCTTATTTTTTAAGTGACTGTAGTACTTGTTTTCAATCTAACAGGAAGAACCAGAGCTGGTTAGTGCAATTTATGGACGAGGGATAGCATATGGAAAAAAAGGACTTCATGTAAGTAAATAATTATTGAAAGTGAAACTTAATGAATTATTTGAATCTAAATTATAAGAAGGCCTGTCACAGGAGGAGGAGCTAGATTGATTAGAACTTGATAGATAAGTACCAAATTGCTTTGTGCTATCTTAACTGTAGTGGTGCTGAAGTACACCACCTTCTTCTGTTGGTATATACTCTGTAACATAGTGATCTTTTGTTGTAGAAATATTTTGAGCTGTACTACATGAGTGTGTTATCTCTGTATGAGTGTGGAAATAAAGTAAGGGTGCCAAAGAAGAATATAGGTCCAATTGTGAGTGGTGAATAGTAAGGCTGAGGTCTGGGAGCCACATCCACTGGAAAGCATTAACTAAAAAGGAGCAAAATCTTCAAAGAGGTGGTTCTTTCAACTCCCACTGAATTTAGTTTCGTATCTTGTCAGTATTTAGAAATGAAGAAGCAACATGGAATGACCATCGGCACTTGCAATCCAGTAGGCTTTATATTGCTTCTGGATTGCCATTCTTCATGAAATTTGTAGTTATTTCAAATCTTGAACAAATTAAAAGAAAATTATTTAGAGCTGCTGAAAAAAATTTTGAGCAAAAGTAATTTTAAACTAACTTGTGTTTCTATAGCCTATTAACTCATGATTAAGTAGTTTCTGGATATTCTAGGGGGAAAAAGAGTTGAATTCAAGTTCTTGAAAATTTACTTTGTACAGGATCTTTAATTCTTTATGGTTGTTGATGGAAGATTAAAATCTCATATTTACACGTTTTTAACACCATTATGGTTTGTTGAGTTTTTGGAAGTTTAGACAGTTTTCCTTCATAAAAGATGGCTTCTGTGAAAAATTTTGTTGAGTTACAAAAAGGTGGTGATTAGCACGTTGGAAATTTCTTTGCTTTAAGAAAGATGAATGAGATCTAATTGAGAACTTGCTATATAACCAGTTCTGTTTTGTTTTTTTTTTTGTAGGTGAGGTAACTGCTCCCATCCTACAATTTATTGATAAAATATATAAAATATATAAAAGCTTAGACTAGATACTAATGTCATCAATCTATTTGCCTGAACTCCTAACATTAAATTATAGATGGTACTCATGAATACATTGTTGTGATTTCATGTAAGAGCTTGATCCAGCTTTTTTCCCAAGAAGGATAACTGTGGAGCTGTAAAACTCCATGTTTGCTCATTTACATAAAGGAACTACTAGGAGGGTAACAAACAGTTGATATGTACAAGCAGAGTTTGTTTCTGTTAACATGTAGGAGTTTTTTCAGTTGTTGGGTACTGCATTTTAGTCTTGTTAGCAAAAGTGTGTAAGGCATCTTTACCAAATTAGTTTTTCTTTGGTCTTTGGAATATATTACTGTAGGTATGCACAGTCGTTTACCTTGTTTTTCTCTCATTTCAGGATATGAAAAATGCTGAACTTGCTCTTTTTGAGCTCAGTAGGGTAATTAGTTTAGAACCAGATCATCCTGAAGTATTTGAACAGCGAGCGGAAGTGAGCATTTTTTCCTCTTTTCATCCTTTTGGAAGTCATTGCTGTTATATAATGTTTTCAGTGTAATTTCTGCAATGTTCACCTTTAAAGTTAACATGGCTTTACTGTAGCCAGTGGAATAGCACTGTGTGTTGCAGCTTATTCTTATTACAAGTTGGCAAAATACCCACCTTACAAAGAACAAAGTTTTAATCAAATGCTTTGATTTCACGTTTATGAATATAAATAAAATGTAATTCAAAGATGCAAATAATTGTTATTCAGCCAATTAAGCTATCAAAAATGGATTTCAAGAAGTTGAGTTATATAACTCAGGAGCACACTTAACTCAAAATAATGCATATTAATAGTAAATGCCATAATATGAAATAGTAAGTCATAATTTTCATGTCTTTAATTGCTTCTAATACATTTTGTAGTAACGTTTATCTAAAAGATGTGAAAGAAGGTCATTTAAGAGGACAGTGGACAACTTTCAGTTGGGTGGAAAGTTTTGCCTTTATTGAAAAGGACTATGAGAACATCTTAAATACTTTTCCAGTTGATTATGTTGGAATTCTTTGAAATACAATATTTTTCTTTGACTTATTTTTATTTGAAATCCTAAGTTTCTGCAAGTAGTGGTGATAATGGTGAAGTACAGTTGTATTCTGGGGGAAAATGCTTTCAGATTTTCCGTTTTATTTGTAAGAGTTTTTCTAAAAAAGGCACTGAAACATATGTTAATTTACCTCTTAGATACTTTCCCCGCTGGGACGAATCAGTGAAGCGTTATCTGATCTCACCAAAGCTATTCAGTTACAACCATCAGCACGTCTCTACAGACACAGAGGTACCCTATACTTCATATCTGAGGTTAGTAGGCGGATCCTGTTTGGTTCTGGTTCTATGGGTATTTCTGTTGCTGTCCTTTTTTGCTTTTAGTACCAGTTGTTACTGTTGTTCAAGAGCATCTTTGGTATTTAAATGAGGGAAAAAAAAAAGCAACAGAAGTCCTGTTTTTTCTGTACTTAACTTTCCAATAGTTCATAGGTATTATTCATTTGTTTCATCTTCTTATCTATTTAATGCAGAGAGCAGCTGTATGGTTTACTTAAACCGCGCATCTCTAATTTTGTTGATTCAGATATAGATATCGTTTGTTTTGATTTATAACTTACAGCTACATGTAGACAGTATTTAAATATCAGTCTCAAAAAGAAAAAAAGATATGGCCAATGCAGTAACTACCATATATCTCAATCAGTAAATAAATACAAGAATTCCAATATTCTGTTTTGTTGTGTGTCAGTTGCCTCACATATAGGTGATGTGTTATTTGTTTTACACTAAGGGTTGTCCAAATGCTGAGTAGCTGATAACTCACTTTACTGGTTTCACTTTCTGTCTAGCTATTTTTTTTCAGTTTTCTGTATGTCATATATAGCACATATTTTGAGTGGCAGTTGACAATTGTTGCTGCTTAACCCTGAGACTAACTTTATTTATCAAACAAAACTTAGTTTAGTTTTATGAAGATACAGATTTGTGTTCCTCTTCATTTGTATCTGTCATCTGAAATGTGCTTTATTGTAGGATTATGCAACGGCCCATGAAGACTTCCAGCATTCACTGGAACTGAATAAAAATCAGCCTATAGCTATGCTTTATAAAGGCTTAACATTTTTTCACAGAGGGCTTTTGAAGGTAAAGTAATATTAAATAATAGTTTATATAGAACAAGCTAGACGTTGATATAGTTTTATATTTTTCTCACATAAAGTTTTTTTTAAGGCATAAGGGTACAAGCAAAATGAAAATGCAATTAATTTTGGTTGCATTGCTAACAATGTAATGCTCCATAATATGACATGTAAGTACTGCTGACCTTGCTGGATGTTGATGAATATACAGTGCATAACTGATGATGTGTTTATGTAGTACTTTCAGAGATGTTTGTATTTGGCATCCCTAAGATCTCTGTGTTGTTATTCCTTTTTTTTTTTTTCTTCCATGGAATGAAGACTCCCTAGGAGGTTTGTAAAGGGTAAGGGGATGAAGAGAAAATAATGCTAAATTATTCCTTGAATGGGCTAGAAGAGGATCAAGGGAACTGCTAATATTATGTTGGTATCTTTACAGGAAGCCATTGAATCTTTCAAAGAAGCTCTGAAACAGAAAGCAGACTTCATAGATGCCTATAAAAGTCTAGGACAAGCCTACAGGTAATGACAGTCAGAAATAGTTTTAAACTCTTTTTCTATATAATTATTTAAAATGCACTCCTAAATCTCACACACGTTACAAATGCATACAGAACTGTATGTGTGTTTGCTGGGTTCTCAGGCCAGTACAGCTTGTCAGATGTTCAGTACAAATTATTTCTAGGTTTCCTTTATAGTTTTAATTCAGTTCCCAGAAGCTCCTGATCAGAGGTTAGGTGCGTAGCAGATATTTAGTGTACCTAAATCATATCTCACAGATGTTTTCTTTAACAATGGAAACATTTAGTACAAAATATATTTTTGTATTTCATTTGATTATTGTGCTCACTAGTTGCTGAGATTATTGTGCTACTTAAATTTATGAACAACACATTGTGTTGTGAATGTGCTTCTTTAGCAGCAGTTGTCTGTTAAATCCTTTATAAGTTTATCTTTTGTCACAGCTACAATTTTGAGAATTAATCTAGCTGGGCTATTTTTAATGTAGTTATGTAGTTACTTTCACTACCAATTAAAGGAAAAATAGTTACAAGCTTGATCTAAGTAGTTCGCGCTTCAAAAAAAAAAAAAAAATTACATCAAAAATGATTTAGTTTACTGTTGAATGAAATGTGTTACTCTGAAGGTGGTCTGCAGATAACTGTTAAGGAGAAAAATACACATGCCTTGCATACCTTGTAGATGGGAAGATAAATTAGTTGTCAGCTGATAATCTCTGCACACTGTAGTTCTTTCCCCAACCCGCTGTCTCTTGTCAGTTCTTTATTTCATATTTTAATTTATTATCTTTGGATGTTGCTGATCTAGAACATGGATGCTGCAGCAAGAATGTATCTCAAAGGTTAATTTAGGCAAAGTTGATAAAGAAGTGTTAATTACAGATTTTTAATTACATGATTATGTGCTCTTCAGGCTGTATGCTTCCTTCAGCATACAGAACATGCATTTTTCACTGAAAGCAGTGGATTAGATTTGTCGTAGAATCATTGAATATCCTGAGATGGAAGGGACCCATAAGAATCATTGAGTTCAACACCTGGCTCTGTAAAGGACCACCCAAAAATCAGGTCATATGCCTGAGAGCGTTGTCCAGATGCTGCTTGAATGCTGGCAAGCTCAGTGCCATGACCACTGCCCTGGGGAGCCTGTTCCATACCTCAAACACTTGCTTTGGCCACGAAGAAAACAGTTGGAGCATTCTTGCTTTGCTTAAGGAAATTTTCCTATGATATTGCATTCCTTTCTAATGATATCTACTGTGGACACACGAAAACAACTTTTTTTTTTTCCCCTTCTGTATTCCTCACTTTACACTTTATGGAATTTCGTAGGGAACTTGGAAACTTCGATGCTGCTACAGAGAGCTTCCAGAAGGCTTTGCTGCTAAATCAAAATCATGTCCAAACATTACAGCTGAAAGGAATGATGCTTTATCATCATGGTAGCTTAGATGAAGCACTGAAGAATTTTAAGGTATGCAGTGGAAGGCCTTAAGTTAATAAATTTAAAATGTTTTAACGAGGAGTAGCAAACAAGAAATGTTTAAAAAAAAAAAACCAACACAAAATTTCACATTCTGAATGCAAAAATGATTGTGCATTTGTATTAAAACACAGTTTTGAAGTCTGTAAAAAGAAACTTAAACCTTGAAGTTGAAAACTGGAAATGAAATTTGGCTGAAACCAAGATACTTCATCCAACTGCAAGATGAATTTCTGAAAACCAAGCACTAGTTGAAAAGTTTTCTGTTTTTTGTTAATACTTTACTTTGAGTTGAAGCCTAATGTTTTTTTTATAATTAAGGGAAGAAAGTATTTGGTTTTCTTTCTAATTTTAAGCTTAAAATATGCATACAAATTTTCAGAGTTTATATATATTTTTTTACTACTTTCCTTTGTTTGAAACCACCATCACTATACAGTGATCTGTGTAGCTTGCAAAAAAAGCCAACTGTGTGTTTCTGTAGATAAACAAAATCTTGCTTCTTTCTGTGCACATTAAGTAACAGCCTCATTTTGCAGGCAAAACAATAAAATATATGTTGATCATGTGTTCATAACTTAAAAAAAAAAAAAACTTGAAATGAGATGTCCACATGAGTGTTTCTCTTCCTGAAAGAATCATAAAATGGCCTGGGTTGAAAAGGACCACAATAATCATCCAGTTTCAGCCCTCCTGCTATGTGCAGGGTCGCCAACCCCTAGACCAGGCTGCCCAGTGCCACATCCAGCCTGGCCTTGAATACCAGTTCCCTCAACCTTTCCTCACAGGAGAGGTGCTCCAGCCCTCTGATCATCTTAGTGACCTGCTCCAAGAGCTTCCACATCCTTCCTGTGCTGGGGTCCCAGGCCTGGATGCAGTACTACAGATGGGGTCTCGCAAGAGCTGAGTAGAAGGGGACAATCACCTCCCTCTCCCTGCTGGCCATCCCTTTTTTAATGCAGCCCAGAACACAGTTGGCAGTGCTTATCCCAAGAAGTGCTGTGTCAGCCATTACGTGTATCTCTTCTGTAATGCAATTTGTAGATACTGGTGTAATTGAAAAGATGTTTAAACTTTTAAGGCAAATATGCTTTTCTAAAGAGATGTAACTGTTGGAAAAAGAATCAGAGTAATACTGAGTGTTTGAGTATAAACTTGCTCTGTGTTTAACATATAGTAAATATTTAACTAATGTAATGAAGTACTGTAATGCATGAGCTAGGAAAGATAGGGATTGAAGAAACGACATGACAAAAATGTTGAACTATTAAAAGGTACCCCATGATTAGTTTTGATTATTAGATTAATTAGTATCATCAGGAATATGTTTTTTTTCCTAGTTGAAAGAATCTAATGAAACTGTAGTGTTATTGCCATTAGTGCAATGTGATCAACTTCCATAACAACGAAAGTGAGATAAAAAGCACATATGCATTGGCAATTTCTTTTGTTTCCTATAGTGAAGCTAAAAATTGTTTTCTGTCTTAAGAATTTGATGATCAGCGTCTCTTGAAAGAAAATTTTTTGTTATAAGGAACTTAATAATGTTTTCATTAGTGAAGGTCTGACCAAACAAGTTAGCTTATTGAAGACATTCATTCTCTCTTGATCTATGGGTGCTTTGTTCCTTTAATCTCTTAGAGGTGTCTACAGCTAGAACCATACAATGAAGTATGTCAGTATATGAAAGGACTCAGCCATGTTGCAATGGGACAGTTTTATGAAGGCATTAAAGCTCAGACTAAAGTTATGTTGAATGATCCACTACCAGGCCAGAAGGCTAGCCCAGAGTATCTGAAAGTGAAATATCTCCGAGGTGAGTTGAAATTTTTGTTCGTTAGTTTTCTTGTTTTTTTTCTTAATTTCTCTGAAAATGCACAAATGCTTATATTTATGGCCATTTTAAAGAGACCATTGTGTATTCTAATGAATGCTGTAGAGTATGTCATCCAAAAATGTACATACTTAGCAGTAGATCATATGGTTAAAAGCCGGCGCCATAAGTCAGATGTGTTTTTCTGTGTACTGGTAAATACTCATCTGAAGTAGACGTATTTCTGTTTTAGAAATTAGCTAATAGTGTAAAACATCATTACCTAAAAACAACGTCTTATTAAAATCATATTGGATAACTGACAAATATATAACCTGTGATTTCATATAACTACAGAAGTAAAATGATGTACAAATTTGTTTTAATTTTATTTCTTTCTTCCAGAGTATTCTAGATACTTGCATGCACACTTGGATACCCCTCTTACAGAGTATAATATTGATATAGATCTCCCTGGAAACTTCAAGGACCACTGGGCCAAAAATCTTCCTTTTCTCATAGAAAATTATGAAGAACAACCAGGGTTGCAACCACATATAAAGTGAGTATTCTTAATTTCTTTAAGCCTTCTCCAATGTTTTTTAAAATCTTGACTTCTAAAAATGTAATTCTGAGGCACTTAGACCTGCCTTTTCTGTGTGCAAGTTCTTTTTAAAATCTCTGGGATTGGAGTTGATTTATTTCATAAGAAAGAAAGAATGAAACTTAAGATAGTTTTTGCAAGTTGATCTTCACATAATCAAGTTATATTGTTTTTACTTTATATAATTTTTTTAATAATAGAATTTTAAATAACTAAAATTATTTGTTTCTTTGCAAATAATGTTAAGATATAAGTTTGAGATCCTCAATACGGTATTATAGTACTCTTGCTACAGTTTCTTCCTATGTGCTTTTATTTTATTATGGGTGTAATTTCCTAGGCAGTAAGTAGATTTTTAGGAACAGCTGAGTTTCACTGGGAAAAATATTTTCTAGAATAATTTAGGTAACCACTATTTTAGAAGGAGCATGATTTCAGCCAACAAAGTAGGAGATGTATTAGGCTAGTCTTTAGAAACATGCACCTAAATAAAGGGTAGTAATTTCACCTGCTGTAAATGCATTTCTAGATATATTCTCCGGTATTCCTTTTTTCTGTGTATAATTCTGAATTAAGTGTTTAGCTTTTGTGAGGTTCTGTTCCATATACACAATTTGTATTTTACAGAATTAAGAGAGAAGTCATAGAATAAGGCTTCCAGTTTCTGTATGTATTCTTTCCTTATTTAGTGTTGAGGTTACTAAGGATATAACCACTGAAGGATGGTGTGTTGTCAGTTAACTCAGTGCCACTTAATATGAGAGGGTCTGAAGGCAAAATAGCTTTTGACAATAATAAGTTTAGTAGGACCAGGATTTGATTTCAGATACAGAATGTAACTGCCATATACTGTGTGTGTTTGGTGACAGTGAGGAGAAATTGGTGTTCTTTATAAAGTTTTTGAGTATTTCCCACACAAACTGTATTTGTTACCGTGCAAACATATTGTGTTTTATAACTTCCAGGATTTGTGTTGCCAAGTTATGTCTGATGTATGTTTTTCTTTCTGTTAGGGATGTATTGTTTCAGAATTTTGAAAGCTATAGGACTGATGTGCAAGAACTCATATGTGTAGCTGATCATCTGGGTTCCATGATGCAGTATGAGACACCGGGATTTCTTCCAAATAAAAGAATACACAGAGGTATAGTGGAAAAGCTCTGTAAATTTGTAAAACAAAAAGTTAGTGTAGTTACAATTTAATGTTCTGCCTTTGCTATCTGTATGAATTTATCATAAGTTTTATGCATTTGAAATAATTAAATAAATAGTTTTAAAATAAAAATAATGGTATCAGCAATTTGGTTGGGAATTGTGATCTCCCTGTTCAGATTGATGTTGACAGTTTTGTCTGTAAATACATCACTTCCCGCTTTGGTTTTATTGTCTGTATGAAAATAAGCATCTTGTTCTAATGATTTTCTACTTGTGTTGTTGTTTGTCTTTCTTTCTTCCCACCTCCCAGCAATGGGTTTGGCTACTTTAGAGGTAATGCAAGCTGTGCAGAGAACTTGGGCAAACTCAAAAGTTCGGATGAATGGGAAAACAAGACTGATGCAGTGGAGAGATATGTTTGATATTGCTGTGAAGTGGCGAAGGTAATGGTAAAAGACGAGAGAAAACAAGCCTTAAGTTTAACAGTGGTGCATGCTTCAATTAACCAAGGGGCTGAAATCAGAACAGGTAGAACAATTATTGTTTCCTTGCTAGAAACAGATGGATGTTAGCTTATGTACTTGACTGTATCTTTGTGCATATCCTCATCCAGTCTGAAAAATCCAGTGCATTCCTTAAAGGGCTTTGTAACAATACATCATCTAAATGAAGAGCATAGACTGAGGCATTCTGGGGTTTGAGCAGTGTTTACATGGTTTGTTTTTTTGTTTGAAGTTTGTAATGTAAACAGAGTGGACTAAAACAAAGATGTCTTACAAACATGGATGGGATTTGATCCACACATTTATATAATCAGATTCATCTGAAAAATTTGAGTTCAGGACTTTCTTAACATGTCTCCCAGCTTGCTTTTCTTTCACTTCTCTCAGTGCATAAAGTATTCAGCATAAGAATATCTTTCCTCTCATTTTCAACCAATTTTTCTGTTTGTAGAAAAGTACATAGTGCAGAGTTTTTTGGCACTGAGTTACTACTGATAGAGCTGTTAGTTATAACTTTGTTACAATTAAATCAATTGCCAGTTGTTTGGAAGTTATTCATATCGTATGATTATTTACTGATTTCTATTTTAGGAGATCATTTTTAGCCAAATTCTGCCCCTTAATACTCCATTTATATATGTCATGCCAATACCACTCTATGTGCCTGGTATCAGTGGACCTTTCTGGTGCTCAATTCTTTAGAGAGAGGAGTAAAAAATATAGGATGTTGTCATTTGAAGTTACACACAAATAAAATTCTTCAGAGTTGTTCATAGACAAAATCTGTAATAACATGGCCATGTGATGATTATCACATTGGTCTCACCACTTCAGCTACCTTAGTGAGAAAGCTACCAGCTTGGGCTCCTGGTCCATAGGTAAGCATCTGCACTGATTAAGCCCAGTGATTAATATAACTTTGCAACCTGTCAACCATAAGGGCCAACTGTAGGTAATTAAGAAAGATAGAAAAAGCACGTAACAGACCTCAAGAATATGTTTTGTGACTTGTGCATTTCTTGAGTCAGAGTTCACATTTTTCTGTCATTATTCTGACAGTAACATTAGCAGTTAAGAGTAAGAATGAATTGAAGCATATGTTTGATTTTATTTGTTTTGAGACCACAAAGTCAAAATGCAGCATTTATATTGGTTTAATTTGTTAAAACCAAAATCCTGTAAGATATCTTTCGTAATAGTTAATATTAGTCCACTACAAACTGGCATACTGTTTTTTTAATACACATTTTTAATTCTGTATGGGTGTTCGTATTGGCATTAATACATCACTCATAACATTGTGTTTAATTTTTGAGAAGAGCAGTTTTGAATGCAAAAAATCCTCCCTTAGAACAAGTGAAGCTTGCCATAGGAGGAATCCTATATGTACCTTAGTCAGTAGGAAAGTATTATTGTTTGTGGGTTCTGTTGGCAATGAGACATCTTTCCTTTTGTCCAGAGCACCCTAAACATGGAGTAGTCATAGGCACATTTGATTGAAGAATCCCAATTACTGTAGGGTAACTAATTTTGTTTGTTTGTGACAGTAGCATCTAGAAGCCTTGTGAAGTTGAGTCCCTATTATGCTTCTTTCTTCTGCAAAATAAAAGGCAATTTGTGTAACCAAGAGCCTATTGTGTAATAGCATATAGTTAAAGTATATAAATTAAACAAAGAAGGATAAGAAGAAATACAGTAAAATTATAGTGTTAGTAATAATATTGCAGATCAACTAGAGATAATATGGCCAATTAGGAGCAACAATCAGAGTGATAGCTTCTCCTTAAAAACACCTACTCAAAACATGTTTGAAGCATATCAATGGGACAGCACTAGGAAAACATCTGTTGTCACTACCTGGACTACTGTTCTTTATTAAATGAAAGACATCAAATGCAAGAACTCTTATTACTATGCTACTGAATTTTAAAGAGGAGAAAATGATGAATGCTAACTATCCCTCTAGGAGTAGAAAGTATTCTGATAAAACAGAATGATGCTTTAAGCATCAGGAGTGCATGTGGAAAAGTACTGATTTCCCTTTTTAAAAAAAGTGGGGAAAGGTTTGGAGTGAATTTTTGTGGTTGAAGCAAAGCTGTGAAAGACCTTAAGATACACTGCAACTTTGTTTGAAGCCCTTATTTTGTGTGAGCCATAGCTATGTGAAATGCTTAATAATATTCTTAGGAACATCCTAGGTATGTTTCACTTCTTTGTGACTGCCTGTTTCTAGCTTTTGCCTAAAATTATTTTGTGTAAGAATAAAGTTCAATTAGAAATATTATATGGAGTGAAATGTGTGCCAGTAATAACATCTTTTGTCTTTGTAGGATAGCAGACCCTGACCAACCTGTGCTTTGGTTGGACCAGATGCCTGCACGAAGCCTTAGCAGAGGTTTCAATAACCATATTAATTTAATCAGGTATGAGATTTTCCAAAATTTTTCCACACACACTAAGGAACTGAAGTTTACTGCCTGTTTGTGAAACAATGTGCTGTAATAATCAGTGCGTAAGTGCTTATTGTTTTGCATCAATATTTATTTTTTATTTTCAAATGGACCATTTGTTTTTTGTGCACACTCCTGATTTTCCCTCATGACAATTCCTCTTTCTCATGGATTTCAAGGGATAAGTAGTACCTGGAAGATGCATATTTTTACATGCTGTTTTTAATTCCCAAATGATCTAAGGTTTATATTTCAGGTTTTAATTCTTACAAACACTGCTTGAAGATAGTGGCAGTGATTATGAAACAAAGCAGTTCTGTTACCATTTTTATAGTAGAACAAAACAGTCCTTGTTTAGTCTCAGAGAATGTCAGACACAGCAAAGGTGACAAAAGTAAGTAACCTGACAAGGGTAATAGGTGCACTTTCAAACAAAGGTAAAATTTAAGATTCAACCACTGTTGTACGTTCCATCTTCTCCCATGCTGCAAGACTCAGTATTGCAGTCAAGACAGCACTACCACCCAGTAAGTGGTAGAAGTGTGAGAGACTCGATGTGGTAACATCACTGTCAATCACAGGAGCAGAGGGTGTTTGTAAGTGAATACATAAGCAAGATTTCATCTTTTCTTCTCCCCCACTATCAGAAGTATTGAATCCTTGATCTGTCATTCTGCTTTTATATCTGTTTCTTCCTTTTTGAGAAAGCAACTGGAAAAGGACAGGGAAAAAAAGCCTTCTTGAGAATAATTTTCTGTAGAGAAAAACAGCAATAATCTGATGTTGGCAAGCAGAAGCTAATGATCATTTCTCCCCATTCTTCCTACCATTCTACTAGGCTGCCCCTTGCTTTAGGGAGCAGTTACAATGTATTTCTTAATTCCATGTGAAAAACATTGTTTGCTCTAAGAATGTGCTGATTTTTGGACTGTGTTATGCTCGGGCTTCTGTCTTCCTTCAAATTAAATATTAAATTTGGGTTCCAAACTGTCCATCTTTGCTGTTGCTGCATTCTTCTTACACATTTGAGATCCATCTGAAATAAAAGCAAGCTGTTCTTTGAGACAAGGATGCTTTCCATACTTAATCTGTTTCTATCTGTTCTTAACTTAAATCGGGGAGGAAGGACTTAATTCCTATGTGGTCTGAACTTGCAGAAGACAGAGGCATTCACGTTACGACACTTGATTACTATGCTGAAATAAGATTTGAACATTTAATCTGCAGAGGTGCATCTCTTCTGCAGGATGTCTCTTAGTAACTCTGTTTTTCACTGGTCAAAGTACCTTAATTGCTACTATTCTCTGCTGAGAGAAAAACAAAACTCACAATTCTCTGGTCCATTTATTTTGGTGATGTTGTAGAAATTTGAAATAAGCCTTATAAGTACTCAGATGGAAGGCCCACAGCTAATCAAACTTCAGTCCCATGGGTTTGTGTCAGCCTTGACTTTTTTGGAGGCCTCATCACCATTTTTATCATACTTTTTAATAACAAATTGATGATTCTCTGCAAGTTACTCTTTTGGGGCTTTTTTGGAAGGAGCAATAGATTTAAAGCAGCCTTAGGAGCTGGTCCTACTTAGTACTGATTGCTAATGACATCCTTTTTAACTCTAGGAATCAGTAGCTAGTAGTTGTTTGCACTTTGAGTCCCAAGTAATAGCTGTTTTTGTTGTTACCTTTCTATAGCAGTGGTTTGTTTCTGCTTTTGAATTCTCTCCTGATGATTTCGCATCAGGTGCTGGATAAAAGAAGTTAATATACCCATGTGGTAATGTGTTTGTTTAAAAAAAAAAATTTAAAAAATAAAAAATTCTGAAACATGCTTAAATTCTTTATGGTTTCTAAAAAAAATTTAGTAGGTTATTAAGTAACACAAGGAGATTATGCAGTCCTATTCAACAGGGAAATGGCTGCTAATAGAAGATAATTATAGGCTACAGAACTGATACTTTCTTGTTGATAATTGAGTTCATTTTATGGTCTTTTGAGTGTTTTTCAGGATCATTACTTTATATTAAGCTTACAATTTGAAAATTATTCTGAATTCTTCTTAGATCAGGGCTATCTGAAAACTAAGTATAACAGATTATCTAGTCTGGCAAATGGCATCTCTTCATGATTATTAAATATGCTAAGACATAAGCTGTTCAGTCAAATAAGAAGTGCATCAGTAGCAGTAGAGTGTTAAGGATAAAATATCAGTCTTCTGTTCTGTATCACAGTAGTAGATGTAAAAAAAGATGGTTAATAGTTTTTGATTTCCTGACTTACTATTGACTCTTCTGACAGTAGCTTAAATAATACTTAGTAACAATAATATTTTTGGCATTCTGGCTAAGGGCATTATACGTTCTTTGGAAGTATGTATTAAATATGACTGCAAGTGCTGAGTTTGGTTCCATGCAGTTCAAACTGATAACTACAATTTCCTCAGTTGCGCTGATTTCATATGGTATTGTACATAACTTTTAGTATTACTACCCTGTGCATCTGTGCAATTTATTTGGCAAAAATGAGGACTGGGTAGCTCTACAGGAGGGGAATTAGTGGAAAGCAGAGAGGAATCGTCTATTTAAGCTAGTTAGCCACTGAAGGATTTTAGAAGTGGAACTTGATTTTGTTGTTTTAGTATTCATGACAGCTCTAGTCATGCTAAGCTCAAGCTATTTCTAGCTTGTTTGATATAAACTACACACAAATAACTTCTGTGTGCGAAAATACTTGGATTAGACACCTGTTAGCATAAACATCTTCTTTACTCAGAATTCTTTGCATTTGCAGTCCAGGATTTTCCTGACAGATGAGTTTTGATATGGAGACACTAGCATTCAATGACTACTGAATGCAAGATCCATTCTCAGAATGGCATAGTGATTGAAGAGTCAGAAAACAATTTTGTTTTTTGTTTTAATTTGGAGAGCTTTTGTTGAATTGGCCGTCTCTACTTACTTGTGGGTCTATACTCAAGTTGGACTATGGTTTATTTCTCTTCTGGCACTTGGTAACTTTGATTTACATTAGAGAAAATGTTTTTGAAAGCTTGAGCTATTTCCATGGCCAAAACAGGGATTTGGGATCAGCTGAACATTAGTGATATGCTCTGTGTTTTAACAAAAAAAAAAAAAAAAAAAAAAAAAAAAAACACACACTCTGGAACACTGTTACTGTTGAATCATTGATGGTAGTGCTCATCAAACAAGAAGACAGTGGGAATAAGCAAAAATAGTGTCTGAGCACCCACTAAAAGTCTTCTCCAGTGCTACTGTTTCTGGATAGCTTTACAGACAGTTTTGATTTGGATGTATTTTCCAAGATGCCACTAAAGGAAAATCCAGTTCCTCATTCTGACATGCTTCTGCCTGTTGTACAGATATTTTAAAAACAAATGGAAAATGATGGGACGTACAACAAGGGCAAATAATGTATGGAAACTTATCTTTGTCCTTCCTGTTTTCTTTCCCTCCCTGCCTCCCTTTACTTTGTGCAGATATGTATGTATTCTAATTCTGTTCAGTTTTTAAAGAGTGATTCTGCCATTACTGTGAGAGTAGACCTATTGAAGTGTTAGATGGTGGAGTGAGACATTAGGGAGTTAAGCTGCCAAAATCACCTAGTGTGAATAAAAGCCAAGTGTATACACCTTCCTGTGATTCACCTTCCTGTGATTGACAGTGGTCTTGCTTCCTCAGAGAGCGATAACATTTGCTTTATAAAATCTTGTTTTGTAGACTGGGAGAAGAGGAAGGACTCCTACAAATGCAATAATGGTATGTAATTTTTCCTCTCAGAGTGCTTAGTATCCTAGCAGGGTTTTACCTAGTTTTTATTTATACTTTTTCATAGTGTTCTGTGTGGGAAAATGAATTTATTTTGTTTTCTTCCTTCAGTAGTTAGTACTCCTAACTGTTAGGAGTCAAAGCAGAATTGATTCAGTATGTAGAGGTTAGATGTATGAAGAAAACTGTACGTGGACTCTCAGAGTGTATCAGCCACATGTCTTGGCAGATATGTAAACTGGGGAGATTCTGGCTCTCAAAGTAGTAGTAAGTCAGTATGCACATTAATAGTTCTCTCTTAGTTCTTCAATTTCTATTAGTCTAAAAGTCTGAGAATTATATCTTTTTAAGAACTGATAATTATCATATAGGTAATGGATATGCAGAAAATAAGAAAATACTTGTGAAACACAGTTTATCTGAGAACAGTTCCAATGATACATGAGTTTTTGCATGTTTGTCTTAGAATCTGCATTCAAAATTGGAGATGGACAGTTGCCACTTCAGAGACTCCTCTAGTCCTTTTCTTTCATCTAAAAACATATGTGGATAAAATTCCGTCAAACTTCTAATGAATAATGTTTATGTCTTATCCTGGAATGCTGGTCTGAAATACAGGACTTGAAACTCTGTTTTGTTTTGTAGGGGACAGGTGATTAACATGCGGTACTTGGAGTACTTTGAGAAAATTCTTCATTTTATCAAAGATAGGATCCTTGTTTATCATGGGTAACTTACTGATTTATTTATAATCTTCCCTCTCCCCACACCTACTGCTTCACTCCCATGGTGATACTGATTTACATAATGTTCATTTCAGAAAGTCTGAAAGATATTTTCTTGATTCTACTGCCTTCTAGTTTTCTTACTGTCCTTAACTGTTGTATTTCTTAATGGAAATGCAAATCTTGAACAGTAGAATGGTAAGTCCCACCTTTGTGAATGAGGAGAAGGGATTATGGAACGGATAGATGGTAATTTTATATAAAACTGGTGTTTGGCAAGTAGTTGTGAAGGAACAGGGAATCTTTACTACTTGTTATACAAATGGGTTGTAGACTTTACAACCATCTTCTGCTCCAGTGCAGAACCTCAAACAGAAGAGGTGACTAAAGATTCTAAAATGGTTGTTATTATCTGTTGCAAACTTTTGATCACTTTTTAATGAGTAAAATATTTTCGTAACCCATCGCTCATTTGTGGCAACAATGTTCTGATAAATTTAAAAATTAAGAAACTCTTAGGTCCTCTAATCTTCCTTTGGCCTGATATTTTTTGTTAAATATAGAGTTCTATTGTTCACTTTGATTTTGCTATGTAAATATTGAAAATGAAAGTGCAGACAAGTCTTTAAAACTGTTTCAGATTTAGAACACATTTAGAACGACCCCTTTGCCCACACAAATGAGCAAATGCAGTCCCACACTTCAGAGTGACCAACAGCAAATGAATAGGATAAATACGAAGTATGTTGCTGAAGTCTGAAGCTGGAAAAAAAGAAACAGAGGTGATCTGGGATGGAGAGGTTTTTTTATTTAAAAAAGCTGCTAGAATAAATGAGCATGTGGCCAAGTATGAAGGAACTCCTTTTCAGAAAATAAATTGTTTTCAATAACTCATTGGTTAGCTAATTTGATTAAAGAAGTGGATTTTCAAAAATGTTATAAGTGTTCAACTACTGCAATTCTATATTTCTTTTTTTAGTGCTAATAACCCAAAAGGACTAATGGAGGTTCGAGAAGCTTTAGAAAAAGTACATAAAGTAGAAGATCTTCTTCCAATAATGAAGGTAAATTGAAAAAAACATTTCAAAATATGTTGAAAATAATACAGTTTATTCTGGGGTATATCCAGTTCACCAGCGTGTAACAATTTTGTGTAAAGCTTAAAATGAACAACTTGAAACACTAACTCAAGTTATTCCAAATCTGCATATGTAGAGTGTGACCTTCCCTTTGGTAAATACAGATGTGTGGTGCATATTTGAAAGGCTTGGTCTAATTCGGTAACTACAGAAAAACAAGATGCTGAATATAATTCCTTAAAGCCAGCCCTATCAGCCAGAAAGGTTTGTGATCAGAACTGCTGTAATGGGCTCACAGTCTCTGTGTACAGAATGAAGAAAAAAATTGAAAATGTCTGAAGGATAAGGAACATGCAAACTCCTCTTGTTAGCATCATTCATTTAAGTCAGCACGTGCTGGAGGCTGGCAGAGGGGAACACAGGGGAGTGGCTGCCCTTAGCTGACTGATCATCAACCTGAAATTGTGCTTTGCATTTTTGTGCTCTGGAATAAGGAGCTCTTGAAATCTGCAGTTTTTCTACTTGCTAGTGGTGGTCCCTGTGTAATGGCTGTGATCATGAAACATACCAAATGTGTTAAATACACCCATCTGAAACGATGAGGCTTAAGCTAAGTTTAAGTCAGAGGTTTTACCCCAAATTAATCTAGCACGACCAACGTGTAAGCACTGAACAAGGCTTCATTTAGAATAAAATAAAATTTGGGAAGGAATAGTCATTCTAAATGAGAAAAACTCATAACTTCCTTGTCAGTATGTCTGCACTGTGGTTTCATGAATAGATCATAGATACCAAGCTATCTCTAAGCAACACTGATAGATTGCCATGGAACACTTACTGTATGATGCATTTACCTTGCTACTGCTGATGCATTGTCTGGTTTTGACTTTGCTTGCTGTACCACTTGCTTGTGCACTATAGGTAACTTTACAGAAGCTGTGTGGCTCAAGCTCTGAATTTTTCTATGGGGTCTTTTTAATAGGGGTATTACTGGCAAATGAATATGCAAACAGAGCCCCATAGTATGCCTCTTATGGCTACTGTAGAATCACAGACCAGAAAAGAAAATTGCTATTAGTGGAGTTAAAAGTGCAGGTTACTCCAAAACAATGAAGAAAATGTTGTCTAAACACAGTGAACTATATTTGGCTTAGCTTGACATGCATGTTTCTAAGTACTGGCAGCAAGTATTTTTCCTGGTTTTCATAACCTGTATATTTTGTCTGGTTTAACTCAACTGTATCCTATTCTGAATTGTACCGAAGCAGAATGCTGTTTCTCATTAGAGGCTTTTAGATTTGTTTTTTTCTAAATAAATGTAGATTCTCTTTAAACATAACATCCCAGATCATAAGTTCTATTTTAAAGTAAATAATTTGTCGTAGTTATTAATTCAACACTATTGCACAGTAGTCATTATTAGGGCCTGTATAAAATGAATGCCTGCTAATACTGTCACGGTTTGGTTATTTGGATAGCTGGGGAATGTTGTATGTCAAAAGCTGTGCTTTTGGCTTTACTTAAATAGAGTTGTGCACAGTTTATAGAACTCTGGCTACAGTACTACAGCTAGATCATGCAGCTTGGTAAAATTCTTAAACTCTGATGTTTTTCCTTCTGTTGAGGATAAACACTAATTGAAATTGAGTCACAGTTAAGAAGTTGCTATGAGCTGTATTTTGGAATCCATGTTTAAAGCTAACGCATCTGCTTCTTGGTATAAACCCAGTAAGCAGATTCTCAGATTTCTGCTTTTGCATTTACATTGTTACACTACATGGCTACTGTCAATATGCAACCTGGGGAAAATTTTGAACTTTTGAAACTGCTGTATATATTTGCTTATATTTGCTTTTCGTAGATGATACAATTGTATCTACTCAGATGATACAATAATATATGGTTAAATTTGAGTGGTGATGTGTCTGATGCAGCACTTCAGGTTTCCATTAAGTAAGAAGAAGAAAAATGAATGGAATAATGTAGTTAACAGTAACTCCGTAGTGTTCATCCGGCTTGTTCACTTTCCAGTTTCAGGTGTTTCAGAACAATAAAGGCAGTCTCTTTGCATTCACCCTACAATTACTTTCTTTTCCTTTTGAAAGCAGTTTAACAGTAAGACAAGAGATGGGTTCACTGTGAACACAAAAGTCCCCAGCCTCAAGGATCAAGGGAAAGAATATGATGGGTTCACAATAACAATAACAGGAGATAAGTATGTTTATTATTTTGAGGGGCTTAAATGCATTAAGTAATGATGAAGTATTGGCAATTAATCTTCTCGAATGTCATTACTACTTGTATAAAGTGATTCTTGTTTTTGTACTGGTGACATTTTTGCCACCACTCGTTTACTTCAGTGCTTCTGTTTCCTATCATGTTCCCTAACAAAGAGGGAATATGGATGCTATTTCTGGAGTTCATCTTGTTGGGATAATTCTCTAACAGCATATAAATGAAAGGAGTCCTCAGTATTCTTCCTACAGTTTAAAATACCAAAAGGAGGAAAAGTCTTGGTCTTTATCCATACCAAAATACTTTTCTTGTTATAAGCCTTTGTCTGTTACAGAAGCTGGAAAGAAAATGAAAAAGACTCTTCTGTTTGGGTTTTGGCCTTTTCATTTTGTGTATTCTTTGCAGATCCTGTATCTGCACTTACCAGTTTGAGCTATGTCATATGCTCAGATGGTACTTTGGGCTGCTCTTTGAGTGAAATAGGAAATTTCTCACTATGGATTCCAGCTCTTCATCTTCTCAAAGAGCATTAGTCTGAATCTAATTAGGACAAACCAGAAACCCCCTCCAGCTACCAATCAAAGTTTGACTAAAGTTCTTACTTTTTAGTTTATTGTTGTATTAGTTTATTTATGGGCTTTTAAATTCTATGCTTGGGAATTTCCCCCAAACATGCGTGCTTCTAGTGTGGGGCATGGATTTTGAACTTCTCTTTTGAAGTAAGTGTAAATGTGTCTATTGGTTTTTAATTTTACATTCTATATCATACATCTGTATGCAGTGAAATTATGCAAAATGTCTTTACTATTTTAGAAAAAATATTTTGGTATCAGCAAAGTGATACAGCATCTTACTCTGTACACATTTTGTTCCATGTTAATGGTTTGTGACCCATACTTTGTAATTGTGCTTTTATATCCAAGCAAGTCATATTTGATGAATTTAAAAGTTAACTGTATTTTACATTCCTGAGGCCAAAAAGTTATTTTAAAATTAGATTACAATCTTATGTATGACAAACTTGCAGCACGACAACATGTTTTTAGATTCAAGTGTGTTTTTTATGTTTGTTTTTGTAAAATGAAGGTAATCCACGTAATCTCCTTCTTAAAGGAAAAAAAGAAAGGGAAAATATTTATGATGTGGTATTTAACTGCTGTGCATTTGTTACTTAGCCTCAATATGTACAAAAAAAATTTTATCTCCTTTTCTTCTTAATCTGCTTGATAGAGTTGGAAACATATTATTTTCAGTTGAAACTCAGACAACAGAAGAAAGAACACAGCTGTATCATGCAGAAATAGACGCACTATATAAGGATCTAACAGCTAAAGGAAAAATCTTAATTCTTTCTTCAGAATTGGGGGTAAGCTTGTTTTAGTGACAATTGTGAGTTCCTTGACAAAATTCTATTATGTCTTTATACCTTGTGTTTAACAGTCAATGCCTTAATGCTTTCTGACAGATATCTTAAGTAATAAAATTGACTGCTTGTTTAAACCTAGTTACGTCAAATAATATAAGAAGTTGCCATAATTCCATCTGCTAATGAAATCTGCTCTGCTTTGCTGCAGTAATTGTCTAGACTTTCTCCAAGCTTTTGATATCACAATGTGCTCTGCTATAGAAGTGCTAGATGTTTTTTCTCCTTTTCCTGTTTGCGTGAGTTTGTGGTTGTCGTTCCACTGACAAGCACCGCTTAAGATCAAAGATTTGGTTTATAGTGGCTGGATGCAGGATGAGAAGTAACATGAACACAATTTTAGTGTTTTTTTTTCATGCATTTGTGTTCATTTCTGTTATAATAAGAACCCAACTGTACTTGAGCCTGTGTTTTGCACTTTTCATCCTTTCACACAGTATAGGTTAATTGTTTTACCTAAATATTTGGATTTTGTGTTGAGGGACATGGTTTAGTGAGTAGTGTTGGTGATAGGTGGATGGTTGGACTGAATGATCTTGAAGGTCTTTTCCAACCTTGGTGATTCTGTGATTCTGTAATATAAAATGCATAACCGCATCTTATTTTTATATACTAGCTGATAATTTTCACATTTGAAATGATTATTCTTAAAATAAATGCTGTAAGATTTTCCAGTATGTGTTTATGTATATGGTAATATCTGGATATTAAGGCATTTTTATTTTTTGCTTTTGCTTAGGAAGCAGATGCTGTGTGCAACTTGATCCTGTCATTAGTTTATTACTTCTATAATTTAATGCCACTTTCAAGAGGATCAAGGTTAGTGATTGTCTTTATCGCATCTGTTTTCTTGGATACACTCTATAAAATGTCCACGTGCATGGTATCTTAACTACAGCTTTTTCAGTGTCTAAAAAAATTAGTAATCTCTGAGTTAAGCTGTCTGACCTGTACTGTACCTCGTTTTATGCTGCCATGGTGATGAGCACTGATTTTGTCCTGTTTTAAACGCTACTTTGTAATTGCTGATAGTAACTATTGACGGCCACACATATGTAGAAAAAGATGAGTAGTCAGTATTTCACCTTTAGTTCATGAATTGAAAAGTGTTATTTTTAAGCTGTGACATTTGGGTTCCTAATCCATATTGTGTTAATACTGCCCAAATTTGACTCAAAAAGCTTCATTGAAAAACATGTTTTAGATGAGATACAATTGGGTATAACTTATTTTATGAAAACACACTGCAGATATTACTTTAGCTTAATGGGGTTGTTTTTGCAGCTGTTAAAATTACCAAATGAAACTCTAGCATAAACTATTATATTTCATAGATCTCTGCAACTGAAATTCTAATTTAATGCCAATCTGTCTATATGTAAGACTACTGTTAATCTTTTCCATTTGTTCCAAGTTTACTAATAAACTTATTTCAGATAACAGATGCAATAAGGGGATTTCTTTCTGTTCTGTGGTGTCTCCAGCCTGGTTCATAAACTCATTTGGGCTATAGCTCAGCTTCTTGGAAACAGGAGTTTGTTTTGCATTCGGTTCCATGGAGTTTTAAGAACTACGAAACCTGAAATTATAATTCTGACTACTGTGGAAACAGTGTTCTTCAGTAGTTAAGCTCCACAGCATGATAGCTTCCTAATAGTGCTGTATGAAAGTAACAGTGATTTCACTTTTTGTGTTGCACTTTATTATTTTTTTTATAAAAGAGCTAGCACGTAATTTAATGAACCATCTGTGTAACAACACTACGTTCTTTTTTTGTATGTGTAGTCTAAAATAATGCCGTTTACATGTTGCTATTTACTGTAACACTATGGAGAGACTTTTACTGTGGGTATTGTTTGTTTTAGCGTGATAGCTTATTCAGTGATCATGGGAGCTCTAATGGCAAGTGGAAAGGAGGTATCAGGAAAAATCCCTAAAGGAAAGGTAAGTATCAAGGCCTTGGGGAAGGATGGTGTATTTGAGGAAGGAGCTGTGAGAATGAACTGAAGTTGCATATTTATGTACTGGAGAAGAGATAGCTGCTTACAGTGGTGTCTTCCAGCTGGGAGAGCGAGTAAGACTTAGAAATAATATATGCAGTGCTTCTGGTTAGTCAAATTGCAGCAGATTGTGTCCCATAATAATCACACGTTTCTAACGGAAGCAACTCTTCTGTGCTGCACTGCATTTTCCAGCTTTGTTTGCAAAGGGCTCTGAGAACACTTTGGTAGAATGGTTGGCTTTTCTGGACACATGGCAAAAATTTTCAGCACTCAGTGTATCTGTGAGCACTTCAGGCAAGCAAAATGTATTTGCAGCTTCTTCTAATACCTCCTTCAGCTCTGTATTCTTCTTAATACAAAATGTGCTTTTTTTTAAGTGACTGCATTTAAATAATATACCATCTTGCTCAGTTTCCCTTTGTTTATTACATTGTTTGTCTGTTAGCTGTATTACCTCCTCAGCATGAAAGAAGTGAGAGCACACCTGTCTCTTTAATGTATAATCAAAAAATCATCAGAATTCATGTCAGAATCAACATTGAAGAAAATATTCTATGTGGATAACTGAAAAGAGAGTGACTTTCCCTCTGTTCTGGGAAGTCTTGAAAACAATGAAGTCTGTCCTTTCAGTACAATGAGTTTAGAAGGCTGATAAGATCAAAAAATACAAGAAGAAACAAGGCCATGAAGAGAATGTATATTGTACATTCTAGTAGCCTACAAGTGCGTATTAAAATAAATAAATAAGTCTTTTCATGCATTATCAGCCTTCTCTGAAGACAAAGATGCCCAGTTATCAGGAGTTCTGTTTTTTCCTGGCAGAAAGTTCTGTTAGTAGCTACAGTCATGTATTATTTGTGGTGGTGGAATGCTCAAACCTGCAGACAGCTTTAGTGCTTGGCTTGCAAACTTACTTTTCAAATTGTTTGGTGGTGAGAGAGAAGCTGATCTGTGCACAGATAAGTTAATAAGCTTCTGTCCCACCAGAACTGGAGGTAACATTCTTTCAGAACTCTTCCTTGAATTCAGCCAAAGTTCACTAAACCATAAATGTTTCAACCTAAATATTTCAGAATTAATGAACCAATGTGTTTTGAACAGTGTTTTACTGAAAAGTTATTATTAGCTGTAAATATGAAGTTTCCCATAGTTCTTGGCTATGTATAGTTAAACTTGTTTGAAAACTCACTGTGAAAAGAGATAATACAGAACATCTGGGAAGTTCGGAATAAATTTGCCATTCCTGTGACACAGTGTTTTGTGGAATACAGTATGTGGAAATGAGAAATATCCTGGTATTAATGGTTAATTGGATGCTGTAATGAAGGGATAAAGACAGTATTTTCTGGCATTGACTCAATAGCAAAGACATTTAGCTAAGAGATAATAAAATAAGTAAACTGGATTTAGTCAAAAAAGAGGGTATGTATTTTAAAGTTGAATTTATATATTACAAATATTCAAGGATGAATTTCCTGGAATTAGAGAACTTGAAACTTCTCCCATTTCTTAAGATCCTTTTAATTTTATTGCATTTTCAGCTTGTTGACTTTGAAGCAATGACAGCACCAGGATCTGAAGCTTTCAGCAAAGTAGCAAGGAGTTGGATGAATCTGAAAAGGTAAATCTTTTTGTTCAGATGAGGAGAATGAGGGTAGAGAAGTAAAATATGAGGAACTTTGTAGGTCAACTTTAAGCCCATACTCTAAAAGTAGTAACTGAGACATGACAAGTTTAGTAAATGACTCTTTTTACTCTTATCAAATCCTAATTTATAAAGGCATTTCTAGTTTAACAGAGCAGCGGTCTAGACACAGTCATCATGTGTTAGTCTTTGAGAAAATTTGTTGATTTAATATTTGCTTTGTTTTGTCTGGTAGTCTAATTTCCCTTTTTTCTGTTGTTATTAATGAATCTGAGTGAATAAAACAGGTGAAAAAATGCAACTTGGTTGCTCTTTGCATTATTATGGATCTCTTCAAACTATACATTGAAAGTGGTGCACTTACTAATTCATACTATTTTAATTTGGAGAAAAGGTATTCTCAAAGTAAACGGAAGTTTTGATTCTAGAGAACTGCATTAATGTAACTGTGACTTCAGTATAATGCCTACAAATTCTGGTTTTCTAATGAATAGGTTTTTGAATATCGAACATTCCTTGTCAGTGCTGCAAGATCGTTCCATTTGATTTGTCCCTTAGTAGTTATTCCCTGACCAAAATCTTAAAAATGGGGTCAGAGACCAAGAAAAAACAAACAAACAAAAAAAAAAACAGCAAAACAGTTTAGTGTCCTTCAGGTCGGGGTCAAAGCACTTAAATGGTGCTGAGAGAACTGACCGTGTACTTAGAAGGCTGTCTGTTATCTCTGAGAGTTTGTAGACATCACAGGATGTTTGTGGTGACCGCATGAAAGGAAGCCTGTCTTCAAAAGGTCTGAAGGACCATTCAGGGAAACTAGAGGCTCGTCAGCCGTGCTTTAGTTGCTAAGTCAGTCATGAGGTCTCTCCTCTGGCAAAGCATTTCAGGCTATGTGAGAGTCCATATTTCTTAAGATAGGCAGTCTCTTAAGATAGGTTGATGAACATGTTGCTTTCTGTGGTAGAACTGTTACATTTGTGGATGGGAAGAGAGCAACTGATGTTTATTTTGACTTCAGCAAGGTATTTGGTACTGCCTCCCACAGTATTCTTGTACTAAGATAGCTGTCTTGATTTCAGGTGGGACTGAACTGTTTTCTTCAGAGTGTTTGGTATGATGCTCTGTTTTGGTTATAGGAGAAAAACAATGTTGATAACACACCAAAGTTTATAATTTCTGATAAGCAGTGTTGTACAAGTTGTACAACCTGATAAGCAGGTTGTTCTCAGCAAAGAGCCTAAGGAGCTGGGAGAGAACAGAATTAGGACAGCTCACTTAAATTGGCCAAAGGGATGTTCCATACCATATGATGTCAAGTGGAAAGATTTTTCAAGAGAGGGGGAGTTCATCTCACTCTTTCCTACTGCTTGGGGGTTAGCTGAGCACTGGTCAGGGGATGGTGAACAATTACTTGTGCATCACTTGTTATATGCATTCATATATATATGTAGTCATAACTATTTTCTTTTTCTTGACCTTAGTAAACAGATTTAAGTCACAAGTTCTACTTTTTTTTCTCTCCTCCATCTCACTGGGAAGAGGAGGAAGTGAACAAACTTCTGCATGTTGCTTAGACACTTGCTGGGTTAAAATGCAGCAATAGCTCATCATGGTCTGGATGAATGGCCTAGTTGGGTAAAAAGCAGTTAGGATGATCAGATTTAAAGAGTAGTTAATGAGTTGGGCTTTGCTTGTAACCTAGTAACAACTGCACCACTGCAGTGATCTATCTTGAGACAGACCTGGAAGAGGTGATGGAACGATGGAGTTCTTGCTTGTGGAGTTAGGAGGTGTCTCCCCAGTTTGGTGTCCAGCTGACACACTTGACAGGGCTGGATTTGGAGGACGTAGATAAGCTTGCAGAAAGAGGCCAGTGGAAGCCTTATAAAGGTCAACAAAAACAAATGCAATGCCCTGTCCCTGGAGAGGAAGAATCCCGTGCAGTGGTACAGGCTGGCAAGCAACTTGGTGTAAAGAGACCTGTATGCTTTTGTAGATAGCAAACAAAACATGAGCAGGCAGCATATCCTGGCTGCAGGGAAGGCCAGTAGCATCCTGGGCTTTGTTAACAGGAGTGAAGCCTATAGATTGAGAGAGATGATAATCATTCTCTGTTCAGCACTTTAGATCACGCCTAGGACTCTGTGTCCAACTCTTGGGCTGCTAGTACAGTAGAGACAATGATTAACTGGAGTGAATTCAGCAGAGGGCCACCAAGATCGCAAGGCACATATCTCAACAGCAGGAAGTTGATCTTTTTCAGCTTGGAGAAGAGAAGGCTTAGTCCTAACAACAGCTTTCTGATACTTATTAGGAGTATAAGAGCAGTGCTTTGTAGGAGGATAAAAAAGAACATACATGAGTTGAAACAGGCTTCAGATTGAGCATAATCTTTTCACCCTGAAGGTAATCAAGTAGTGGAGCAGGCTGCCCAGAAAAACTGTGCAAGTATCTATCCCTGGAGATTTTAAAGACCTGACAGGATAGAGCCCCAGGCAGCCTGCACTGTCTTTGCAGTTGACCTTGCTTTGAGCAGGATGTTGGATCACAAATCTCCTGAGCTACTGTGTGATCCTGAGAGCCTATAGAACTCCACAGCTCTGTGTTAGTGCTAAATATCTCATACTGCTTAATGTTATTTAACTTCATCTGTGGCTCTCAGTTTGGATTTCACTGGAATATAAAATGTATTTGTAAAGGAGGGATGCTATTAAGAAGACTCAAGACTGAGTTTATCAGACATGAGTTAAAATTCTCCATGTAAATGCACTCAAATTCAACCTTCCTTAAGAAGTGATATTTTTAAACTAGTGTAGCAAATTGCAGTTGATGCTTCTTTAACAGTTGTGGGTTTTTGCTAAAAGTAGTCTGTGCAAATATTGTGACTTGGTTGTCTTTGGGAACCATAAACATTTGGTATTTCTCTCGTTTTTTTTTTTTTCTCTCTTTCTGTAAATTCCCTATTTTATATACTCAACCTCTTTTTAAATCTCACACTGACATATCTTCATCAGGGGAACTTTCCTCTTTGGAGCATAGTCAGCTAGCTAATGCTATTCCAACCAAATCAAGAACCTGCAGACCACCAGCATCTCTGTCTTCTCATGACCCCTCACTTCAGGAACTACTCTCATTAAATAGAATGAAAATAATCACTAAATAAAAGGGCCTTAAAAAATGGCAGAACTTAAAGCAGATTCTTATAGCTTTAAGTCTTCAAGACCTTCCTTATCTTATGCACTGTTATTTCTATACCACAGACAAATTAGCTACTCAGGATAATTACCTTCACATTATTACTTCATGTTCTTTAAGTTGTGGTTCTGCAGATATTTTTCTCAGCATCAAACAAAGCCAACTTTTAGCATTTTCTTCTCTCTGGCTCATTCCTTACTCATCTCTCAGCTGAGAGAGGAAAACCTGTGCTATGAAACAGCCTCAGTTACAAATAACTCTGTCAAAACCACAATTTAAAACAGATCAGTTCCCTGATTTTGCTATGGGATCTCGCTGATCATTTCAACAGTACAGCTGAGAGGCTTGGAAACAGGTTCTTAACTTCAAATCCCAAATTTGTTGAAGTGGATGAGCAGAAATGTAAGCCAATATGTTAACTTCCAGGTAAATAATTCCTAATTTAGAATAAATGAATAATTGTCTTTTTTTTTTCCTCTTTCAGTATTTCACCTTCTTACAAGAGCCTACCATCAGTATCAGAGACGTTTCCAACCCTGAGAACGATGATTGAAGTGCTAAATACAGACTCCTCTCAGTGTCTAAAAAAATCTGTTGTTGTGGTGTAATTTATACAAATAAAAAGCCAAAGTATACTACTTCTTAATTTATTTTAAAAGGGAAAATATGTTCAAACTGGATTTATTACTTATGTTTTTTCTGGTAAATAGAATATGTGAACTTATTTGAGTAAATATCACTACAAAAAGAAATCTTTGTGACCAGTAGAATTAAAAAGGAGGAAAAAAGAAGGTAGAACAGTTAACTTCTTGTATTCTGACATACCTTAATAGGGAATACAGCTGTCCAGGGGCCAAAATGAAGAGCAATAAGAAATTCCCATTTCAGTTATGTTCTAGAAATTCAGCTGGTGAAGATTTTACTTTATTTATTTATTTTAAAATGCATTGAAAATCCCGTGATGCAACTTCCATTTATTCTTTTTTTCCAAAGCCTCTGCCTTCTGAATGGAAAACTTCAAGCTATACGTGTGTGAGTAATTGGTAAATACGCAGACACTTCATGTAATGTAATCCAGGGAAGGAACAGATGTCAGCTTAAAAGAACAGCGATCATGAGAAGATAATTTGGAAATAAAACCAAATAAATGACATATCCAGGGTTAGCTTCTCAGTGAGTAAATGTCAGAAAGACAACAGTACGTGAAGTTTTCCTTTCTGCTGGTGGTGGTGGTTGGCAAAAGATCCCACCAGATTGACAGGGTTGTAGAACAGCTGTCTGGTGTGGGTATGGTGCCTGCTGCACCTGCATGTGTGTGTTGAGGTGTGCTGAAGGGTGGTTCTCTGGGCAGTACGTGTGACTAAGAAAGTGAGCTCGAGTCAAACAACGCTCTCAAACAAGTTTAACAAACAGAGCGGGATTATATAACTGGACTGGTATGTGGTGACTGGGAGAGCTGTAATTACTTCCTACGAACTAGAGATGTGGAGAAATGTAATTATCGTTTTCCATACCCTTCTGTGTCAGCAGACAACTGGTCCAGCCATTTCATTTGAGCTCTTGAGTGTAGGCTGTAGGCCCAGCCGTTTATCTTTTCATACTAGAGAAAGTGTGAAGGGAAAAAAATAGACTAAGTAATTAAAACCTATTGATCTCCTCATATGTGTCAGAATTCAGAATATCGTGTGAAAACCATGAAAAGGCTTGGTGCAACGGGTAAGGATGAAAGATAAAACCAATTTAGCCTCAGGCAAATGCCACGCAAGATCAGTCTGTAATTACAGTACTAGGAAAAACAGATTCGGAGAAAAGAACTAAGGTTGCAGAGAGCTGTGCTCGTGCTGCAAGTTCATCGTAGTGCTGGCACCAGCTCTCAGAAGATCGCGGCAGTTGGGTCATGAACGGTTTCAAGATGCTGGTTTTACACGGCACTCTTGTTCTGACTTACAAACTCAGGAGCTGTAGGTGTCAGAAATCGCTCTTTCTGTTAAGGAAGAGGCCGGCGGGGTGCGGGAACTCGGACGGCGAGTGACAATTCCTGGCTTCCTTCCTCTGCTCCGCGAGGAGCTGCCCGGGGTAACGAGTACAGCCGCGAGGGGAAGAGTGCAGCTCCGAGAGGAGGGAAAGAGCGCCCGCGGGTCGCGGCTCGGCAGGCCGGGAGGAGCCCGGCAGGGAGCGGCCGCGAGGGGCAGCGAGGAGGGCGCCGGGCGCCGGGAGGGGCTGCCGCGGGCGCTGGGCGTGCGGGAGGCGGGGAGGGGGCGGCGGCCGCGTTTATAGGGAGCGAGGAGAGGCGGCGTCTGCAGCAGCGGAGCGGGGAAGGGACGGGAGGAGGAGGAGGAGGAGGAGGAGGCGGATCCCGCTCCCCCTCCGCCGCACAGCGCGGCCGGTTCGGTGCGCGCGGGGCCGGCGCCGGCGGGGCGGCCATGGCCTCGATGGCGGCGGCGATCGCCGCCTCCCGCACGGCGGTGATGAACGGCAACCGGCCGCTGGACGAGCGGGAGCGCAAGCGGTTCAGCTACTTCTCCTCGCTCAGCCCCATGGCGCGCAAGATCATGGCGGAGAAGGAGCGGATCCGCGAGCGCTACGGGCCCGAGTGGGAGCGGCTGCCGCCCCGCCAGCAGGACGAGATCATCGACAAGTGCCTGGTGGAGCCGCACGTCCAGGCCCGCTACGCCGCGCACCGCGGCGCCGCCCGCCCGCCCGCGGCGCCCGCCTCCTACCCCAGCCTGCGCCTCAACACGGGCCAGAAGGTGGTGCGCTTCGGCGACGAGGTACCGAGCGGAGCCGCACCCCGCGCGCGCCGCGTCCGACCGCGCTGAGTGGGCGCGGCCCGTCGGTTCCCCCAAGGGGTCCGCCATGGCGGGGCCTGCGGGAGGGGACGGGAGGGCGAGCGGCGGGGCCGAGCGGGCGGTGGGTCCTGCTGGTCGGCAAACCGGGCTCGGTAGCGCGTGTCGGTTGCGCGGAGGAACCTTGTGGTTCCTGACGGCCGGGGGTTGCCCCGGTGATGGATGGATGGAGAGCGTGTGCGGGAGGGCGGGATGTTGCACTGCGTGCGGCGAAGCCGTAAAAACAGGAAAGGCAGCGTTCCGAGGCGTGCCTGGGAGAAGCGGGAGGGATCCCGATGTGGGTTTCCTAAAGCTGAGGCTTAGAGAAGAGGCCGCTGTCAGCGCTCCCAGAAGTTCTCCAGAGCTGAAGGCGGCGGCACGGACCGCACGGAATGTTTACCCCGAGTTAAACCTCTTCCTTTCTGCTCCTAATTTCAGCCTCTGCTAAAAATAAAACATTGAAGACATTCCAGCTGTCGGTATTTTTGACGCCTTAAAGTAAATAAATAAATAAGCACAGTCTTTCCCATGTTACCTGCCAAGAAAAACAAGGGCGTGGAAAGAGTAGATGACAAAGAATACATAGATGCTAGAGCTTCTGAGGGTCCCCTGTCTAGTGGAGAAGGGCGGCAGTCGTTCCAGGAGAACAGAAGTGTGAGGGTGCCTGCGTGGAATCGTCCCATTGCCAAAGCTCCTTTGAGTCTGAGGAGACGTGACAGCGCTCCTGACTCCCTCTTTCCATGTGTGAGATTTCCTTTGTTTCGTTTTGCTTAGTGTGCTTGTTTTGTGTGGGTTTTTGTTTTGTTTTTAGCGTGATTTCAGAGCCAATATCTTTCATTCTCTTAATTTAATTTCTTAAAGCGACCCATTGTTAATTAACTTACGTGACTACCACCAGAACAAAACAATCTGCTTCTATGCTTCTAGCCATCAATCCAGTTTAAATTGAGCAGTGCTTCTTGTAGCTGGCTCGCCCGAATCCCTGCCGTGGGATTTGTAAGAGGTGTGTGAAGCATCGAGGTTCCTGCCTGGTTCTGTGGCAGAAGACTGCTGCTTGTGATTCCTGTGGCAGAAAGGTGTGGCACCGTGCTGCACACACATCGTATCTAGAGTCATGCAAGGTATGCTCAAGCTCAGTTTTATGTAGTCAGTGATACCAGGAGTTCTGAGTGTTTTCTGGTAATAGGCCGTCACTATTGGTGACAAGTGTAAAGACACAGACAGAAATCTTATTGTATGAGCAGTCCTTGAAACCTAAACTTGAAGTTATTTTTGAAAGGATTTAGGTGAATGACTGTGGAAACAGTACGTTCAGCGTTCCTGGTCTCAGACAGCTCTGCTGGGCTTTCTGCTTTGAATTATGTGGATCCAGAAGGGACGAAGGCATGTTGTAGGTGGTTGTGCTGCACCATATGGAAACAATCATTTTCTGTTCATCTGAATTACAGCTAGAGTGTCCATCTGAAACTTTTGCATGCCATTGTCTTTTTCCTTCTCCTCCAAAAGGCAGCTGTAATACAAACAGTGTTGTTCTTAGCTGTTGTGCAGCCTCTAACCAACAAAAGCACGGTCCATCAAAATATAAAGTGTTTAATTTTGGAAGCATCTGCTTCAACTGATTTCTTCCTTGACTTCCAAGCTGAAGTAATGTAAAATGCTTTTTGAAGAAAAGAGGTTCCACTTGTTTTGGCATTCTGCATTTCCATTTTAATTCTTCCAGTTGCACTGTTGAGCCTTGGAGCTTTTACTGGCACCTCATCTGATAGCTTCCTCTCCCTCCGCTCCCTCTCTGGCATTCAGCCTGATTCTTGGACATCTGCCCTGGCTTGCTAATCTCTCCCTCCTTGTCCTGCCATTACAGAGCCACTACAGCCACTCTTGCCATTTCGATTCAACTTTCCAGGCTTGCAAATGCTTTGCCTACAGAGTTTTGCTACCGTGCTGCCTTCAGAACTGCCAGCTTATTGAGCTGTACCGCTGCCTGTGTAAGATATAGCTGCTTCACTTTGCGCAGTCATCCGGCATGGTTAGATTGGTCCTGGCAAGGATGCTGAGAACAGCCTACATAAGCCTGCATACCCCCAAATCTCTAATTGATATCACAGCCTTTACAGTATGAGCGTGCTGTCCTGGCAATGCTCTTGTTGACACCTGCTACTTAAGCATCACATTTGCAGCTAGAGAAGCACAGCTGAGCTTCCATGTTAGCAGATGCTGAAATCTGTAGCCATCTACCTGTGCTTGCTTAAGCACAGAAAGTTCACGTCTTTCTCTTCATGTTCTGTAGAGGACCTGGGGGAAGGCAGAATAAGGACGAATGCTGAACATACTGATTCACGCATCCAGAGCCCTCACCACTTCCTTTTCACTTTAATATGTGTGGCTGTTTTGATAAGCTGGTACAGAGAGTATATTAAGTAGTCTTACATCTCTGGACAGATAGTTCTCTCTTTCTCCTCCTACTTTTTTCCCATGTATCTTCTAACACCAAACTGATTTGGTGAACTTTTTGTGCAGGACTGCAGGTTCTCAAAGCATGAGTACTTCTCAAAACATTTTTTCAGAATGTTACCTGCATGGGAAGGCTGTGACAGAAAATATATGTGCAGTAACAGGACCACAGCATGCTGCAGCCACAATCTGGTCATATCATAGTGCCACAGTGTTGCAGCACCACGTGCAACTCCTGGCAAATGTCTCGAGTCACCTGAGTGCCACTAGCCAAGGGCTTTTGGACTCTGCAACCTTCAAGAAGAGCTTTGTGTTTCTTAACAAGACTCCAAGTAGGAGTACAGACAGGGAGGAGAACTCACAGAGCAGCCCTGCAGAGAAAGACTTGGTCCTAGTGAACAAAAAGCCAAACATAAGCCAGCAGTGTGCTCTTGCAGCCTGGAAGGTCAGCTGTATCCTGGGCTGCATTACAAGAAAGGGGGCCTGCAGGAATACTCTGCTCTGCCCTTGTGTGGCTCCAGCTGTGTCCAGGCCTGGGGCACCCAGCGTAGGAAAGATGTAGAGCTTTTGGAGAAGTCCAGAGGAGGGCCATGAAAATGCTCAGAACCTGGATGTTGATGATGCTCCTGAATGGAGCACCTCTCCTGTGAAAAAAGGCTGAGAGAGTTGAGGTTTTTGGGGGATATCGAGTATTTGACAGACAATCAGAATAATGAGAATTTTTTATTGAATAAAGTACAATGTGATTTAGAAAATATTAAACAGTTTATGTGGAGGAAAGGCAGGTAAGAGAATTTTTTAGCTTCATCCAGCTTCCTTTTGATAGGGAAGCTACTTGAGGGTGGATGCAGTATTTATTTTGCTTTGCCTTAAGAACTTGGTCGCCAAGCCAAAGAATCAACCGTTTTATCTCCTACTTAAAAATGCTTTGAAGCAGCAAATATTTAGTATATCAATAGCTCTAATGTCAGGCCTGTTATAGATTTGTGCTTTCAAAAAATGAAAAATGCAGTGTGGTTTGGAGTGCAGCTAAACCACAATAACCAGCAAGTCCTGTTCTGACAGTGCTTCTGAAATGCATTTGCCAGCACAGAAACCCATTTGTTGGTAGTTTTGCGATGGCACAGTCACTGTCAGCTGCTCTGAGCAATGCTTCTGTCAGATAGGCTGGCACCTTTCTCCCAGTGGCTTCCTTTCTGAAATTCTGATGCTGTTTGGCAACAAGCTGCTTAAGTGTAGCAGGCGTAGTTTGTGATTCTTTTTAATAGAATCTAAGGATTTTATGATTCTATGATTAATATATTCTCTATCTGGTTCTTGAAGTGAAGTGTATGACTGGATTTTTGTGTCGCTCAATCCATTACCTCCAACTCCTTTTTTTTTTTTTTAAACATATGTAGTACGTTTTATGAGGCTCACTTTCTTACAAATAGGTTCTTGAACACTAGTGAACAAAAGTTTATTTATTTGCCTTCTTTCTGGAAGGAAGCTTTGTTGTGTGGTGAAAGCAAAAGCTTATCAGATATGGATCTCTTCTAATCAGTGTTGATGATAAGTAGCCTGAAAACTGTTTTCTTTTTTAAATCTAACTCATCATTTACTTTTGTGAATCTTTAAATTTTTTATGGTTTTGCTTCTGTTTTCTTCAAACATGCAAGAACTTGTTTATTTTAGGGAAAACAAAGTTCTTTCTCAGGCTTTGTTGGTGACAAACATGAATCAAGCGCATCAGGCAGAAAACAGTGGAACTGTGAACTAATCTCCTGCTGCTCCCTTGGTCCTCTCCATGTCCTCTGAGAACCAAGAAGTGAAGGCCACAAACTTTCCTTCTGTGACAATGGACAGAACCTGGTAACTGTTTTATCCTACCTTCAAGTACTCTTCAACTAACCGCAGACGTCAACTCCGTGAAACTCTCTATCTTTGAATCATACTTTAGATTGCTAGATCCAGTGGAAAACCTCTTCAGTGTAGACAGTTGTTCAGACTCACTGGCTCTGAAGTGTGCGGGGATGTGCAGCCTGAGGAGAAAAAGAAAAAAGATGAAAAATATCCTCCTTTTCTTTCAGGAAACTCCTCCAGGAAAGAAGAGGACAGACTCTTTAGCAGGATCTGTTGTGATAGAACAAGAGGAAATGGCTTCAAGCTTAAAGACGGTAGAATTAGGTTGGATATAAGGAAAAAGTATTTTACAGTGAGTGTGATGAGTCAATGGAACAGGGTTGCCCAGAGATGTGATGGATGCCCTGTCCCTGGAGACTTTAAAAACAAAGCTGAATCGGGCCCTGAGCAACCTGATCTAGTTGTGAGTGCCCCTGATCATTGCAGGGGAGTTGACTAGATAGCCTTTAAAGGTCCTTTTCAACTCTAAAGATTCCATGATTCAAGCAAATGTCTACTATTTCCATTTTCTGCAATTATCCAATGAAGTCTTGTATCATTTCTCCAGTAAGAACTTTTTACCCACCAATATCAAAATACTGTTAACTTGGAGCTTTTTGTCTAGCTAAGCCAGAGATTGACATTGTATGCCAACAAGTTCAATGGCAATTGAAGGCAACAAATTCTATTAAATGGAAGGCTGATGCACTCCATTCTGTAGGGAATGATCTGCTTTGGTGTATGGCAACCTCAGACCTTCACTCAGTCTTCCCTATGCTATTTTCCTGTCGTTCCTCAGGCAGCCTTTTATCAGCAGGGCTTACTAGCAGCAACAGTATCTTCACTGGGGTGAAGGATGTGTTTCTTCCCGATGTTGTCTATACTAGCCCCAGATACAGGAGAGTTACGAACTTTCTTGGATCCAGAACGATTGATTATGGCTTGCTGCCAACTTTAAAAGTGGTTCTTATCTGTTTTGCATGTTCTGTTAATGTACGATAGTCCTTTACAAGGAATATTTTAACCTTCTGTGCCTTGTGTACTACCAGTGCAAGTGTTTTTGTTTTTTGTTTTTTGGTTTTTTTTTGCTATTTTCCACTGGAAATGTCAGATAGTTAATAGTTTATTTAAACCACCTGTGCAGATGGCTGACCTGTAACCTGTCTTATTGTTGGGATCAGTCTTATATTAAGTTTTTTATCCTGTTCTCCAACAAGTAATCCTTGTGAGCTATGTGGGACTGTCTCAGCTGCCATAGCAAATGAGTTAGCTGGAGCCTTCTGACAAGAAGTCACTTAAATCAGCAAGAGCTTCCCTTAAACTCCTGCGGTAAAATTCACTGACAACTCTGCTTACATGCCTGGAGCTTTAAGGCTCTCTGACAGCACGTGGGAGTTTGCTGGACTTCGCTTCTGTCTTTTAGTGCTGTGGCTGACATTCAGTACTGGTTTGTGCAGACCCTGTGCAGACAGAACTCTAATCCTGCCTACACTGGGTGACTTAATGCAGTGGCTGGGCTCACAGAGGGTGCTTTCCAACCTCTGTTGCCCCCTGGGCTGTGATACCTGTCATGCACCCTTCAGAAATGAGGTTCCAACTCCGTTGTTTTCAAATGGTGCAGCCTGAAAATGCTTTTTAAATAATCTGACAGCTCACCAGCTTCAAGGCATCTCATCTAATGCCTCGTATGGCATTCCAGTGTGGTCAGCAGCACCTCACAGTTGAAATACTGATAGAAGTCAAAACAGATAGTAATAACAGACTTTTCCTCTGTTTCCCTTAAATGTTAATAAATAGAAGTATCCATTTCCCAGAATAAGAGGTTCTAGTATTACATCTGTGTTCTTAGCAATAACTTCCTGTGCCAAGATATCTTTGGTCAGAATATGTGCTCCAGTAGAGCCCAGGCTTTTCCTTTCAGGTAAAGGAAACCTTTTGGTTGTTTAATTTTCAAAATTATTTTCATCCATCCTCACTTTAGATACTTAGGTCTTAGCCAGTAAAGAATTAGTCAGGTGAATCTTGCTTTTATATCCTCATAAAGAATGTGGGATTGCTTTCATATATCTCAAACACTTTATTTCTAGAAACTGTACATTTCACAGGTGAGAACCAGTTGGAGACTGACATGTTTTCGTGTTAAGGAGTTGGATAGACATTTCTAATTGTAATCTTCATAGCCTTTAGCCAGTAGAATTTCGCTAGGGTGAAATTAGAGATGGCAGAGCAGGAGAATGCTGTCAGATGTCTTTGAGAAATGCATTTCCATAAAGACAAAGATCAAAAATATAAAGAAGAGGGCAGTCATTGTAAGGTGGGGAATTCCTATGCAGAAGTTAGCTTAAATCATTTTTCAGTTCTGTTATTGCTTTAGAAGCAGAAGTGTGATGCAAGTACACAGGTATTGTCCTGTCATCTCCTTCTCAATGCATAGTTTCTCCAGGCCTTTACCCATCCATCCATCTGTCCATCCATCCATCCATCCATCCATCCATCAGTCATTGCTACTCCTGTTCTTCCTCTGACTTATTGTGGTGGCAAAGCAACATTATACTCAGTATAGAGGGTACAACTCATTACCTTTACTAGCATGAGTTGGTAAAATGTAAAAATAAGAGCATCCAAGGTAAAAATAAGAACTAGAAGTGCAATAATTTTATTGCAGGTTGTTAAGAGACATGAACAACAGAATTGATTTATTTATTTGTCACCCCTTCTTTCTCAGTGTGGATTGTATTCTGGAGGCCATGCATGAAGAGATTACCTAAATTTCTCATTGGGATTATTATTACTATTATTTTTTCCATTATTGATACTGGCCTTCCACCAGTAATGATGGTGAAATATAGTAATAGTTGAAAACAGCAGAGTTCACTCAGAGCACAGCCTTTGGTATATTCTGAACCATTCTTTCTGCATGACATATGACCAGAGTCTCTGATAGTTGTGAAAGCTTGCAGTGCATTCCCAGAATGGTACTGCTTGGATTCAGATTGGGATTTTTCTCTTGCATGAACAGCACCAAATACTTATTTCAGGCTGATCATCCTCAAAGTGCGTAATGCTGGGTCTTGTTGGGACTGGATCCAGCTGTGGCTTGTGCTGATGGATATGCAGCCCTTTTGCTGCCTGCTTGCACACATACTCTTCAACCCATGGGGTGGAAGAAATGGAACTTTATTTCCCTAAGGCCCCAGCTCCTCTAGTTGTATTCTTGTGTGATGCTAGCAGCTACCAGGCAATGTTTGTAGTAGAAAACTGGAGATTTTAAAGCAATTTGTAGAGCAATTTCAAAAAGTTCAGGCCAAGTTAAATCTTCATATACTTTATAGGTTAAATAGGAATGCTATTTGGTAATCCTTCCCTCAAAGAATTTGCTTTCAGTCAGTCTTAATATGTAATCATCGACGCATAGAAGTGGAGCTCTCCCTACTTCTTTGGTAGTAGCTATACTTCCAGCAGTGCAACGTGATGTTATTGGAATGATACTCTAAGCAGGTAAAGTTGCTCTTCTGATTTTTAATCATTCTTGAATTTTATTTCAGGATATAACTTGGCAAGATGAGCACTCAGCTCCATTCTCCTGGGAAACAAAGGTAAATATGTGTCACTTTTATTTAAAAATGTTGGTTTGTCATTTGATGCTGTTCCTTCTGCTTTTCTATTATATTTTGACACTTGATAGGCAATGTTGCCTTTGTTCTATGAGAGCTGTGTACAGTAACCATACTGCAAATGAAACAGAGCTGGTATACTTTGGTTTACATCAACAGAAACACAAAGTGTGCTTCGTGAACCAACGCTCATACTTCAAGTGCGTGTGTATGATGAGCATGCTCATTTAGTCATATTTCAGACTTTTTGTTTTCTGGATTTATCTGTCAGAGAAAGCTGCTTTTCACCTACCTTTTTTTTTTCTTTTTTTTTTTTCTTTTTTTTTTTTGCCCTTGAACTGTGTGGATATCATGCATGAGCTTATGGATATAATCTTAGTCTGATGCAGAGTAATTATCTGGAAATGCCAGTGGATACTAAATTAATCCAGTTGACCTAACCCTAGAGTTGTTGTCAGCCTTCCTTGCTCAAGGTCACTGCCTCTAACTAGCAGCCCATCTGCGCTCAGCAGATGTAGATTAACCTATAACTTGATGTGGCTCCTGGATCCCTGCAGCATACAGTGCTGCTGTTCAGCAGAAACCGTTGTGGATCTTCTCTCACTCTGTTATAAACTGTGGTGGTTCACGAGAATTTCTGGCAGCAAGAATCAGCTAGCTCAGTCATGCCCTCCTGTCTTTCAGGGCCCTTGGAAAAAGAAGCCACTGACTTTTAGGATAATGCTAGACAGGCTTATAGTATGAGTGCACTTGGATGGAGCTGTCAAGAATAGTTATGGTACTCACTGACCATAAAGTGAAATAAATTGTATGTTGCAGACAGTTATGTTGTCTCTTCTATTGTTCTTTGATACAAACCCCAAAGGTCAGTCTTAGGACCATGTCAGCTGTCATATTTTGAAGCTCTGTCTTGATAAAATTTTGTAACTTCTGAATATTTTAACTTCCTGGAGACGGTGCTGCCTGTAATACACTGACCGGTGATCCGTGATGATCTGCAGTCAGATGGATTTTGTCTTTAATGGGCAGCTATCTTTTAAGTGCTTGCATGGCTAGTGAAGTTTTTTTTTTTTTTTTAACCCAAGTTGTGGCTTTTCCTTTGCTGCTTAAAACTCTTTGTGCTGTCCCTCTGGTGTCTCAGAATGAAGGTCTTCAGTGGTCCAGGTTCATGCTTTTCTGTAACTTGTGGAGAATTGCAGGATGACACAGAAACACTCCTGTGACTGCTGCAGAAAAGTGAAGCAGGGGAGGTTGCATTAGGAATTTGTCTCAGCTAATCAAACTGTACTTCTGTTTCCCCCTCCTTCCTAGCTGTGCTTCAGCTGCAGGGTGAAAAGCTGAATGACCTTTTTTCTTGAGCAAAACTCTAGGGAATCTATTTTGTCCCACTTCATGGCATGTGGATTGGTTGCTTTGTGTGGGTTCCTTCTTTTTGTTTTCTTCCCAGTGCCTCATCATATTGTGTCAGCCTTCCAGCCCAGCCCTTCAGCTGCTGAGTCGTCTGGTTCTAAAGGCCTGTGTCTTGCTTCATGCTTACTCTTTGATCTCTTCCCTAACCAGTACTTCAACAAAAAAATGTTGGAATGCAATTTCTCCATGAGTTACTGGCTGAGTAGAAAATACCCTTGCCCAATCAGTCCAGCCTGGGGAAACAGTGAAGAAACCTGAATGGGCCATTTAATAAGGTTGCAATGTTGTAAAGCATGTTTGGTGTCTTGTGTGTGCCACATCTGTTCCCACTCTTATTTTACCTTCATTCTTCTGTAGCTTTGTATGAATGAGCTTTGGTGTACCTGTAGAAGAAAATGTGATGAACAACTTCTGCAGAGAAGGAGGAAGCAGACATTGAAATCAGTAAAGCCAGCAGGCTTTTTCTTCTATTTTAATGCTTAGACTGTAAGAAAAAAATACGAAGTAGCAAAATCAGTAGTTGTTTGTAGGACAGCCATTTTTGGACAGCTGAGGAGGTGGAGGTAACAGCAGAGAAATGGCAAGGCTGTGTTTTCTGCAAGTTGGAGCTGTTGCAGTGGTGACAGTATTGCTTCCAGCTGATAAGGCACGGGCATATTTTTCTTATGGTAGCTAACAGAATGAATTCCCTAATTTCATGGCTGTTACACTTACCATTAAAATACTGTAATAAATTGCTTTCATTTTGAACAGAATGTAGTAGAAGGATTTGATAACCTCCCTTCTGTCAGAAGTAAATTTTCTGTGTTCTCATTTTAAACACAAGTATGAGATAAGGGTTAAGTTGCTCATAATGTGTCAAATACTCCCATGAATGTTTCCACCATTGAAGCTGCAAACAAAGCAGGAACACGATGTAAATGTTTGAGCTAGCAGTTAGGCATCATTTGAATGATCTAATGTTTTTAGTGGAAAACCATAGCACTTCTCAAAAGGATAATTACTGGAGAAGAAACACGTTCTCATGGCACTGCAAATAAACTGACATTTTAGAGCAAGAGGCTCTCTTGCATGGAGTCATTTGGTTCATGGGTGGAGCCCTTATGAATATAACACATGAAATGTGGGTTACTCTTTTTTAGCTGGGGCCAAAGCCAGGTTTGTGAATTTAGGGCATTCTATTTATGGCTAAAGGTTTAAGTGAGATGAAAGCTGACATTTTGGCTGAGTTTAGCCTTTGAGGTTTCTTGGTCTGTTTGATGTAAAAATTGAGTGAAACAGCACGGATTTCAAGATATAAATGGAAAATAGGAATCATGCCTGGTTTTGGAAATAAAATTTTGTTTTGTTTCTAATGAATTTAATAGTGAGCAGAAAATACAGTTTGCCTGCCACATTGGTTAACTCATTGAATGCACAGAGCAGCATGGGGACAAATTGGAACCTATTTCTAAATCATGCTGCTAACTAAAATAAGTTTAATTCCAGATGTTTAAAACAAACACTCACACATCAAAAATGTCTGTTGGTCTTGCTACAGCTAGAGTAGTTGTGAGGGCAGCTTTAGAGAGTCCTTTCTGTAGGGGTTTACTTATTCCTCCTTCAGCTCTCCTCTGTGCTACTTTTTATGCTACTTATAAGGAAACAAAACAAACATAATATGCAAACTGTTTCCTGTATTGAAGGGCTAAAACTAAAAGACGATCTTCAATACCCTGATTTGTGCAGCTCCTAGGTGTTGGATTTCTTTTTCTTTAAAAGGAAAAAAAAAGTACCAGTAAAGAATTTTTTTCCCTCCTTCCATAATAGCCTGATACTAGAACCATTTTTTCATCTTACAATTATAGATTTGGCATAAATGGCAATTCTCTCTTGGAAGGAAGGAAGGAAGGAAGGAAGGAAGGAAGGAAGGAAGGAAGGA